>JARGXW010000046.1:0-469896 GCA_029204085.1 Mycena sp. CBHHK59/15 | reverse complement strand
TCTGTCAGCGCAAATCGACCGAAAAATGTCACAAAACCGCATGTATGTAGGTAGTGCAAGGAATTACAAGAGCCAGGAAAAATCCATTGGAAAATCCTTGATCGCGTGAGACGAAGTCATTCTCGAGAAAGCTGGTTGATGAGGATGTCTCCTGTGAACAACCATCTGCTTGAAGTAGGCAGGAATCTGGGGCGAGGGCAATGCTAGAAAATCCCGGGGAACATAGTGCCATTGCTCAAATAAATCCGGTGGAATGGGAAGTCAAATTCTGGACTTTGGAAAGAGCCCGGCAGTGTGGTGGAATGTATCCTTCGGGTCGAATGAAGATGCTAACTGTGGGAGGAAATCGAATGCAAATACCAGCGCAATATGCACCTTGCTCTGATCACATAAAGCGAAGGCCATGGTAAAATCCGGAGAAAATCGAAAGCTCGCGGTAGAAAGGGGAATCAAGATGAAAAATGCCAATCCACATGGGAACCGTTCAGATGCAGAAATATATAGTCCTTGTGACCTCAGCCAAGGATTCGAAATGACCTCCGTGCAATACATCGAAACATGGAGAAAGTGTTTCATGTGAACCGCAGCACCGGGAGGGCTGCTTTACAGGAGGGGAAAAAATTGATGAAAAACGCAATGGTAATGAATACCCTGGATACTTGAGGGCAAAGAGAAGTTCAACAGTCTGCAGCAGGGACTTCTGCACGCCAGTGATGCGAACACATACCCAGCTGCACACGTGGCGCGAGGCGCTGATTCGGGTCGGAGGGGGAGTCCGTCGTCGTTGTGGGTGGAGGTGGGGAGGCAGGCATGAGGCAGGCGATGGTGGCGCCGCAGCGCATGTTGACACTCGGGCACGTGGTGGCGGGTCTTGTCCCGGTTGCGTTGCGTGAGATGCAGTGTTGTCGAGAACACCCTTGCATCGTTTCAGATGTTTGCACCTGAATAGGGTGGGTGGGAGCTGTGGGGCAGATCAGCGGACGGCAAAGCGAAAGCACGCACCGCATGTTGTCGATATGCATCCTCGTCAAGGACGAGAGATGTGGATGGAGCATCCCCATCGCTCCACCCCCATCTCCGCCACTCGCAGCATAGCGGGCAATCCAGATGGAAGAAAAGCCAGGTTAGCAACGAAAAACCGGAGGGGCGTGTAACACACCTTACAAAACCCATGCATCTTGCCTCCCTCGCCCACTTGTCCCGAACACTTTTGCAGCACGGCACATACTGCCCCGCGAAATTCTATGGGTCTCAACACTAAGGCATATCTTGTAGGGTGTTCGATAGCCAAATGAAGTCAAATCAAGACACAATGTCGAACCAACTGGGTTGTCCCGAGAAAAATAACACTGAGGGAATCCGACACCCAAATGATGAACGAAAGGTTTGACACGCAACCAAGTTATTCGCAACCAAGCTATTCTGATACAGAGTATGGTCGGTCTGCCTGTGGGTCAGCAAGTCTATCTCGAATGTCTGGGCATTTCAATTGCAGTTCCCACTGATAAAATATGGGATGAATGGAGGCAGAGCTGGATCGCCAAAACGAGCAGAATGAACGAGCACGGGGGTATGATGCCCGAGGGTTTTGATACCATATCAATACGAAGCGAAGCAATGGGCCACTGGGGCAGTTTCCTGTTAAGGTACGGCCTGTGAATGAAGAGGGTCCGCCCTCCCCCCGCATCCGCAGCGTGGCATGCCCTATCAACGCTACGTCCTCCTGCAGCCCCCGCGCCAGTGTTGCACGTGTAGCGCTGTTGCTCGCCTCTCCTCCCATCCCGGCCAACTGGCACGTGGGCTCCCAGTGCTTCATGTGCATAGTGACCATGGAATCTCATTGGATACATCCTGTAGTAGATATAGATGCAATATATAACTTATTTTGCCATTTCATGTGTCAGAACAGAGAGATATGGATGATATGAAAGCATTATAGCTGGTATGGCTGGGACATAATACTGGTGCCAGAAGTTTTTTGTGGCTGCCACCTTTTTTATGGACCCGCGGAAACAATGTATATCCATGCTTCAGGGTCTCGTAAATGCGGCGCGCTGAGGGACAACGACCTGGCTTGTGCTCGAGGCAGGAGGCCATGAGACTCTGAAACCAGTTTGGTATCCGCTCGCTCCACGACAACCACGGGCTCACGTACTCGTGCTCCCTTTCAATACTGTCAACTTCCACAGCTATGCACCAAAGGACCAGCCCGAGAGCAAAGATATCACCCTCAGCAGTGCCCTCCCAATCCAGCCGCTGCGCCTCCGGCGGGCACCACTGCTCTGTCCATCCGCCGGACAGTAATCGATAAGCCGACAGTGACCGTCCGTACAAAGTACAATGCTGTCTGGCTTGAGATCCCCCAGAAGATGGCCTGTGCATAGTGATGTGCTTGGCTTGGCTTGAAGCCAGAAAGCCATGAAGCCAAAGCCCTGGCTTCGCAAAGCCAAGCCAAGCCAAACTTAGGGCTTGAGGATGGCTTTGGCTTTGGCTTCAGGTTTGTGAAGCCAAAGCCAGGCCAGAAAGCCATGGCTTCGACTGGCGGATGAAAAACCACTTGGGCTCATCCTTATGGTGATGCAAGTGGCATGGAACACGGGTCAAATTTCCCAAAATTTCCCTGCAACTTGAACTAAACTTACTTGAACCACACACTGAGGTCGAATCAATACTTTCAAGCATTTGCCAGGCATCAAAAATTTATGATCTTGACCTTCTACAGGCTTCTACAGACATTGTTGACTCCAGGTTGAATCTGGAGCTGTTCAATTTGTCCGCTAGCTACATGAATACATGGTTGACCTCTGGCGACATCTCATACCATCTGAAGAGAAATCTACTAGAAGCCAGGGCTTAAGCCAAAGCCAGGCCAGGCCAAGCCCTGCCCCAGGGCTTTGGCTTTGGCTTCGGAATTCTGAAGCCAAAGCCAGGTGAAGCCAAGCCAAAGCCAGGGTATCAAAGCCAAGCCAAGACAGAACATCACTACCTGTGCATGCAGCCATGCCACCGCCGCAGCTACGTCGGTCGCCCAAGCCAGCTTCACCGGCCAAGTGACCGATGTGGTGATCCCAGCCAGCGAACCGCTGCTCTGATCGACACCGGACGGTGGTAACAGCGACCGTTCAGCGTCGGGGTGAAGTTTATTCATCGTCACCCAGAGGGACGAAGCAGGGTGGTGGTCGCTGAGCAGCCCGTGAAAAAGTCCGGCTTCATCGAGAACCATGTGCGTCGGACGCAACAGGAAGTCGACCTCTGGGAGGCGGGTCATAAATTCCACCTCCTTGACCAAGCGGGATCCACCATTACAGAGTTTCAAAACCCGGACGTCGTCGGAAAGAGGGTCTAACATAGTTTTTACAAGGAAGACGTGAGGGGCTTGCGCGAGCCCGTGCGTGCATCGGAGCGAGGACAGGAGCACGGACGGCAGAGGGACAGGGTTCGGGAGGACGAGGGCGCCAGGATAAAACGGCCCGACGCTAGCTTCCACATGGAGGGAACCGCCGGGAAGCGTCCTGAACTCCACGATCGTCCGCAATCCCTGCTTTGGTTGAAGCGGCTGTCAGTGAGCGCGGAAGCCGATGGGCAGGGTGTTCGCGCACCAGCTCGATGGTGTCGTCGTCGAGTCAGTCGCTACCGTTGTCCAGAGCGATGTTCTCCGCGCATTCAAGCAAGTCCGCGTTGCGGTTGCGCACGTAGCGGATACCGACTGCGGCCCCGGTACCAAAGACTTGGGGTTCTGCATCGATAACAAAACCAGTTTCGCCCTCATTCGGGGGCCCGTCAGGGGACTCCCACTCGACCACGCAGAACTCAGACATTCTTTGTCGATGGAGAGGACCAGGTGTCCACGACCGGAACACATCGGGCGGATTGCTTAGAGCTGCTGCCCGATTCCACCAGTTTGTCAGCGAGGGGACAGGGACCGACCCACCAACTGCTTCGGCCAGAGCGGCGGGAGGCGCGATGCCGAGGCTGAGTTCTTGCTGCGACATGGCGGTTGGGGAGGAGCCTTTGACATGGAACAAGAGCAGTGGCAGAGCACGTGAACTATCATTTACACAGACACGCAAGAGGCGCTCGATCCCCGGATCTCGGACTCCTTCCCACGACACGAGGATATACAAAAGGCGGCAGGCAGGTACATTCAAGAAGGAGTTACATTCAGATCAAGCCAGCCACATTCCACTTGATGTGCCGCCTTTCACAGCAAAGACGGCACTTGCCAGTTTGGAACGTACCGGGCGTCGGCAAAGCTCTGTTCCGTAAGCGGGACGCGTGTCTCCCACTTTTCATTCTTTTCTCCTACCACCACTACCGTTCACCCGAACCCTCCCCCGACGCGTCGGAAGCGCGTCAAAATGGCCACCGAACTGGGCGCAGGATCAAAACACACGCCGGTCGACCGAATACCTTGCCAGCCTGTCAGCACGACTGCTGATGGAATTCCGGAACTAGTATGGACCGGTATTCTGACGCTCTATATTAGGTTTTCTCTCCCACCTCCATCGCTCTCAACGCTACGAAGTTTCTGGACCACGAATGGGTTGATATGGGAGTCCTCCGTGAGTTTCTTCAGAAGCCGGCCCAAAATTCCACCCCTGACGCGTCAACGACGCGTCAATCCGTCTCTGATTCGGTTCGCGTCAAAATCGTGGCCATGCCATTTTTGGCACCAATACTGGGTCCACCTATGTTGATCAAAGCGGGGCCCCAGTCGTGAGCGTGCCCCGTCCTTCTACCGATGTCAAGATGCGCGCTTTACACGAGGGCGGCCGCGAGGTCTTTGAACTCCTTTCGGATTCAGAACCCGGGACCGACGACAGGGACTCAGATCTGGAGGTGATGGAGGCACTCCAGTGTACCTATCGATCATCCAGCGCAATCCCTCTGCATGGTGCGTACATTGCAGCCATTTCTGACTCGCCTCCCTAATTCTTGTAGATCCCCGAGCTCCCGGCGACGCAAACGGTTTGCAGAGCACGAGAATGTCTCAGGCCGGCCACAAAAAAGAGGTAAGAGCAAGAACGTATGCTCTTCATTTTCTTCTGTTATCTTGTCTGAATCCCCGGATTTACAGTGATGCGTGGCTGAGACGGTGGAATTGAGTATAGAGACATCTTCTAAATCACAAAATCTGTTATTGACTTGACTCTACTTTATTCTTTTGCATGAGTGACGGTGGAATCGAGTTACGGGCATCCTTCTGATCAAAATCTGTTACTTTAATTCAATTTACTCTTTGAACTCGTGCTACCCATGGTAAGGGCTGTTTAAGCGCCCGTTTAGCGCCCACCGTGCGTTGCCGAGGTCAGGGGTGCCGAGTCCGGCACCGGCAATGGAATGTGCCGCCCTTGTTTGCAAGCACGGCACTTTCCAGGCTGATGTGCCGGGCTTGGGGCCAAAGTGCCGTGCATGAGGCAGAATGTACCGTCCTTGCAATGAATGTGCCGCAGGTGTTTTGTTGATCCCGCCACGACACCCACCCCCCCAAAAAAATGGCAGTTCCCATCACGGCCATCATTATGGCCGTCAATTCGTCAGTTGCGCTTCGACGCGCCACTCGACGCGTCTCGCCTCATTACTCGCGTCTCGCGCGTGCTTCGTATCCTAGATTCCTCTTAGCGTCACTCTTCAATCAGTATGGAACCCTAGCTCTGTATACGATGCATATAAACAGTCCGATAATACATACCCATCTGCACATACACCGACTTTTTCTTGGCTTTCGGGCAATGAGGACCCACCACACACGGAGAGAGGGGACTGGAGGGCAGGAACACGCGAGGTCCTCTGTCCTAGATGCTCCATGTACATAAAACATGGCTTTGACCGAGGGACAATGCCAATAGATCGTCATTTGGGTAGTGCAAAGTGCCGAGAGGCTGCCAGTGTGTATCGTGATTCTCGTACTTTTCACTGAATTAATGGCCATTTCAGACGCGACTAATCGCCAAAATTCTGGCTCTACACGTCCCCGTATACCACCAGCTCAAGGCTATGCAGCCTACGCTCCAGACCCGTCTCCATATCCGCCGGGAGGATGTACCGGCGTGTTCTTCCAATGGAAAGTTGGGTCAATTCACAAGACCTATCCATTCGCCATTCATGATCCCGAGTCACGAAACGTTCCTGGATATGTCCTGGTGTCGATTGATTTCATCTCCTCTGTTCTCAGAGTTCGTTCACCACGCTGCTTCGGGTCAATGATACCAGGTGGCTGCTGTAGTGCATGTGAAGGATTAGATTCCTTTATAACAATTGTTGAGGGCTGGGCGCAGCAATGTTTCGGTAAAAAGTCAACTGGCCGACTCAATCATGAGCAGATGGAGGCAAAAACAAAAGCTCTCGCTCGACAACTAAAAGCCGAGCAGTTGAAGGTTACATTCCACGCTACTCCTAAGTCACATTATTCTGACTGCAAGTCCATTATAGAAGACGAATTACTGGAAATACCTCAAGCGAGCTCGAAAGCAGGCCGACGAGTACAAGAACCTTTTCGACCTCCTCTCAAATAATGAGGTCCCTGGACTCTCGCGGCTGCTATCCAATGCCAAGAGAGAGGGTTGGAGTCCATCGAAGACCTCGGAAAAGACCAAGCTAGCCATCAAAGGGGAGTATCACACCCGAAATTATACTGAGTTTGACGTAGATCTTGCAATTCTGATTTACGAGCTGGGTGGTGGCGCTGCTTTGCAAGCGCTGAATAAAGCCCCGATAAGGCTTCCTTCTCGCCACACCATTGCCGACGTTTGCCGAAAACTTTCTCTACGCATCACCATTTCCGACGTCAAAGTTTCGGATATTCTCGAGAATATCAAGGTATTATTCAATGAGATAGAACCTGGAGAACATGGCCGTGTCGGTCATACACTGTCGCAAGACGAGATAGCAGGAGACGGGCGTCTCTGTTACCTGGACGATACCGACGAAATAGGTGGTTTGTGCGAGCATGCAATCTCGCAACTTGACAGCTTTAAAATGGGCTCCGACTTGACTTGCGTCGAGAACGTGGTTATTCAGTGTTGCTGCATTTTCTCGCCATGCGCCAACAGATTACGGTGCGAAGCCGGTTCTAATAATGCCCACTTGCAAGAAAGGCTCCTGGCAGTCGTCCGCCCAGCTGCTTCAAAAGCTTATACAGGCATGGAAGCTATCGCCCTTTGGTGAGGCAAAGCACGGCCCACTGTGGTCAATTGCCTCTGACGGAGATGCAACACGACGAGCAGCTCTCTACCTCATCTGCATGCATCGGCAGCTGGGCCCGGACGATCCCCTCTATGAGTTTTTATCGGAACTGGGTGGACTCAATCTTTACACCGGCGAGGGTGGGCTGACAATGGACTTTGATTAGAAGCATTTATTTAAACGTACACTGCTAATTTTTTCAAGTACAAATACTGACTGCGACATTACTGCAGGCCTATGCACGCTTCTCTGTTCCAAGGAGGGAATGCTAGTCAATGGCGTCGTAATAAATAAGACGCTACTTGCTGAATTGTTGGAGAAGCTGTCAGGGCACGATTGGTCGGACGAGAGCATACATGCTCTATTAAATCCCAATTCGAAGGTATTGAACCCGAAGCTCAAAGTCTTTCTCTGCCTTCTAGGCGACGATGTTTTGGAAACTCTTTTTGGGAGATCGAGAATGATTGGCGGACACTCACCTAACATGGCTGTCGACGAGTTGCACCAGCGCTTTTGTTCTGCATTGCGCATGGACCAGATCTTTCGAAAATATCCGTATTTGGAGCGACGCGCCAGACGACTCAGACTAGTTCGCAGTCGCCACATCGATCACCTGTCCCCTGGACAATGGAGTGGCGATTTAACCGCCGAGTCATGCAATATTTTAGCATGCTGGATCGCCAGCATGCTGGATCGCCGGTGTTGCTCTCGCAAAGGCCGTCTTGGCCGCATACGGATGTGGCATCGATTTTGTGGCCCTATTCCGTCGGGAGGGATTCGATTTAATGCGCCCCCAAGGCGGAAAGTACCCAGGGGTTTCCAAAGACAGTGTATAGGTCGTTGGTGGATGCAGCTGTCACCGCAATGGCCAACAACTCTTCAAATAACGATGATTCAGCCAACGATGATTCAGCGAGCAACGATTCTCTCGATGCAGCTAATATTCTAGCTTACAATGCCCGAGCGGCTCTCGAAAAGGAGAAAGCTTCCTGCACCGACACAGATGCGGAACCTCATTCGGTCTGGATCAAACTCGGTGGCGACGAGCGGAAGGTAGCTCACAAGAAAACTATCTTGCGTACTTTCATGGATCCGACATTCAATATCAACGATGGGAAGAGTCATGACCGACGACTCCGAGTGCGGTACTTCTCCATTGGAGGGGACAGTTGGGATCGAACAGCATCCCAGATGTATTCAAAATCTGCAGCCGACGAGCACCTGCTCAAAATCCAAGGTCTCTTCGCAACTTTAGTGTGTTTTAACACATCTAAAGTATCATTGGCCATCCTTCAATGCACCGGTATCAAAGTCGTCAATACCCATCACGTAGCATATGTTGAATCAGCTCCTATCGCTGAAATTGCCCTTCCAGAAACCCGATACGAAATAACCGGCCAGATACTATCTCTCGTCCCATTTGCTGATTTGTCGGATTCCTCAGGAAATATTTCCTGGGCCTGGGTGACACAATTTGTCGCGTTCGAGTCGGCCAAAACCAAGCGGGCAAGCTCGGCTGATGTACCAGCCCGTATGCGTCATTTGAACATAACTCTTAATGGCCGTCTCGTTCTCCCATTAATATCCAAAAACCTCAGGCAAGCAACAGTCGAAGAGATCTTGAATGTCCCTTCGACGAGTGCAAGCACTAATTCGGAGAAGACCTGGGTGTTTTCTAACGCACAGCTGGAGAGCATGAGTGCTACACTTCTCGAGAGAGTGCAGGAGGAAGAGGTCCGCTTAAAGATACCTGTCTTCGGCCCTGTCAAGGAGGGCAGGTATCCTTACGAAGCAATCTTCACTGACGGTAAGTTGCTCGCATTCAGGCTTTTTTCTTAGCTAACGATGTTAATTTTTCAGTGGTAAACAAAAACACGCAGACTATATCACACTGCCTGAGCTCAGTGACAGCACCGGCTGCTAAGGACAACCGCCGCCCTTGTCAGGTCTGCCGCAAGAATGTTGCTGGTCCCGACCGGTAGAACCACATGGGAAAACACATCCTCCTTTCGCAGCGAGGAGTAGAAGAAGAAAATTCTGGGGTAGAGGTAAGCTATCGGTGTTTTTTTAAGCAAGGTAGCGTACCAAATGATTTCAAAGGTTGCAGAAAACTACCCATGCGGATTTTGCGGTCAAGCGATCGCAGGCGGCAACTGCACAGTTAGCATTGCCCCCGGAAGAAAAGTGAACTCATCTTGTCCAGATTCATATCCATTCCAGATTGCTGCCGCATCGAAATCCACTCCAGCGAAACTGTGCACCAATGTGCCGATCCGATACAGTCTATGCCACGAAATTCACTGGAAATACAACATGATCCAGCATCTCCGAGATCGACACCCGACATAGGAAACAACAATGCCAGCGCAGAGCCGGGAAGTGATGACCTCCAGCATCACCATCACACGCGACGAGGCATGCCGGTTGGGCGTATCCGAAGCGGCGCAAACGACACGCCCGATTGAAGCCCAAGGCCCAATAACGGGCGAGAAGCATGGGCTGAGCTCACCTTCGACAACACCCCGCCGCTCTCGAATTATCCGGACGTCACTTCACCGTGTAGTAGAGGTTCCACGGCAGGCGGCCCAGCAGAGTTCATCAAATGCGGATGTATTTACCTAGAAACCGGGAATGTACACAGTGAAAAAAGATAGAAGAACCGTAGAGCACAGCAGCGAGCGGCGGACGAGAGAAGGAAAGGCAGGCAAGTGCCAGCGGCCAAAAACGGATGCCGAATGATGAAAACTGATGCCGCTGATCGAGTCACTCCAGATCGGAGTCCAAGATCCAGAGATCAATCACCTCTTGCAGACACGAGAGACATGAGTGTCACGGTACTGTGGGACTCGGCAGCCATCGGCACAAGGCTACTGACATTTGCCTAGTAATGTAATTCAATACTAATTGCCACTACCCACTAAACCCGCCCGCGGTAAAAGTGTTTCTGCTTGCAACCTCCTTCATTCTTACTTCTTTAGACTGCTGCGCGCAGCGCTTTGGGCAGGGGGATATCAATGATGGCGACGGGACGGTTGGCACATGTGGTGTTGCTATCTGTCTGGGACGATAGGCATGGGCGGTGCAGAGTCGAGGAGACGCCGTGGGGCATGGAGAGTTCTCACGTTGTGGGACCAGTTTCATGTAATACATGTAATAACTACTATCGGCGACTGGGTAGTGGGCCACACTAGGTAGTGGGCCACTTGGCCCCTAGTGAGGCAGGACCTCCTGAAATGTTTGAGTTTGGGGTTTGCGGATGGAATGGGACCTCTAATGATGGTTCATACCGTTTTTGGACCAAAGGTGACGTTCGGGTCAAAAGTTATGGCACGTGCACCGTCGGCCAAGGGGCTCCGACCATCGTTTTCTTGGTGTTTTCTTCTCCCGCACAACTGCCCTCGCTCTTTCTCTGCCAGTTCTCCATCTTTCGATGGCTTTCTGGGCTCATTCTACTCGCACGATGCAGGGCTTCAATCCCTGATCGAATATGCCGCCCATTCGCGCCAGGCACTCTTGCTATGGCGCGGATACACCTTGGCTTCAATCCTGAGTGGCTCACGCTGGCCACGTCCACAGCATGTGACCCATCCATGCTACGGGTCTGGGATTTGGCAAAGGTTTTTGTAGTTGGGCATACTCCAGTTTGGTGTGTCCTCCAACTTTTTCTTCCCTCAATTCCCTTCTCACTGCCGTCCTTTATCCCAAACCACCCAAATTCGGTGCCTGAGACATTTGAGTTTTCTTTGGGAGCTAGAGACATCTCAAAATGAGGGTGGGGGTCCTGGTATGTCGGAATGCTTCATATAAAACAACATGTCTCTTATTTTGGGCCGCCACAGCTGCTGGTCCCGACGAGGCGCCTGGGTAGTCCGGAATCTGCCATTCCGCCGGTTCTGCCGCTGTCTCAGGCATTTTCTTTTCGCCATCTCATTGCTTCTATGTATACCGTAACTACACAGAATCCTCCCTAGTACTTCCCTGTATCATTCCTGAACAACGAGACTGCCAGTTTGGGCCTGCGGAACTCAATTTGATGGGGTGGCCCACTAGCTAGTATTTGCATCTGTTGGGGGTACCGGCGGAAAGAAATTCACCGGTCAATCAACACCCCATGCAAATTCGCGGAAATGGTCTTGAGCCATTCACAGGATACCTGCCTTCATTCCACCAAACAGTCTATGGTATATGGACACTATGGCTCTCGAGAACCAGCGATAAATCCTTAGGTGGCCCAGTACCCAGCCATTGATAGTACTTCTATCCTGAATATACATTAGCTTGCATTCTACTACATCTCTGAATGGGAGGTTCTGATGACCTTCTGGCATTGCAAAGGTTATTATGCTGCCAGATGTAATTCTGGTGGCATGGTGCACCTGGCTGATCTAGTGATAGATCAGCCAGATGTGTTCTGTTTTGCTGATGTTTGTTGCCGTGCAGCTGCAGATTCTCAGCAATGGTGGCCCAGGCATGCATCACATTTGTTCATGAGCCTTTACTGACACCTTCCACTTCCTCATTGATGCTATGCCCCCCCACTGACGGGAACGTCAAGCTGGCTGCTGTGTGCTCACCATTTTCCAACTTTGCACGCCATCACGCCCTCTGTGCGGGAAGCATGACCTTTCGTGTCCACCCAGATGGCCTCAGCGACTCACACTCAGGAGCGGTTTACCTGTAGCAGGGCGCTGAGTTGGCCAGTAGACTTGGGGTGTGGAAGTGCGCAACTTGGGAATAGAGGTGCACGGGCGCCAAGCAGAACTTTGATGCACTGCATGCTGAGATGACTGCATCTGCGTCTGGTGGTGACCCGGGCAGCATGCAGTCCGTAGCCACCATGCAGAATATTGCCCCAAGTTCCTTGCGACAGGGCAATACACGGAGGTGTCAATCCACCAGGTGCAAACACGACTTCTACATGTGGAGAGTAAGAGGAGGGCATGTGCACCTGACGATGTACATTGCTTTGAACGAGGGATATGCAGATGTTGGGAACTCGAGCAGGCGAGGAACATCTTTGAGTGGGATCGCTGTAGTGAGCAACCTTACGCTGCATGGGCCGAGGACGTGGTGCCGGTGTATCACAAGGTGTTTTTTTTTTCCGCGCAACCGTTGAGGGGGAAGCTGATATCCGTGCAGAACTGGGTTCAGACAATTGCAACAATGCAAATGTGCTTTTTGAGCAAGGCGCGATGTATTTTCCAGGATGGTCAACCACCGTGCGGTATACAATGACATAAAGCTGGAATCTTGTTGATTACTCAATGGTGCTCCCTTCGTGGTGCCTCGTACTGACAAATGAACTACATTATATATTGGCAACACTCAGTGTATAGTAGTAGATACTCAGAAGTAGAAGTGAAATTTACAGTGGTTTGAATACAGGCTTCTGTTCTTTTGCTGAACATATTAGACTCGAAGGACTACCTTGTGTCTTGCTCCTACTTTGACCTTGCCCTCAATGGTCAGCCGATCGGCGTGAAAATGTGAAAACTACCTCAATCTCAACACAAGAAACACACAGACATAACATCGTATCGCGAGGGCCGCCTGACTTGCTGCACGTTTGGCAGCATGCGAATAACATGTCCAAATGTCAGCAGGCTCTCTTTGATTTTCTTATCGACCTGGAGCGGAAGAAGGTTCATTATAGTGCAAACAAAAAAAATGATAGACCTCATGAATTGCCTGCAGCTCATCTACCTGTACTTCATGAACTATGCCAAAATGTGGCCCGAGCTCGTCATCCCCATGCTCTGCATGATCCTAGAAAAGCTGGAGGAGTGCAAAGTCAAGGAATCGCTAATGCAGATCACCGAGTAAGTCCGACAACAAGGCAGAGCTACTGGCCCACTCGTTGGTCAAGGAATCATTCTCGTGCCAGTGCTTGTCAACCTCAACTTGACTTTGGCATGCTCTGAAAGATCTCCTTTGCAGCCTCCTCGAGGTGGTGCTTCTTCCCGTCGGGGGAGGTGTTCACAGACAGGGGATCGTAGTGGATGGACTTTGTGGAACTGCCAGTCTGATGTGCATAGAGAGAGAAAATAGTTCTTCATGTTCTTGTCCATGATGAAATGAGCCTGGGGTACTGAAATTTTCTGTGTGGTGCCAAAGAGTTCTGAGAACAGGCACATGACAAAAATGTTGCTTGTGCCCCAGACAGTCATCGTTGTTTGGTCTTCTGCTTAGTAACAACAACAACCCTGCACGCTGGTGACAGTGACGTTGTGCTCCCCTGCGTTAAGCACGAACCCGACCCACTCGGGCTTGGTCGCGGCCTGCGGTGACCATCAGGATATGCATGGGGATGTTGAGTGGATTTTGAGCAATTTGGACGATCTGGAGCAGTGCTTGGTCGTAAGCGATGAGTGCAGGCCGGTGAGGGTGAGACAGTGTGGAAAAGTGAAGCAAGATAGAAAGCGAGCGAAACAATTGATGTGATGGCTGTGCACCGTCAGCCTGCTAGTCTGGATCCGCGTTCTGTGCATGTTCGGCTCAGATTTAGCCTCATTCCTTCCAGATTGTGCATATTACACTGGTACAGTATGTAGGGATGTAATCCGAGGGTATTCTGAGATTTGAAGAAAAAAAGTTTTGGGAACCTGAAGTTTTTTTCCAGATTTGATTACAGGGGGAACTTAGGGCACAGATCAATTTTTTCTGTTTTTGGGACATCTTCACCAGAACCATGATTCTGGGCTCAATTCTTAATGGTTTGCCCCGGAAACAGGCTCATTTGATTCACATTCAAAATTCAGAGGGCATGGTATCCCACATATTTTTCTGGGCATCTGAGATGACTTATTTATTCATGTTTCGCTGTTTTGGGGTTTTAGCTGATAGAACATGTTGCATACTCTGTGTAGTCATCCGATTGACCTGGTTTTTGGATATGTTGTACTTGGCAGCACTGGGGATGCTAATTTCAATTTGACCTGTACTTCAAACATATGCTTGCTAGCATTTGGAACCAGAGCTCTGGCCTGGTCATAATGTGGAATACATTGAAGTCACAAGTTACATTGACAATACCGGTATTCTCAGCTCTCCGTAATACCCCCAAATACAACATATCAAAAAATTAGGTCGATTAGACCACTATAACTAGTATGGGACCTGTTCTGCTGGCAAGCACCAAAAAAAAAGCCAAATCCAAGCCAGTAAGTCATCTTGGAAGATTCATAGAATGTTGCGGGGTGCTATGCCCTGTAGATTTTCAGTGTGAAATTGAATGAGTCTACTTTCAAGGGAAATGGCTGACAAATGAGCTCAGGAGGGCTATTTTCGTGAAAATGTGCAAAAAAATTGAAAAAACAGGTTGCACCCTAAGTTCTGCAAAGAGCTGTAAAGTGACATCTTGAACATCGTATTTCGAACTGGGAAGAACGTAAAAGAATGTCTATGGTAACATTGGTGAAACTTCTGGTCATTAAATTTCCAATGACTAGCTTGGACCATCATCTCAATGTCCAAGGACCTTCACTTGAGGTTTTTCTGAAAGCACTTCAAACCTCCGAACCTAAACCGAACCTGGGTCCAATTTGGATTTGAAAAATGTCCTGAACAAACCCACAGGGCCCAAAACGTGAGACATTGCAAAAGAGTACAGCTGCTGTTCATAAAATGCACTGGATTTTTCATTGCTGATTTGTGCCAGGAGGGTGAGAAACGGTCAGGTTTCAATCCTTGATATGTAACCTGAGCGCAAACGCGCCTGCTGCCAAAGGCAGTGTTGGGTGGTACAAGTAATGTGATGTGGATGTGATTGCACAATGGTTCATAATCGGCAGAACTATGGCTTGAGCTTGGTGGCCAATAAAATGCAAGTGCAGCATGCAGACCTGGGCAAGTAAATCATGCTGGGAGAGGAGCCCATAAGTGGAATGATGGGTCTCGAGCTCAACATTGTTTGAATTGTTCGCCTGAACAGTGCCACTAGGTCTGAAATAGCGGTGAAATTAGCTCAAGGCCGATGAAGTGTGACTAGTGTCAGATTTGGGCCATGAGCAGATAAAATCTGAGTTAGAGGATCGCTTCTTGAACCGATGGCAGCCTTGCTTGCAGTATACTTCAGTGAGAATGCCCAGAACATGAGTGCAAAATGGGCATGCGAGGACGTAGTGTGATATTGAAGGTTATGAGTCTACCAGTGAGGGGAGGATAAACAAATTGGGATACTCGGCAACGGTGTTGATGTAGCCTTGAACGGGCTATTTTATAGACTGACAAGTTGGAATACTCCTGATAGCCGAACCTGGGAGTGGGAAATGGAGCCAATACGGATCATGATATTGGGAATTTTGAGGAGAGGATTTTCGCGAGTTGGAGAGGCATGCATCAGCAATAAGAGTGCCAGAGGGTGAGTCAGAAGTACGGAGCTAAATATTTAGATGGCATGCATAAGTGAATGTGGGTGGGTATAGAAGCCCATGAGTTTAAATACTCAGAAATTGAGTCAGAAGTGACCTGAAATATTTGCAAGGCATGCATAAGTGCCCGATGTGAGTGGGCAATCGAGAGGCCTGCGAGTTTCGATACTTGGGAATTGAGTCAGTCAGAAGTAATTATAAGGAACCTGTCAGTAAACTTCGTAGGTTAGTACGCCAGTATGTCAGTAGGTGAGTATGTCAGTAGAATTTCACTGGCCGAACAAGACACTCGGGCCCACTGCAGTGGCTGTGACAGCGCCCAAAACACAAGACAAGTCTGTCAAAATGCTGGGCTTGTAGTGAACCGAAAAGGTGCAACCGGACAGTCTGTGCTTCCAGGCTATGGCGTCGCAAAGCAGGGAGAGATGACGGAAATCCCGAAGCACATCCAATGAAAGATTGAGTGAAATGGGGAGATGTATTTCAATGCGAGATATATGCAACTCGAGAACCGTTTTCGGAGGCACAGAGTAGAGTTTTGAACCCAAAAATCTACGGCATTCGAGAGCATGCCCATGGGCTTCTGAAATATGAGTCAAGTTGAGAAAGGGATTTGAACCCAGAGAACCCCACGGCCCTTGAGGAGCGTGAGGTGAGTGCACAGTAAAAGTGAGATGATGTGGCTCAGTAGGTTACAAGGAGCGATGCTGGAAATAAGTGTAGAGCTACTTGAGAAGGTGCAATGTTGGACACATCGTGAGTGACTCGGAATCGATTGAAGGCGATGATCCTGCCACATATAACTATCAGGCAAGAATGGATGCAAGAGGCTGGTTGTGCACCACATGAATATCCAGAATAAATCTGGGCTCGCAGCTGTCACACCAGACTGAATGGTATCATTCCCACGAAGTGGAAGGGTTGTACTGTACAGTTAAATAATCTAAGGTGTACAGCAACCCATTGTAAGTGCAACGAAACTGTAATGGACCTGGTTTTTGAGTTTGTGCCGAGAACTTTTCTGCATGCCATGCTAAGCTAGTGAATTCGGCCCCGAGACTCAATGTGGTATGGCTGTGTAAATTCAGATGAAAGTGCGACAAGAGCGTGAGGACTGGCATGGATTCCAACGGTGCTATGGCCTCAAAAGGCACAATGAATGTGGTTTTCAATAGCCAGGAAGATGAATGTGTTGTGAGCACGAAAAATTAAGGCAATGGCTTGCACGAGCTCGAAGCATGGCAGATGAAATCCAGGCCGGGCTCAGAGTATGAGCAGGTCGAGGCGCGAGCTCGGAGTTTGGGAAACGAGACAAGAGCTCAGAGTATAATAAGGTCGAGGCACAAGCTCGGTGTTTGGGCATCAAGGCATGAGCTCGGAATTTGAGAATTGAGGCATGAGCTCGGAGTAAAAGCAGTTGGAGCCACGAGTTTGGAGTCTGAGTTAAATGTCAACTCAGGGTTGAGTATGAGTATGAGTAGATCGAGGCATGAGCTGGGAATATGCAGGCTCAGAGCCTGATATGATACGGGCTTGAGGTTGGAAATGGGTCGGAAATAGTGAAAGGGTCAGAAGAGGAAAATGGGAGAAGACTCACCTGGATGCCAGAGCACTTTGAAGTGCTGAGGAAGATTACATCGTGACAAATGAAACAAAATGTGTGTTGTTCTGTGTGAGGGAGCCCATGTAGCATCCCCTATGTGAACAAGCACAAGGGCAGTAGTGCCCACAACGGACCCATGGGTCAGTGTGCAGACGTGGATCGTGGATATGGTGAAGACGATCCGAAATTGGTACAGAGGGAATCTATCTTCATTTCGTGCTCCGGACACAAAGAGATAGTAGATGAACTCTGACCGAATCTCTGTTTGAATGAGGATAGGATGAAGTCGAAGAACAGGATGGGAACTTCCTTGAATGTCCGAAATGATGATGATGGCAAACTCCAAATCCTAGCGGAAAGCTGGGAAACAACAACAAAATGCCGGTAAAGCAAATTGTACATGGAACAAGTCCGATGTCAAACAGTGTGGAAGTACGACTCACCGAGCTCATTGCCTTTGGGTCTCAGTCTGGTTGCACGTGCCGACCCAACGCGGTAACACCGCGCTGAACATTTTCCCTCCACGTTCCCTCCATGTCAATTCATGCGCCTTCACCTGTATCATTCATTTGCTGTCAGCCACCCACTCTCCACTGCACTGAACCTCAAGAATCATCATTTCAGAGCTTTTGAAACAGGGTCAGGCAGATTTTATATTTTACTTACATTATATTCAGCTATAGTTTCTCATTCTCATGCTCTGGACCCATCATTTATCACACATCACGTCGACATTCTCTACTTATATCAATCCGGACGCGACTGCACTTCCTGATGCCTTTGCCTTCTCGGAATGCGCTGGGGATTGATCTTGACATGGACTGGCCACCCACTGTTGGCGCTGAGCAGGGCAGCATGTCTCCCTATACATCTTTGCGCATCTCCCGGATTGCATTGTGCTGAAGGACTTGCTTAGCTGAAGGAGTTACCAAGGCCATTTTATGTATCATGGACATTTTACATGCATTTATTTAGTTCCCATCACTTCCGGGCTCCGGTGTCACGAGAGTACGTGAACAGCCATCCCGATCATTACATAATCACCTTCCTTCTCTCCCACCTACCATGACAATCTCATCGTTTTCACTCGTCTCGCATCCCATGCACTGAGTCTTGAGCCCACTTTGAGCCAAGTATCTTATTATTTCTATTTCACTGATTATTCTATTCATAGAGTCTTTCTCTTGACCATTGAGAGGGAGACATTGTTTTACGGCTCAGCGGCTCTATCGGTACGACCTGGACACCACCTCGGTCCCTGAGAGGACCAACCTTCTCTTCTTCAACGGTTGTTGAGCAAGTCTCACATCGTGCAGAGGACAAACTGATTCGGAGTAAATACCAGATGTCTGTGCGATAGTATCAAACACGACACTGGGAAAAGGCCGACTAGCAGAAGGACAACAGAGGGAAGATGAGTGTTGGGAGATTTGTCCCACAAAGAATGTGGTATCGGTCATGGTCGTACTGGCCTTTATGCCAGATCCGAAAATGGGAGAATCTGGAGGATGAGCCTAGCGACGCCGCTATCCCGGGGAGATGACACTATTTTGCATAGGTGTAAGGCTACTTTGAGCTGGCTACTGTATATTGATGATTCTCCCCCACAGAGCGAAGTAGGTGAATTTTGCCTGCCTTCTCGAGAAGTGCATAAGTTCAGTGCGTGATCAAATTAGAATAAGGACTCCTACAATTTTGAGGGCTCCCGGCTTCGGTAGCAGCAGGTACGGTCTCCGAGCTGTCCTGGTCAAAAATCTGCGAGACGGTTACACAGGGAGGTCAACTTTTTGAACAAAAGTTATTTTGAGGTGTTTAGACCGAAGACATAAGAAACTGAACCTTGAGTGAAGAGTGTGAACAGCCTTCTGTGTGTATTTTCTGTGGCATAGCCCAAGTTCAAAATAATTCAGGTCTCGCTTCAGTTGTGGATTTTGCACCTCGCACATAATGGTCATGTGAGCGGTCTAGGCCAGCCTACGCAGCGCGGTTCCGATCCCTGTTATCGGGCATATTGTCTGTTCCAAGGGGACTTGCAAACAGGCAGGTCGGACAGCAGGAGTTGAGCTACGGACTGATGTAAGTCCGCATGTATGGTAATAGGAAAACCTGGACACACCAAGCCCATCCCTATAACCTCATATCCTCTTCGGCTGTATAGAACGCATAACTTGGGGGACTATGAGCATATGGGTCATACACGATGCATAACACTCACCTTCTATTGCCAAAATCTGCACCATCCGCTGTACATATTGAGTTTTGTCGGTGAAATGAGGCACAAGTGCAACATAGAAATGGGTTTCTGACCAATCCTAAGCGGTTGCTAAGGAATTTCCTTCTTGGTGGACACGCTCAACCCTCAAAGCCTGCTGCAGCTGTGGTAAGTGTCGTCTGATTCGATTTGTTCTGGGCTCTAAATTTTCCTAGACCAAGAATCCTATCTACCTCTTCTATGAGGTCATTGCAAAGAGTTGAGTTGGCTATGCGGGCGCCCCGGGGGACAAGCACTACAAATGTTTACATGGCGATCGTGATATCATCAAACTTGAGCAGTACCCAATTCTCACCATGACATGTATCAGAGCTTATCCGACACTTGAAACACAACTTCCCCATCATGCATTGTCTGTACTCTGCACTGCACACACAGTCAGGGCCCCCGACTGACGACCAGGTCAAGCTCGCCCAAGGGTCAATCCCTGTTGACGCTGCTGCTGCGAAGGAATATCTGGGAAAAGTCGAGATGGCGACCTCCAGTATCATCAAAGGATTGGAGCAGCAGGCCAGAAAAGCTCAGGTATTTCAGAATCGAATTGTTTGCGATCTGGATTTTGACTTTACTCCTGGGGCGACTTCAATCAAGCCTTGTTCGACACATACCTTACAGAGTGGGTGGTTGCTTGCGACCAGCCCTTTGACGAAGTAGAGAAGCCCGAGTTTATCTGCCTCATGGAGTACATGCACCATGGATCTACCCTGAAATCCAGGATTCCAGGCCATAAAGCTATTCGTTCGAGAATCATGAAGATGGGAGAAGATAGCATCTGAGCAGGCTTAAACAAGGTGAAATGAGTGGAATGAGTGCAGTTCGGGCTTAAAAGCCAGGTAAAGCCAGGTTCTGGCTGGCGAGCTGTTTTTTCAGGAAAAAAAACAGATTCCGCTGGAATGGGCCTTAAAATCCGATAAAAGTGTTTATTTAATGCGGAATGGCCCTTAAAAAAGCATACCTAGAGCCAGGTATAAGAATGGGATGCATAGGTCACAACCTTGGTCATAAATGAGCCATAAAATATCACAATGGTTTATTATAACGTAGAAAGGTCATCTGCATTCACTGTACATGAATTTGACTGACATGTAAATGCAAAGATTTCGACTCTCCCAAATTGGGATGTGTGAAAAATGCGGTCACAACCTTGGTCATAATTGAGCCATAAAATACCACAATTGTTTATTATGATGTAGAATGGTCATATGCATTCATTATCAAAGATTTGAGGTCCATATACAAGACATGCCTTCGCTTCGCTCCGGTAGCATCTGTTTGACTGTACATCTCCACCCTCTCGCATTGGACATTGGATATAAGTGGCGATGTTGTAAGCTTGAAAATAAGACGTTGAGGATTTGATGTAAAGGGGAAAATCCGGTACAGCGAATCAGACAGCTCTTGGACAATATTTCTGCCAGACACTATTCCAGAAGCAAAAAACTGGGAGCTAAGGAGATATCTTGCTGAATACACTATATGTATGTACACCGCAAAGTCGAGTTGCAAACCATCTGGGTGTATGGGATGGTTCATTGGGGGCCGCCCGTAATGTTTGAGTGGCCAGAGTCTCCAACTTGTGAAATTGTGGCATAATTGCAGTGTTTCTAAAATTTTCGCGCAATTTTAAGCAAGGTCTATTCTTATGATTTGAATTCAAGTTTCATCATGCCATACTCTTGGAGCAACCAAGGCAAACTGAAGGTCTTAGGCTATGTGACAGCGATGTTGATTGATGGGGGGTGTCCGGGGTCTTGGGTCATTCAAGGTGGCTATTATATTCTCAAGGTTCAACAGATCATAGTTCATTGAACTGCAAAGAGTGCGCTCGGGCTGCGATCGTGCTGTGATTGAACACAAGTCGATGACTTCCACTCATCTGTATCCTTGCTCTATCCCAACATGTATTGAAAGTCTCCAGCACGATTTGAAGTACACATTACGGGAGCACACAACTTTGAGGTTATGACCTAGATTTTTTTTTTTATTTTTTTTGGAGCATTTAGGATAATGAAACCCAGTCTGCAGAAGCATTCCAAGCTCATCCGCTTGTGTTGCTGGTTATTAGCCAGTCATTGCTAGTGAAATTTGTCTGGGAGGAAATGCCGTTATGCACATATTACAACCAGTGTGGGGCTCTGGCCTGAGAAAAATTATCCTATCCCATGTCTATCATTTATGGGCCGCATACCCACTAAAACCCCCTCGTGTGTCCAGTCGTCTGGCAGCGAGTCTTCATCCTTGAGTAGGCCACTCCATGTATTTAATACAAGCTGTTTTTTAATGGTGACTTGTCCAAAGCTGATTCTATCAGTCAGAAGACGGTCACGCCGTAGAGCACCATTAACAGCTTTCAACCACTGATTAAAAATTTCTGTTGTAGAGATTGTCCTGCCTGGTGATGTGATTACTCGCGTTGTGCAAAGATTCCAAATTTGATGCCAAGCGATGGAAACCAAAATGGCAAATAGTCTCCCCTTTTCTGGGAGAATAACCCCTTTAACTGTTTCGAATTTGACGAGATTACAGCCTAGAACCAGACCCCAGTTCATTACCGGGAAGCGGCCATATTTCTTGGACCAGATTTCACATGTTAGGTCCCATATCAATTTTTGGCCTGGTGTGTCACATTCTAAGGCAATATGTTCTAATGTTTCGGGAACACCACAAACATGGCATCTCCCTTTAATTTCCAGTGTGTCAATGTGGTACCAAAAATCACCCACTCTGAAAGTGTTGTGTATGCACTTCCATAAAAATTCTCGTGTCAAGCGCTGTAGAGTTGCAGATCATATTGATCTCCAGATGGTTTCGTCAGAAGGTGCATATTTGGAAATTTCTTCAACTGAGCACCAGATTCAATCCAGATTTATAAATGTAGATTTTCGGTGGGGTTTAGGGGATAGCATGTGTATAACCTTAGTGAAGAATCTCTGGGAGCCTTGCGATAAAAGCACTCCCGGGCACTCAAACATAAGGTCAATTTCAGAGTCAATTTGAACAGCACGGATGGGATCACTCCTTACACATGATGCATGATTGTTAGAGACTTTCTTGAATTGAATGCGAGCTACTCGCTCATTCAGCATTGCAAACACAGATCTCAGAAGTCAGAATCTGGGGTCTAATATGCTGTTCTCATATTTTTGTCTCTCCTTGACTGGCGCTCGCGACAAGAACTCAGAGGAGGAGCAGATAAGTAGTGGTACATTTGTCTGAGTGTTCTGTAATATAAACAGTAGACCTCCAAGTAACGCTGATGAAAATGTTAATGGTATTTCTGGTCTGTCGAAAGTTAAATACAGAATCTCGCTTTTCTGTCCAAGATTTGTCTCAGTCTTGACCATTACTTCGAGACTCGGATCGAATTCGCCCGGTTTGAATACCCGTGCATCAAGAAATACTGTCATGAGGCTTGGAACCGGCCCTGGTATTATATACCTCCTCGCTGGGATCGTATTGAGTGAGTCTTCAAAGGCAAAGATTCGCAACCCACTCTCCATCTCAGCCAGTGTAAAGTTTGGGTCGAAGGCCATTATTTGATCTGTTTCTATAGGCTGGTTATTCCACTGCAGCTCCTCGTATGTCAGAGCGAGCTCTTGACATAAATCTAGATTTGGCGTGGTTGGGTTCCATTTCGCCAAAATGCTGTCTACAAGTATTTTTGAAGTTTCAATGCATTGCCCTGGATGGTTACAACCGAGTAGTGTTCAGTCTCGATAACATAATGGGCATCCACAATTCTTACGGCTGATACCGGAGGGATTCACCTGTCATAGAAAATTAATATTCATGGTAGAGCTGGCACTAAACATTACACAAAGAAGAAAAAGGAACAGGGTGAATGCAGGATCTCAGGGAAAACAAACACAGGCGGGCTGGATCATGAATGGAGCCAATAATCCATAGCAAGTTACAACCATGCTCAGTGATCGCAGTCACTGTGTGGGCGGTTGATGTGAGTAATTCTTCTCGCTATGTGGAACAACGGACTCACTGGTGCTGAAGAAATGACACTGCTGATGAGCTGATCCAACCTCAGTGGTGAAGGTTTTCAGCTTGATTGAGGAACAATTGGGTGCTTAACGGCCGAAATTGACTGTCTCAAGGAGTGATGGGTCGATTCCACTGCCAAATCGGGAATTGATCTCTCACGATTTCTCCCTTCCCTGACTAGTTATGGACTACAGGACTTGGGGAATAGTGTTTTTATGTATTGGACTTGAATATGAACCATCTTTGGGCCTGGAATGACAAGGGATAGATATAATACTGGGTGTCTCAAGGACTCTTGGTGTCTCAAGGACCTGTGGATCACTGTACTTGTATGACTTGAATAATGAAGTTTGACATCGCTATCACCCGTCGAGGTATGTTTACTCTGTGTTGCGAGATGGGACGAAGTGGTGTTCATATCCCTTGCAGAATGTCCACGACATGCTCTGGTGTACAAGGACGAACCGCAGAAGACATTCAACTTCAAGGGTTTGCAGGTTGTCA
Organism: Mycena sp. CBHHK59/15; assembly: GCA_029204085.1. NCBI lineage: Eukaryota > Fungi > Basidiomycota > Agaricomycetes > Agaricales > Mycenaceae > Mycena > Mycena sp. CBHHK59/15. The sequence continues at coordinate 445,970 of JARGXW010000046.1, read as the reverse complement.
ACCGTTGGAAGTGAAGGGGGTATGATTGTCACCATAAATTCTATGGTTTTCTTGTACCAAACATCAGAGTGTAAATCGACAAGTTGCCAGTAAATGGATTGAAAAGCGGAATCACAGCGTCAGCCATTAGGATCGGTCTATCACTTTAAGGCTTTGTATAAAATGGGCTTCTTCCTCACGCATTCCAAAACATCGCAACTGCGTGGAAATCAAACCGTGTCCCATAATCCAACTCGATTTTCCCGTTTGAGGTTCGTGTCAGGGTGCAGGCCAATTCCTGCCTTCTAGATCTTGGATACCAGTCCTCGGGGCCGGTGGCAGAAAAAATGCGCGAGCCGACGTCGGCACGACGGAGCGTGGGGCATGCCTTCATTATGGCCAGCCCAAATGTTCCCAAACTCGGCAGATCGTCGAGTTCATAGACACGATCGAGGGTGAAATCATAGAACCCGGTGATGTTTTGGCAGTAGATAACGAAGGTCTTTAGTTGAGTAAATTTCGCCAGGACGTTGATTGGAGAGTCTTCAGAGAAGCGATCAGCAACCTGTGGGGCGTCAATGATCCTGAAAATTCAACGAGTTGTTCCAACTCGCCTTCGTATACTCGTCGATTTCGGTTATTCCAAAATGGAAGAGGCCAGGAAGCTCTCGTGCGACCTTCTCAAAGATTTGCAGGGTCGAAATACACTGCGTGACCGCAGTTTGAAGGAGATTCAGCGTCGTCAATGTCGCAGAGTACCTGCTCAGAGCAGACAGCTGGTCCAAATTTCCGGCAGTATATCTTCCCCACCGCAACTGGATGCGTTGCAGTGCTCGATCGACGGGCAGGCCCCGCACATCGCCGACCTCGAGGGCGATCAGGTTAGGGAGCTGGTCGTCATAGCCCGGAAAATTGTTGGTACAATTTGGTATCGCAAGGATGTGGATATCCGATTGGGGAGTCCAAAATTGTGAGATGAAGGAGTTTTTGAAGTACGAGTTGGAGAATTTCGTAAGGCGGAAAGGGCACTTCGTGATAATCCATCCTTGAATCGAACTCAACTGGGACTCGTATCGTGCACCGAAGGGGCCGGAAGTGTCGTGGTGTATGGACAATTCTTTGAGGTTGAGGCATCTGCTGAGGGCACGGGCTATTTTCCCAGCGTCCGAGGAGAAGGAAAGGTCGCCCGGGAGACCTAATGATAGCGCATGGACGCGTTCCGCGAGCTGCGAGTGGCGGGTGACGGCTAAACACCACGACAGCAGGGCGCGGTGAGTGCAATGGCTGAGGTCCACCGTGCGATATATCAGGCGCTGGGCCTGGTCTCCAAACAGACGAGAAGTCCTGCACAAGGTAACGCGGTCTTTTGGACCCACGTCTTCGCATATCTTTGCGCAGATTTCGGGGGGCAGCTGCATCGTGGACCGCCGGGGGCGCCGGTTGTGGTGGGCCCGGGGTTCCATGGAACCCTTTGACTTGCGAGTGCTGGATGTCGGTGAAAGAGCGGTGAAGGCAAAAATAACGGTTGCTGACTGATCATTGAATGATGGCCGGTTGATGACCGGTGCGTCAGGAGGTCTTCGGATTGATCCCTCAAGATTATTCTACGGAAACCCCTGCCAAAAACTTGTGTTATTTGGAAACCCGAATTCCAAGGGTTTCTCTCACCGGCGGTCGGTGCAAGGCCGGTGTCAAGTGCGGGGACTCGGCAACTCGGCACTTCGGCACACGGTCACATGTCCGTCATGCTAACTTTTCGCGACGTTCAAGCAATGCCAACGAGCACTTGGGGGCAGGATTTTCAGCAGCTAAGCAAATATTTATAACATCTAAGGCCCCTCACCATGTTCAGAATCCCTTAGCTGGATTAAGGCTCCAACCATAACAGTAATCTACGACTGGAGAGGACATTTTGAGCAATTGTGACCATCCTGCCGACACAGTGTACATTTGTAGGTCCTGCCAACCCGGGATTTTTTGGGAGCAGAAGCCTATTTGGGCCTCAAAATCTCGCTATCACCGCCACCTATGCCGAAATTGTTCAGTTCATGACTCTCCGTCATCCATCACCTGAACATGGTAACAGTTGAGGCCTCGGGGCTCTTTTCGGTTGGATGTGTCGAGCTAGCCATTCTGTGAAAATGAAATCGCGGTATGCGTGATGTGTTGTGTGGCCAACTTTGGCTGGCCGTTGACCGAGTTTCAAACTCGGACGCTTCATCCGGATTTCCTGCGGCGACAGCAGAGGGGCTTTCAACTAGATGTTTTGAAGGATTTTCCAAAAAAGGGGTTTCTTTTGAAGTAGAATAATCTGATCCCTCGTGTTCCGTTTCACTGCTCTTCCAACAAGCGCCCAAAGGCCAAAACCAACGAAGGCCCTGTATGTAATCCACTAGTTTTATCAGCATCTTCCATGCTTATTCTCCTGTATAGGCAGCACCGAAGAAAAATGGTCAGGAGGTGCCCATCAATAATGTATGACTTTCTTTCAATTTCCTGTATGTATGGGCTAACCGACACAATCTTCGCAGGTCGATACCAGCATCATGTTACACACAGAAGAAGAAACTCTGGCCCCAGCCCTGACCCAGCTGAAAGTATGTATTCACGCCACTCACCAACGTGTACTCAAATACTTGTCACAGATTATTAATCCACTGTGAGCTTTTTGCCGATTCTATCAGCACTTTTGACATTGTATTTAGGCTTTCGGGCCCCTGATCCCTATGACACCTGTTATGGCGATAGCGACACCCAATCTGGCTGCCACGACACCCATACCGGCGACAACAACACCCATGCCGGTGACAACAACACCCGAGACCACAACACCCGTGCCACCAACAACAACTCTCAGGAATACAGGACCTACTATGACAAAACCTGCAGCTCCAAGCCCTGCGACGGCTGCCCCCGCGGTAACGGCCGTGGCCCAGGTTATAGCAGATCATACTCATGTCAATGGTAATGATACGCCGGCTCCCGGCTCTGGCAGACTCGGACCGACAGAAGGGCCAAGCGGGCTCGAGGCTCCTCCTGACACCTCCAAAGCATGGACAAAAGCAGCCCGACCAGCTTTGAAAGACAAAAAAGCTGTGCCTGGGCCCTCAAAAACGGCGATGTGAGGCCTCTTGTTTCTATTCTCGCTCGTTCTAAACTCTTGATCAATGCCAGGAACCTATGTCTAATAGACTGGTGTCCAAGGCATCCGGGAGGACTCACACCTCAGTACAAGGTGTACTGGACCAGCATCAAAAACACGGTGGAGGCAGAGGTTCGTTCCTACTTACACACCTCTGCCCAATGATACTAATCAATATTATTTTGTGTAGCAATGGATTAAAGCATCCTCTGATGTGGCTGCTGCAAAATCAAAGTTAATTCAATCCAGTTGTGGTGGCTTTCGTTCCGTGACTGACTTTTCTGTACAGGCCACAAGGTAGACCCGTTTGCTTTCCCACCTCTCGTTGGGTTCGGATGTAGGGGCAGGTCGCTGGCGGGGTGGGGGAAGGCAGCGCGTACGGATATATATTTGTTCTTACGTAACTGAATCGATCTCCCACTTTCTGCCCACATGGATGTGCATTCAAAGCATATCGATATGGATCGATCCGAATATATCTACCTCTTTTTCGCTGCCCTAATCACCACACATGTGAATCAATGAAAATCGAGCCAAATAGTTTCAATTGATTTTCGTCGATACCAGAACATTTCTATCGAAAAAATCGATGTATGCTAAGTTTTTTGGCAAGACATCAATACAAATAGATTCATTTCATTTCCCACTATCTGCCTCGATCTCCCAACACGGGTTTTTCACTGGGTGTGTCAAGGCTCGCCCGTTTGCCACTCTGGACAGGCTCAGGAGCTCCCCAATGGATCTGATTCATTTTTTCTCGTCACAGATCACAAAACCAGTGCTACTGACTCCTCAACGAAGTTTGGCGGATGTGCAGAACGAAATATCCGTGTTTCAAGCCAAATTCTCGTCCCCTGCATTCGAGCCGAATCATTTCCATCTGTGCAATACAACTTTTTCTCGAGTACTGTACTATTTCGACCAAGTGTTCAGCCTATGTCACACGTCACCTAAGGTGTTCATTTTTCCAAGTGTTCATTCTGACAAATCCCATCAAAAACTACCATAAATGGCAGTTCAGCAACTGCCGGAAGAGATTTTTTTGCACTTATTGGCCTATTTGGGACGCAAATCCTCATTGTCACTGTCACCGACGTCCCAAGTGTTCAGCTCAGAGGGCCGCGTCACGTGTCACCTGAACACTCGGTCGAAATAGTACAGTACTCCTGCAAAACGACCCATGGCTGCCTTTAATCCCTCCAAAACTGCTGCAGACTCTCAATCACCAGCACGGGGCAGGCCGCAAAGGCCGTTCTATGTCTATGATGTCCTACCTCGACCGTAGTCAGCTGCAGCCCGATTCCCCCTCAGTAGATACCTCTTCCGACACTCCTTTTGATACTCATAGCTCTTGGTCCCCCACGGGGAGGCCATGAAATGTTCTGCACGCGGTCGTTTGGGCTCATTTATGGGCTGAATGTCTCCAAATAAAATGTGGTCATGAAGTATGAGCAAATTCAAGATTATCGGCACAGTTTAACCCATGTCACATCTGTGCAGTTAGCTTGGAATAAAATAATCAGGGGTTTTCTGAAAAATCAAGTCTGTGGATTCATTGTATATTCAAAAACACTGGTTGAACATTTCGAGTTTTTCAGTGAAAATATTGGTAAAAAACTATCTTCATTTTTCACACTTTTTTCACTAAAAAAGTATGTGAAAAGTATAATTTTTTTTCAGTACTTTTTGATTTTACTTTGAATTTTTCACCTTGACATTAAAAAGTACTGAAAAAGGTTTGAATTTTTCACAGACTTTTTCAGTGAAAAAAGTGTGACAAATGAAGGAAGTTTTTCACCAATATTTTCACTGAAAAACTTGAAATGCTCAACCAGTGAAATGGTTTGCACAACCTGAAAGTACTGTAGCGTTTCGACCAAAGGTTCAGGTGACAGTGACACCCAGATTTTTTTGATGTGTTTAAAAATCACAATAATTCAAAAGAAAGATTTTCGGTCATCTCGGTGAGTGAAAATTCTAACAATAGTGAACCTTTGGTCGAAACACTACAGTAGGTGCAAAGGTGACCATATCCATATGTTGGTTGACCTGAATTGATAGGGAATTCGGCTCAGAATCCTCGTTGCAGGTCTGCCATTTTGACTAAAAATTGCTCAAAATGGCCCAAAACTGCTAAAAATGACCAAGTTATGACTGGCATTGTGAACTCAAATGTGTATCAATTCCACTGAGCTAAAATGTGAATATGGTCACCTTTTCACACACTTTCAACTTGCCTTCGCCATTTTCACTAGAACGTAAATCCACACGGTGCATCCATTAAGCTTGCACGATTCCTTTCCTGGATGCCATTCAAAAGGAACTGCGGCCCTGCCTGGTGCCAGTATCCCGACGGGAGAGGTTGATGACATCAGTCCACGCATGCATCGAGTTTTATACCCATCGACTCTCCCAAAAATGATGAGTAGTATCTCATGAGATTGGAGACATCTTACAACAATCACCGATGAACATTTGAGAATAAGGGGTGAGGGTTATTATCAGCTCACTATATAAAATTATGCGCCTCTGTCTGTCTGAACTTATAGTCCACAGATTTTCTTATGAAATATTTCCGCAATAACCTCTTGGAAATTGACATTGATCCCCAGCCATATGGCACCCACTCCTTTTGTCGAGGTGGATGCTAAGACCTTGCAATGGTTCTCCGCTGGCCTTTCCGCAACATTTGTTCCTGGGGGTGGGCTGAAAATTTTAACAACCCCGGTACGATCAGGCACTGGGAAGCTGGCCACATACCTAGTAGCTAAGCTGAATATTGTTTAATGCACAATGTTATACCCAGAGTATGTAAAGGGACCTCAGGCTTTGGTGTGTACCGAATTTCAAGAAATTCTGATGAGGTGATTGCAAGCTGTGCAACGGTGATGAGCAGGCCTGACGCCGATCTTGTGATTTCCTTAATTCTGATCCGGTCCCCACAACAAACAACGGCTAAGAACTTCATCAGTTCTGCTTCAATCCACGCCGTCAAGTACTCGTCCAACACTGTTAATGTCGGGCTTTCTTCTGATCATCTCGAGACATGGCCTCGCCCCTCTCTAATCTTGTTATCTCCCCAAGAACTCTCACTGTCCACTGGAAATTAATGACATGCGACACATACTCGCGAGCTTCACACTGGATAACCCCGCACTGCTACTACCCCAAAACTTCAGGAGGTCCTTCAGCAAGGTTGAATCTTCAATTCCACAGGTAATGCATGATTTTATCGATTTTATTCCCAGCGCACTGGTGTCACTTACAGAAAACTGCTGATTTAGGCGATGTCGACATTCTAAATGTCGGGTTCTCGAGGGCGAGACCCAGGAGTGGAACCACTGGTTCAGGTACATGCATCTGATTCCTGCAGACCATTTAACATTACATCTTGACTCCCCATGACCTTTTGCCCATGAGCGGCCTCCGCAATCCGACAGCTTTTGGGATTTTCCACCCACACATATTTGCTATCCCAGCCCGACTCGCCTGTATCTGTGTCAATACATCCGTTTCTCATGCTCCATGTGCATATTGAGTCCATTTTCGGTGCCTACGCTCCATAAAGACCGCTACGCTGGACCATCTTCCAGCAGACCTTTTAACTTTCTTGCCCCCCTATTCCTCTCATTCCTTGCAGTTTCTCATGTCTTCGAACGTCTCAGACGATGCTTGCACTCCCCAGGAAGTTCTTTTCGCTGCCAGCGGGGGTGATGCCGCCGATATTGACTTGGAGGACGTTGACGTCGAGGTTTGCTACAAGTGGGCCATCACAGCCGTTCATACCCGAAGTGTTTCGTCTTGACAGGCGTCAGTGTTGTACCGTGTCAAGCGCACCACCCTCGACGGACATTTCAAAGGTGTGTGTTGCGCTGTGTCATGCGCACCAGACTGAATGAACATCTCAAAGGTGTTAAATCGCGTCATGAGGCCCATGAGCATGAACAAGCTTTGAGCTCCTCTCAAGAGGCAATTCTGGTTGAATGGGTGAAGGTATGTGTCTCGACCTAACACGATTTGGCTTGACTCATCCATATGTTCGAGATCATGGGGAGGCGGGGCCTGCCCCTTTCATTGGAGACAATTGGGCACTATGCTGCCGATATCTTTGGAATGCCGGTCGGTGAAACATGGCCAAGACGCTTCAAAGTAAGAGCAGAATGTGAATCTTGCACCGGACTGCTAATAACGAGTCAGGAACACCACAACGACACCTTGCGGGTCAAGTGGACCCACGCACTCGAAATATGTTGTGCAAAGGCACTGAACCCTGCCGCTGTCCACGAATATTTCGAACTATTGACGGAAACAATTGAGAAGTACGACATCAACTGGAAAAATATATACAATATGGACGAGAAAGGCATCTAACTCGGCATCAGCGCGAAGTCCCGTGCCCTCGTGGATCGGGACCAAAAGAATGTCCAGAAAATCGAGTCGGGCAATCGCGATCTTGTCACTATCATCTAATGTATATGCGCTGATGGGACGGCACTTCACCCGTCTGTCGTGTTCCAGGGAGCTTGCCGCGACTTGCGGTGGGGACAGAATAACCCGTGCAATGCAAGGTACAATCCGTCATTTCCATTCAAATGAATGCTGACCCTTATTGCGTCCAGTACTATCAGGCGCTGGGAACCTGGCCACCTTAGAGCTTTTGGCCCAGCAGCTGTTCTGTCGGAGGGCCTTCCCATGGCCCGAGACCTCTGAATGGAGGGCATCTATCCTGTGAACAATTAGAGCACATTTGAGCCAATCTTGGGGGTGTTTTGACTCTGTGGTGAATTTATTTCCGTCGGGCTTCCAGAAAAGGCAATTGACAGGGAACCTGGCCACCACTGAAAATTGATTGTTCCTGGGCAGAATAGGGGCCTTGCAGTGTATAATAATGTTCAAGGTATGCAAATGCTTCATTCTAGACCCTTCAAGGCTATATACGACCTATAAAAATGGGAGTACTGAATGGATGAGGAGAGCCGCGGGATCCCTCCTGGCATTAAAATGAGGCTCCCGGGCTAGTGAGAGGATGAGGTTGGCCGAAATAAGTTGCAGGAGGGTTCATGAGAAGTCGATTAACGTACCTCAACCAGCAGTTTCACGCCTCACTCATTCTGTAGAGAACCCGACATTTGAATTTCCGGACCACATAAAACAGGGTGATTTCCTGTACTCCTTGCCTCAAGAGAGATATCAAAGAAATATAAATGTGGGCTATGTTCAAAGCTGATGCCATACATATCAAGGTGGGCCATGCCAGGTGCTGGATCTGCAGCGTCAGACACTCATTTGATATAAGCCTTGTTGCGGCGTGGTCTTCAAGTTTGTGTGGCCATCATTTTCTGGAGTTTAATGCTGAAGAAGGGAGAGTATAGAGGCCCTTGCATGCCTGGATAGACACCTGAGATCAGGGAAGAACAACAAGCCCCCAAAGTCGTAGATTGACCAAGAATTGGTGGAGAAAGAAGTGAAATGGCGGCTCGGGGTTAAGAAATTGATGTTCTCACCCTTTGGGCCGTCATCAACCGCATCACCGCTTACCATCAACTCATCACTTTTGCCTGAAAATTGGCATGGACAGGCGACATAGGTTGTATTCCACCGCCCGGGGACAAATATGACATATGAGTAAGTATCTAAGCTTATAATTGACAAGTGGCCAGCTTCCTACTCTGGCCAGGATCCCAGTCAGAGATTGTATCTCAATCTCACCCAACGGATGGACCGACCAGGAGTTGGGCTCGATGTGGCTGGAGAAAGATTATGCCCCCGAGACAGCTTCTCGTTTGGCAAACACGACGGATTACCGTCTCCTTATCCTCGACGGCCACAACAGCCATTGCACTTATCGTTTTGCCAGTTTCGGGGAACAGAATCACATCATTATCCTGTGTCTTCCATCCCATACGACACACGCTCTGCAGCCCTGTGACATCGGGGTTCTTTGGTCCTTTGGCAGCGAAGTGGGGAAAACAGGTGTCGAAGGTGTGTCGGGGACTGGGAGTACCGGACTTGATTGACATGTCTGATGAAGATGAATGCTGAACACGTCGATAACGATAAATACAATCTTTTATTTCACTACTCAGAAGCCCGGACCGCGGCGTTCATGGTCGACACCATAAAATCTGCATTCCGTAAGACTGGAATCTGGCAGCTTAATGAAGGCACCGTCCCCATCGATGCTTATGAGCCCGCAAAGAATTACACGACGCAGGCAGCACAGCCGATGCCAGCACGATTACCAGCACTTCTCGTCTCCAGAACAAATCCAATGGCTAGATCAGGGTCTTCGACACCAGCTACATTGACAGTTACATCATGTTCTTCGACAACCCCATCCCTTCCTTCCACCAGCTCCAATGTCTCAGCGGCCTCCCGTTCCTCCTCAGCGACCAGTCAATCCTCCCGCACGATGTCATGTCCTTCGACTCCACCGCGTCTGGCCATGCCAGATCCGGCAGGCACAGTGAAAGCACTCTACCGCCTCGCCCTTCCATCTCTGCTGAAGGGTGTATCTTCCCATAGGGCGCTTGCAGAGGAAAATGCACGGCTTCCATATATTGCTGAGCTTGCCGGTCTTGAGCTGGAGAAGAACTATGCACAGATGATCTTGATGAACCGCGAAAATGAACGCCTCCAAAAGCAGGTTTTCGGCAATAAGACCAAGACGGAGCGGACATATACCACCGGTCATGCACGTCTGCTGACTGGCCCGGAGATGGTCGCTGTGCTTCTGCAGGATGATCATGTGAAAAGTATGAAGGCAATGATCAGGGAGATGGGACCACGGTTGCACACAATCAGAAAGGAGCTGACGCAGACAAGATCAGTTTTCACTGCAGCCCGAGCCACTCGGGAACGGGGCGTGGGCGCGGGCGCGTGGCTGGGACTGATCGCGGGGGTCGTGGCCGTGGACGCGGACGTGGACGTGGCTGTGGACAAGCACCTGATGATCCAGATGGGGACCACAAGATGCCTGCTCGCGGACGTGGCAGGCATGGTCGCGGGCGTGGGACGGGACGTGGTAGAGGGCATGGTAGTGGTGATTCCGAGCCAGAGGATGGTGGAGAATCTGGTGGCGAGGATGGTGAAGAAGACGGCGATAGAGGACTCCGACGCCTCACCCGAGTCCACCAGTCACGAGTCAAGCCCCAGCAGGAGTCCCAGTCCGAATGGAAGTCCTCCCCAGAGCGCTGGACACGCAGACGAGGTCGGCAACAGCACCGACTCTGACGACAAAGAGATTGGAATTCTGTGCATCAACAGCCACCGGTGGGTTCGAGGGAACGTGCAGTTTCAGGTGCTGTGGAGTGACGAGGACATTACCTGGGAGCCGCTGTCGAACATCAATGACTGCGAAGCAATGGACATTTACTTGGCTTACCGTGGTGTGGCTGATCCAATACATTTACCGAAGCGTAAATATCTCATCGACAGATCGGTAAAAGCTAGTAGCTAGTCGAATTAGCACACAAATGTGTACTTAACATTCGGTGGAACCATACATGAGCCTTGAAAGTACTTGAGGAAGCGTAAAGAAGTGTCGAAATGACCAAAAACATTGTGCTCTTCGCTGATTTCGGACTTGCCACTGGCAAATATTTGCTGAGCCATCAAAACCTCATCAAAATGCTCGTGTGTGGCCTCAAACGACTCCCAGGATGTGCGCCTACATGATTAGACCCCACACCACTCGGTGAGTCCTTCTTTCGCCTCCTTAAGAAACCAAAACCCTTAAGGTGGCCAGGTTCCCAGCACCTGATAGTATGATCATCTGAACGTGTTTTTTTCTTTCCTCAAATCCTTCCATACTTTACCATGTATCTAGCTAGGTACATGCTATCATATTAAATGAAATTTCTTTCGCGGCCCTTTCGTGTTTCCTCTGAAACTTGCAGTGCTGGTGGATATTGTCATGAATAAATAATATTAATAAACACGGCAACAAAAAACCCCTAAAGCCTCTTCCTCACGTCGTATCTGCTTGAAAACTCACCTGGATTCATGCTGAAGACACCCAGCCTCATGGGCTTGAAGACCAAGCCTCCTTATAGCATCACGAAGGGGAAAAAACACGGTTTGCTTGCCCAATCCAGTCAGGCAACACTTGAGAATATTGTCGTACTACAGTAGCATGGGCTGAAGAATCACTGGAAAGCAGCCAACACTACAAAGAAATACGATGAGGTGGTTGCTGCTGCTCGTAAATGGATTAAAACCTACGTAGGGGGAAAGGATCCAGGTGGAGAGAAGAAGAAAGGAAAGGCTCGACAGAAGGCTGCAAATTCTGATTTGGAGAGCGACGGAGAGGAAAGCGAAGATGAGGACAGCGCAGATCCGATTGCCCCTGATGCAGGGGAGTCTGAAGATGCAAATGATACCGATTCATCCTGCAAATTTGACGCGCCAGGATATAAAGACGCATTTCACAACATTCCAAACAAGCACTCACCAGAAATGCTTGCCCTCTACTTGGCATTCAAAATATTCCACCAGGGAAGGAAGATTGGAATGGCAGATACCATTCGAGCGGCTTGCAAGCACATGTGGAAGATGGCGTGAGTTTGCCAGTTATTTCTATCTTGAACACACAATTTAAAGCATCCAGTGACGGAGATAAATACTGTGGCACGTGGCATTTCAATCCTACCTCTGCTGGCTGGGAAGGAAATCCAGTGGACTCTGCAGAGGTAGATGGCACGATGGAATCGATTAAAAACAAGTGCAGGAAGGATGGCGAGGACTGGAAACATTCCTTAGCGATGACGAAGGAATTCATGACCAGAATGTTTGGATGGTCGGATGAAGTATGCCTGCCATCTAATTATAACAAGGCCTCGACAACCCTGGAGGAACAAGCCTTGAAGACAAAGCACCTGGCCTTCAAATGTTTTTCTTCGACATCGTGGACCATATGGGTGCAGTACGCACACATTTACCAAGTACATCATGTCATCTGACCGCGTCAAATATAGTTGTTTCGAGCTCATAAAACTGCAGGCAAAGCATCTCACCTTCGGATTGGAAGATCCCAAGGCGTTAAACACACCAAATTTGCACGCAGTGCTAGTTTACCACAAGACAAGGGGACATTCTCCACTCATTGCTTTCGTTGAGGAGGGGCTCAGTATAGATTCATGTTCGCACCTGTTGGACAGCGATGGACTCTTCGGCAAGTTAGATGGTGGGGTGGATGGGCCAAGGGAGGACATGTTCATTTATTTATCTAACTGTAGTGTCTCGCTGATCTTTTAACTCGTAGCGCGATACACTCATTAAATATCTTCTCAATGAACTAAATACTTACGAAGATGACTACAGTGGGATGCTCCTTCCTGTACAGAATGATACTGACAACACCCTCCTCAGCGAAGCTTCATTGATTGCACCCGCAACAACAGAAAATATCACCTTGCTTCATCAATCCCTTTCTGCTGATATACACAATTTCCGGAGCATTTGAGAAACTGGTCCATGTTGTAGCCAGCGCTAGACCCGCTGGTAATGCTCATCCTTCTCCCCAATTGTTTTCAGGGTCCCAATCCCATTCTATCACTTTGAGCACAACTGCATACCATCATCACCGCGATCTGTCCATCCCACATCAATCCACACATCCTCCAGTTCCTGCTTTCCTAGCGATGCGACCACTTATCCCCATTGCCCTACCTGCGAATGTCTCACACCCTCTCCCTTTCATCAATACATCAAGTTCTCCGTCTGTGAGAGGGCGCCCGCTTCCGGACATGGGCCTCATTGTTCCTGATGTTCCCATCACTCTTCCAGGCGGTTTAAAATCCCACAAGCGGGATTCATGGAGGATCATTGTAGAGCACTGGGAGAACAGTGATCCTGCTCACGGGCTCAGTACTCCTTTGAAAGACTGGCCCAAGAACTGGCTCATGGGCCCAAATAAACTGTTTGCGGTAAAGCATCACCAGCAGAGGGGTTTCGCAACTGAATATATTACAAGGTATGTGTTGTGCTCCACCTCCTGCATATCATATTCAATCTGATTTCTTCATACCTGTGCGAACACGACGAGGAAGCATTTCTTGCCGCCTACCCCGAAGTGGAGGAAGGCTCATCAAAACTCCTCGAGGCTATTAACCAAGCGAGGACGTTAAGCGGAGACCTTGTCGTACGCAAGTAGCCATTTCAAACACTTCAAATTATCCTATGCGGCCCGCTTTAAACCTATTTATTGAATTTTGTGAGCTCAATTGACTGTCTATATCTGTAAAATACCCTCTCTGACAGTCTTACAGATCAATAGGAAACAATCAAGTTTGTTAATGGGTCTATCTCTCCCAGAGCTGGCCCAGCGCCAGACACATTGGCCCAAAGTCACCAAAGGCGTGTCACGTGTCGAGCACGTGGGCATCACGTGGAGCCGCAGCCGCGGCCCAAGGGCAAGGATGTGCTTGATCTCTGGATCTTGGACTTCTTCCCATGACCCCCCCCCCCAAAAAAGGCAGCTGCCATCAGTTCATCAAATCCCACTAGGAATGTTTCTACCAAACCCAGGCTCAACTACCTGGGTAAGATACCTGGCTCACCATTTGTGACTGTTGTAATGTGGACTTATCTTTGGTTGCAACCTAGTTAAATTTAAACACTCAAATGGGAAATTGATCCCTGCTATGGGACAATTATTTGCCATTCTGGTATCCACAGCCTGGCACACAATCTGGAACATCCGGAATGATAAGGTTCTAAAGAACCCACACCGTAACATTACAGATGTTGAGATTCACAACAGATGGCTGAAATCTGTGAATTCCGCACTAGGACGAGATCGAATCCTCACCAATAAAATGAAATTTGGTAATCTTGCGCTGAATAAAGATCTTGTCCTAAGAACATGGAGTGGTCTACTAATGAACGAAGCTGCTCTGCCGGACGATTGGACTTACACAGTGGGGGTTTTAGTGGGTATACAGCCATTGACATTGAATGATCCAAGAAATGGGATAGGATAAATTTATTATGGCTGGAGTCCCACACTATGGTACTTGTGCGTAATGGCATTTCCTCCCTGGACAACTTCCCCGGCATTAACTAGATTTATCTGGTAGACCCAGCGGATGACCTTTGGAATGCTTCTGCAGACTGAATTTCATTATCCCAAACGCTCCAAAAAAAAAAAAAAAAAAAAAAAAAAAGATACCGACGGTCGAGGTTCGGCAACTGCCGACCCCAATCGGGCAATGATTGCTCGATTGGGAATGTTGACGTCCACGTGACGTTTGCCATCACTCGTGTTTGACGCCGGGCCAAGTCGCGTTGTTCTTGCCCGCTGCTGGATGGACGGCGACGAAGACGCGTCCCAATGGGTCGTCCCATTCACACCACACCATCGAAACTCCTCCAGCTCCTCCAGCATGGACAACATGGCTACTTACAGCCCCGCTGGCCAATTCTTCGTATCAATGGCTCCTTCTGCACCCCTAGATGAAAGGCCCCGGAATACGACTCAATCCCAGTCATTCATGTTCCACGGCATTGAAATAAAAATAAATAAAAAAATAAAATAAAAAAATGTAGTGTGCTGAATCGCGCCTGGAGGGCTGCTGAGCAAGTGTCGGCCATCATCGGATGAGCCATCAGCTGACATAATCAAAGTCCAAGATCCAGAGATCAAGCACCTCTTGCCCAAGGGCGAGCGGTTCACGAACCGCTACCCGATAAGACTGATCGGATCACGGGACGCGCGGCATCTCCGGCCCACGCGATGATCACGGGTGCCAAGCGTAAATAATTCGGAGTAATCGAAACCACTTGGTGGCCGGTCCGCTGATCCGACGTTCGCTGCAACACTCACCTCTTGCGCATAAATTTAAACATTTTTTGAGCCCAGTGATGTAGACTTGTCACCAGAATGTAAGCCGTCAAATGGGCGATGTCAACTTGCCTCAATTTTGCTACAGCGCGAACTTGCCGCATCAGGCACCGATGGAATAGAAATTCTGAGTCGTTCAAACTCCGCTCGAACCAAACAACCGACCAAAGTTGATGACGTGCCCACACCATTTACCACGTAGCTCTTTCTCCCATCTACCCTCATCGTTTTCTCTCGGTTTCCCGTCGTCTTTTGATCTTCGATGTCAAATATGCTCTCGCGACAGTGTGCAAGCTCACATACTTGGCAATCACAACCTGCTCCGCTCCTCCCTACTAACTCTCCGCTCCTTTGAACCTACTGTACTACAAATGCGCACGCGAACACCTGTGTTGCTCCTCCACGCGCATTTCACGCTCGCCTTGCCGCTGCTCTCCTAGGTCTCACAGCAGCGGTGGCGGCGAAGAAGACACACACATACCCGGAGTGGTCGCCCGAGTTCTGGACCAAGATCGGGTTGAGCGCGCTGCTGGTGCTCGCGGGTGGTGTCTTTGCTGGGTGCATCGCACTACCTTCCGTTTCCTTCAAGACTGACGCGGATGCAGGCTGACACTCTGCCTAATGGGCTTGGACGAGCGAAAAAGGGACATCAGAATAAAAGGAAAACAGGTGAACATGAGGACGCACCTCCACCGAAAAAACAGGCGACAAAGTCAGGTTCAGATGGGAAAGTTTTGACACAATTATCTATGACGGCTGGCCAGCCTGGACAGGCCCTTTCTCCAGTTGGACTTAGCTGGGACAGCGAGAATTATAGCTGTGCATATGACACCTTGTTTACCCCGTTAGCCTGTTTGTGAAGGGAAAACCCAGAATTATGGACAGAAAAACTCACAATGTGCAGTCCACTCCTCGGGTTATGGGCCACTGTAATGACCCAGAACAGACATGCTCCCAAAGAAGTAAGGAACGCAGTGCGGAGATTGCTGCACTTCCAGAACACTGCAGATTTCCCACTAGGTCCCCGAGGTATCAAAATGGATGCATTGTTCATGGGAGTTACGAATAGGTGCAGCCACGGAACTGCCATCACTTACTGCGAAATCGGCAGATACAGAGTTCCCGGTGGCATCGATACATTTGGCCAATATCTCGAGATCTTCCATACAAACATGTTGAGGCAGAGGCACCCAAATGGTCCGACGCTCTTACAATGGTTTGAGCATCACTTTGACTGCCAAGTACACCGATGCCCACAATGCACCCTCAGCGGAAGTTCAACAAAAATGCGACGACTCACCACAATCCACGAAATTCCCTCATTGATGGTTCTATGCATCAGTGTCAATAATCTCAGACTGAATGAAGAATTAAACTTTCAACAGCAGAACAGAATCATTACTTTGAAGTTATGGGGATTAATTTATCACTCACAATTGGTGCAGGTAGGCCATTTCACGAGTGTGATCCTCGATGCAGAAGGAGTTATGTGGTATCATGATGGGATAACCACTGGGAGAACTTGCATTAACAATGGCAGGTTTTCCGAGGTTCAAGATTTACTGATGCTGCACCGAAGATCTCAGGAGCGACTCTGTGCTGTGATATATGCTCTGAAAGAGACAAGAATCGAGACAGTATCTTATCCTGACATAAAACGAAATCACATATCTGGACATTGGGCTCTGGAGTCTACCGTAGATCTAGACCTGTGCAACTGGAGAGAAGACCACACATCCGCCGAGCATGAAGATGGTAATGCAAAGTCAAGAGGTTCGGATCTTGGTTTGGGGGCTGCAGCCAAACAAGCCCACGCACGGCGGTCGGCCCGTTCATCCGTATAAAAGGGATTGGACTCGTACCGCCATGCGCCAGCACTGGCCTCAAAGCCCACATTGGTGATGACGAGGGCGAAGGTCCCTGCCCTTCGAAATTGGTGAAGACGGCAGTAACCTGGCGGGTGCAAGTCAACAAATGGAAGAAGGAGGCACAGGAGAAGGACGAATCGAGCGATGAATCAGAGGGTCCAGAGCCACTGAATGCTCCCCGTCGTGCGGTCAAGTTTTTCCCCTGCTCCCTCGCGCTTCTGTTTGGTGGGAAGGTCAAGAACCCAGTCGCAAAACCCTGTGTGGCACAGTTCACATGGGAGGTGCTGATGATGGAGCTTCTGGCTGCAGAGGAAAGCAACGAGGAGCTCGATGATGGGGCATGCACTGGGTCCGGAGACAACTTCGAGATGTAGTTACAGCCTCAGAACGTAAAAATCATCCTTGTTCCGCTTTAGGAAATTTTGTACTTAAGCCTTAGTTAAGCCACCCTTATTAAGCCCATGTTAAGGGTTTTAAGTGTTAACTTCGAGAACACGCAACACTGCTTCTGGCATATGTCTGTATATGGGCTCTGTGCAGAGGTGTAGGATGTGCAGCGAGACAGAGCGTGACACGATGGGAAAGAAGCACAAACCAGCACGTGATACTGGTATGTACTTAGCAGACTGATTATAATAATCAGATATAAATCAGGTCGAGCTGGGTGTTTCCCAACTTCAAGAACCTGTGCTTTAATGGCAAAACTAAGTGGCCTGTGCATAATTTTTGACATTAAGGCTGTACTTATTTTCTGAGCTTGAGAACCGGTGCACTTTTCCTCTCCCAGAACCTGCATAGGTTGCACGCTTTTTTGGCATCTCAAGTGCAAGTGTTTTTATTTTGGCAAAAATAATTATTGCACACTATTACAACCATACATTTTTCTTGTGGCTCGAAACATTGTCCCAGCTCGAAAAGGTTGCCTTGCAGAAGTTACAGGCGGGCATGGTGGAATTACACAGCGGTCAGATAGGTGGTCGGATATTTTGGGCGCACATCATACTCGATGATCATGCAGACATCAGAAGAATTTCAAATATGTCACTGCAACGAGATATGGTCTGACTCTTATCTCTTTTTCCCCCTGCACTCATGGCAATCCCATTCAGAGAGGCCCAGTTCAACGCTAACCTACCGCTGCCCTCTCTGGGTCGAGGGCGCCACAAAGTACAAGTTACTGCCAGTCGCCAACGACACAGTGGGGTTTTTTCCTGTCTGTGAGTCTGACTAACTGCCTGTGGACGAAATCCAGCAGAGGAATGCCTTAGCGGCCAAAAAGCGTTCCGAAACTCAGGCATGAAACCTCGCTGAGGCCAACACTACTCCTGGAAGCCAGCCGCAGCCGACTGTGAACCGCCGTCGGACCGCACCACCAGCACAATCACCCGCCATCATGCAGCACACACCTACCACGTCCGCAGGGGTTGCCACATCGGCAATGCACCGCCCACTACCTCAGACGGCTCGACCACTGGGTCCAATGATCCAGTGCGCCACACCGAATCTAGATCCCACCCGCCCCGCAAAAACAGCTACCACCTTCCCCCAGACACTGCGGATGCCATTGCAGCCGGTGACCGCGAATTCAAGCACAGCATACATGGATTTTCAGTCGGCTGGGTGGTTCACCAAGCCCATCTTTCATGTCCACGATGCCATTCACTCTAGGCCTGCCACCCAATGTGGGAATGGAGTGCTTCGCTGCATTAGGGTGTTTCATAATTAGAATTTTGACCCCAACTAGTGCCGCAACTCGGACCCCAACTTGAGGTCAAGTTGGGGCACCAAATAGTTCGGGAAACGAAGTTGGATGTCAAATCGTGCCTATACCCACGATCTGACATCCAACTTCGACCCCAACTTGATGCCCCAACTTCGTGCCCCAACTTCGGCTAATCTCGGTCACTCGGGCCTTTGCCACCGCAATCATTATGTAACCACTCTGATCTTTCCATTGTCGGCCGTCGGTCTCCCGCCTTGACTCCCGCCACATCTCAAACTACCTCTAAAATAATTGTAGTGCAGTTCAGGCAAATAACCATATGATTTAAGTCCACCAAAAACCATTTACAAGGCTAGGTACATAAAATACAACTACATTTCAGAGCACCACCATTCCAATGCCCGACTCCAGCTCCTGACAAACCTGCTTAACTGCTTGTGAGAAGAAATCTCAAGTTGTGGTTTTGAAGTTGAGGCTCAGTTGAGGCTGGTTTCTGGTAAAATGGGAGTGCGGGTGTTTCACAATTGAGTCCCCAACTTGAGCCCCAACTTTGGCCAAGTTGGGCTCAAGTTGGGGCTCAAGTTGGGGCTCAGGTTGGGGTCAAAATTTTAATTATGAAACACCCTATTACCCGAAACCGCAAGGTGGCTTTATACGCTTCTCGCAAGTCACTCCCGTTTCATTTCCTCCCTTTTCTCTGATGAATAGTTCAGTGAATCAGGGCCCAATGACCACCCAAGGTAAGATCAATTCACTGTCCACGCTCTTTGCTAATGGTTATCCTAGAATTGGACTGGGACTCCACAACAAATTCCAGCAGTGTTTACGGAAGCCAAGGTAATTGTATGACACTCATTCAGGTGTATGCTAGCAGGACAAATGTATCAGCTATTCCACACCTCGAAGCTTTCGCGGACGGTGAAGATTTTGCGGACGGCAGTCTGGGTAAGTTGTCCTCCTTAGCCATCATCGGAAAAATACTCAGAGTTTTTTTGGCCTGCTCAGGAATGGACGGCAACAATGATGGGGGCATTGACGACATGTCCGGCAAGCCTGCCTGGTCCCAACCTGCCTATGACGGCGATGACAATGGTGACGACCAACCCTCTGCTGTCAGCTCTCTCGCGGTATGCTCTGTTCTTCTAATGTGCTGTTTCTGACTGGTGCACGAATATAGTTCACGATGCGGTCTGTAGAACCCTCATGTCAGCGGAAACGGAAACACAAGCAGTCCACCATGCAGCAACGCAGCCCGGCGGAGGATGATGCAGAGGAGGGCGATGATTCGGGTGAAGAGGTAAGTGATTTGATTGGCAGTGTTTCTTTACTCAAATAATCTTTATACTGATAGGAAACCGGGGACCCCGATATGCCCCCAAAGAGGAAGCAGAAGTCGTGCAGCATTACCGCGCTTCCCACAAACCATCAAAGACATCTGCAATTTAGCCTTCAATCACCTCAAAATCGAACTCACGCACCACATCCCGTTCCCAGTTGTGGTTGGGCATGGGCCCACTGGCCGATCTCAGACGGACGAGTTCTCCGAGCTCATCCTCAAGGCATTCACCAACACCGCTTTCAATTTAGGCCTCGAGCATGTGAAGCCCAATCCCGAGGACATCAAGCTGGTGCGGCATTATATACTATTGCCTCATTTGACGCTACTAATGATCATATGTATATCAGGTCGCGAGTCCCGCAGTTCCGATCAGGAGTCAAGGTTATAGCGTCCTTGTTGGTACCTGCCGCTTTCAACCTGGTGGACATCAAGACCCTTCCAAACCCGATGCCGGCATGCATCAATGCCCAGCTCGAGAAGAATAGAGCGGGCGTGAAATATCATGAACACCTACATCTACACAGTGATCGCCTTGATTAGCACTGACATCGTGTTGTCCTGATGTAGGATCCCGACAACATTAGCCCGGAGACGATGTTCCGCCAGGCCATCTTTTAAAATATTCTCACCAGCTACTGGTTTGGCAGTGTGGATAACGACCGCGCCTTCTACTTCGAGGAAAAGCCACAAGTGGAGCTTGTCACGTTGGCGCTAATCATTGTCACGGTAAGTGGATTTATGGCAACCGCTGTCCACAGCTGAACTGGTCGAGCCAGGTCCTATGCGCCATCGAGGAGTGGTCCACTGGGTGCTGGGAAAACAAGGAGTTTACACACAAGGCATACTTCAAGGCGTACAAGAACACCCTAAGTGGCCTCAAGAGGTGGATGGCCCACTCGGAAAAGCAAGTGAAGGAGAACACACCTTGCAACACGACCATCAAGGTGCAGGAACAGATGTTGCGTGTTGCGAGGTATTTTTCTACCATCATTGTTTATGCCAATCGCATCTCATCCTCATCCTTACCAGGGCCGCTTCATATAAGCCGGAAGAGGACCCAGAGCAGGAGGATGACAGGGACATGTTCTCTCTGGAGGAGATGTTTAATCTGGCCTCTGGGGGTAATGTCGGCACTGCGTAGATCTGCCTAATATATTCTTTTTTCGTGATTTAATTGTGCTACTATTGGGAGCAGGGACGAGCGGGCCAAAAGCGGATGATGATCAAGATGGCCAGCAAACTGGGTAGACCCCGGGTCTATGGAGCTCTACACAGCTAGACGATCGAACGGTGGATTACAGTGATTCGATCAGCCATCGAATTCCACGGCACGATCAGTGGATTTCTACAGCCACACCCATGTGTGGAAACCAGTGGTCAAATTCACTGGAATTCACTGAGCAATGTTCGCATCAGTGGTGTATCGATTCCTTGCTTATTAGGGTGTTTCAGAATAACTCGTGGTAGCGCGCTTCGCGGCAAAGCCCACGATCTCTCACTTTCAAAATGCCTGGGCCAATCAACACGAGAAAGCTGTCATCATTGGAACTTGCTGATTTGCCGCAGTGCCTCTGAAGAGGTAATATTTTATGCAGTTATGAATTGTTGCACTGGTTCTCGAGAGCTCCGGAAAAAATTGGAAGACATTGCATCAAGGATATTGAGAATTTTAATGCAGTTCTGAGATGCTCAAGTGGAAGGCCCCAGAAATTATAAAATGCCAATTATATATTGTGCAGACATTGCCGGAGCAGGGATTGAAACCTCTGACATGCCCACAGGGCCGTGCGAGTCGATGATTGAAACCAAAGTGTAGACAGAATTCTGTACAATTACAGTGGGAGAACCTCCGATGCATATACAAATCTATGGCCCGGAGTTAAGTTGTTGATTTTCACGGTAGATGCAAAACTCACGAGTGTATGTTCGAAAGTTCGGACTACAATATGGCAGTGTCATGGAAGTTCGAGTGCTGTAGCCTTGCGATGCCCGGTCAATTTTGATTTTTTGAGAAATTAAAAGGCTTAAAATATTTGCCTCTTACCAAGAACCAGCACGCTCGCAACCGGTGTGGACAGCGAGGGTCAGAAGGAGATAGGGGTGATTTAGGGGTTGTCCCTTGAACGGTCGGCCAGGCCAGGTGTTTCTGGATGGGAGAGTGTGGTACATAGATGCCAAGGAGCCAGCCCGTCATGATTATTTTCGATGCAGAGAAAACATCTAGCAGTAGGTTCGGCGAAGAAGCACCTCCAAAACCGTAAGTACGTGGAAGCAGGACTCGGGCAGACATACACTTTTTTTTTTACTGCCATCTTTGGCGTTTTGGGTTGAAGGAAGCGAGTGGGGTGTTTGTTTTACACTTTGCCCGCATCGCGGGTGTTTGTGGATTAAAATGTGGCTGTAGAATAGTTGGGTGGGAGGAGGTTTCGACCGAAGAAGGTCCTGCCTCAAGATTCACCTCTGAATAAGTTG
The DNA here is from genome assembly GCA_029204085.1 of Mycena sp. CBHHK59/15. Lineage (NCBI taxonomy): Eukaryota > Fungi > Basidiomycota > Agaricomycetes > Agaricales > Mycenaceae > Mycena > Mycena sp. CBHHK59/15. The sequence continues at coordinate 423,605 of JARGXW010000046.1, read as the reverse complement.
TCAGAAGAGCTCTAACGCAAAAGATGAGTATGATGGGGTACCTGGGGACATGGGATGAAGTCCAGAAGTCGGTTTGCGTAGAACCCGTTTGGGTGGGGTATACGGAACCTGCGCCGGCTGACTGGATGACAGAGGTGCAATATTTGCACGAGCTGTCATAAGATTGGCACTTTCGAGCCGAGTTAACCTCACAAACGAATCTTCTACTATGTGCTTTTCATCTCCGTCCCTGGAAACAATTGTTTTGAGGTCGACTCAAGAATGAGGGGAAATTCCTGCCAGTTTATTCCTCGCCTCTGTGACTTCCTCCGGAGAGCCCATTTCTGCAATGATATTGAGGGCTAAAATTTGATGTCGTATTGCCTCGTTACGAACATCCTCTGACTGATGGCAGGTTATCCGGTCCTTACTGAAGCTGTTCAAAATTAGTAACCCATCTAAAGAAGTAACTCTTGATATCATGACATACAGTGCCTCAGTTCCTTTACATTGACGAAGATTGACCACTGTTTGCTGTAGTGTCTTTCCCTGAGATTTGTGCGCTGTCATTGCAAATGCGGCAAGAATTGGAAGTTGAGTTTGCCGAATTGTCCTCATCTGCTTTGAATGGCAATGGGTAAATTCAATGCTGATAGTGTCTTCGAGAGTGACAACATGGTGATCCGGAAGTCCCTCGATGATTCCAGGTGATGTGTCTGGTGCCTCTATTACACATGAAATGGCATGTCTCCGACCTTTTGTATCCAATCTGTACCATACACTCTTTAAAGTGCCAGAACATCCATTGACCACGCCTCCAGGGACATCAAAGTTCTCTGAAATCATCACTGGCATTCCAATAACAAGTGGAATTTTATCAAGTCGCTGGTTTGTCTGTACAGAATCCACATGATTCAGCTGTTCGATGAGGACCTCATCCTCAATAGGCTTATTCCTTGCCATGGTGTCGCTTGCATAATACCAATGCATGGTACGTCCCGCGGCATCGACAAAGGCTTTGGCAGCTCTGATATTCAGTCCATCTTTTGTGGTGTTGTCTGGTACTATAATCGGGGCATGCTGCCACTTGTCCTTGGTCCAATCAATATTTAAATTGGACAACACACGGTTATTGAGCAAAGCATAGTCTGACTCAGTGCATTGTCCCTCTCGGAGTCTGCCAAGCAGAGCTAAAAATCTTTCATTTTCTGGCCCGCTCTGACGTTTATTCTCTGCTAGAAGTACAACAGTCTTGGCTGACAACCAGAGCAATTTGCCAAATACAACATTCTGATTTGGTCGAGTGTCAGCATTATAAAGGGCCCCGGTTTTAATGATATTGGCATACAATCTTTTTTGACCCACAGGTTGTAACTGAGAAAAGTCCCCGGCAAAGATGATGTTGATTCCCCCAAAGGCGTCCGTATTTCCCTTCGCAATACTCAGGGCTTCACTTATATCATTCAGCAAAGCACAACCGATCATTGAAACCTCATCGATAAACAGATAATCAACCCCTTCCCACATTGACATTAAATCTCTACAAGCCTTGCTATTCATTCCAAATTTCGATTTCTGTCCCAAGTTCAACACTGTGTGCAATGTCATACCGGAGATATTCCGTGCAGGTATACGACACAAGACGAAAACAATGTTCCTGAGACCTCCTTGTAAAATAATCGGTCAATGCATTTATAACTCTGGACTTGCCGGTGCCACCTGGACCACCGAGGAACATTTGTAGAGGCTCGTCTCTCTTGCTTAAACTGTGCTCGGCGATCAATCTAATGGCCCTTGATTGCTCAGTGTTCAAAGTGTACTCTGTGATAACGTCGTCAATCGAAATCTCCGTGTCCGAGAACTCAATGACTGAATCAGAGATATTGAAAGGTCCGGTATGAACCCCAGTAACATCCTGATAATCCATAAACTGAAACATGGAGCCATCCTGAAGTAGGTCACCTGTATGTTGATTTTTTGAGCTGTCTTCAACTGCAGCAGGTTGGTTTTGAGGTGATGCAGACTTTTTCCATCTTTCCTTCCTAATGTCATAGGATTTTTTGCCATTGATGCTCTTGAGCTGGGTCCTATCTTCCACGAGTTCATGTCTTTCCGGTTCAGTTCCGCTCTCAGATGAATTTTTTCGGGCATAAGAGATCATCCCACTGAGCTCAGCGGAAGCAATTAAATCTAGGATGTGTGAAGTAACTTCATTAATGTGATTCAAACACAAGAGTTCAATTATTTCGAGGTGGTCAAGCATCGTGGTTTCATTCTCTTCATCAAACATATCATCACTGGCAGCCGCACTCTGTGCAATCTCGGTTGAGATCCCGGCTCTTTTTCGGGGAGGAGGAGGAGCGAGCGACGACGACTAGATGTACTAGCGAGAAAGAACGAGAGTTTGTGCGGGACCACTACGTTTTGGCGCAACGTTTCGTCGTTGTTGAGATCCCCACTCTTTTTCGGTTGCTTCTGTTGGCAAAGTGGGCTTCCCTACTGTCTTTACATTCATGCAAAATCTGAATATTGTTGATGGCATCCAACATAAATGAGGAACACTCATTTCGAAACATCAAGTAGGCTTCGTGCCAGGATTCTCCATGAAGCCACAAGTCACTTGCATGTCTCCAAGCTGCAAAGTCCCAAACACAGATGTCCTTCAAAGATTCCCCTCTGCTTTGATAATCAGCCACCTGGCTTGCTGATGGTAAACGACGGCCTGCAGCATCGAAAACCAAGGTAATCTCATCAATGTCTCCATCACCTTCTTCGGGACCTGCATCTGCGACTGAGTGGATGGTGGTAGCAATATCAATAGGATCTTCGGAAATTGGTTCGAGTTGATCATTTTCTGCTTCCAACTCATCGGGCGCAACAAATGGAGCCGACTCCTCCAAAGTTTCAACCCTGGATCGATAGCATTCTGGACTGGGATCTTTGTCGTTGATGAATTTCTCGAAACCAGTCCAATAGAGGCTGTTAAATTTGTGACTAGTGAAGTAGTCTTCATAACCCATCAAGTACGATGCTACCTGTTGGGCGGACAATTCTTGCTTTGAAATCATTGAGTGCGCACATTTCTGCAGCAATCACCGAGCTCGAACTGTGTATTCATCCACATTCGGATCATACTCCCCCAGCCTTCCGACGGCAAGTTCCAAGGCTGTGTATGCTACATGTGCTTGCAGTTGAGTCTTAGTGATGTAATACGTAATATAATACAGTATAGCCTTCGCCGCAGGTCCGGAACCAATGAAGTTTATGTCCATATTGCATCGGATGGCTTCCAACATAGTCTCGTCGAAATTATTAACTAGCCCATCAAGACATCTCAGAGTAAGTTCACCAGTCTCAGGATCAAATACACTGATAGGCACTGTGCCTCATGGTGGGCTGAGTTTTGTATAGGACCTTGGGGAAAAAAACTCCCAGATAGGCCCTTAGGAGGAGGCATAGATGGGAGTCAGTGTCAGGGCTTCAAGGGAGAAGAGAAAAAAATGCCAGGTATCACGTGCAAGATCTGACACGTGGTTATCTTAAGGGTAATTAAGCCTTCACATTATTTTGAGGTTTGCCAAAGCCTTAATATTAAGGTGTTCTTAAGGCTTAGGCTTAATTAAGGCTTAACCCTTAACTGCAACACTGGCTGTCTTAGTGTCACCATTGGCGATATGTTCAGATACCAAGTGGACTGCTTGGGGTGAAACCGTCGCAAACTGAGCCGCAACGTGATCAAAGTTCTTTCGCTTCACTTTCAAGCTGGTTCTCAATAAAACTTGGCGGCGTTGCAACATGTTAAACACCGTGAATAAAAATGAGTAGTGCATCTGAAAACATCTATCTGCCAGATTAAACAGATGATTGAGGTGTGTTTTCATGGCCAGTGGAGTTCGACGTCTCTTGACTTCACAACCACCGATTCCATAGGGATATAGTGTCGGATAAATCATGGGGAATAGGGTCGGGTTGTTGAATTCGTTGACTGGACTCTTGTCATGTGGAATACCAATATAATTATTTCCCGGTACGTTCATGTGTTTCACTGCAGCCTGACTAAGGTCATTTGAAGGAGCATGGCCTTCAACATCCACAACCACTGATTCAAAGGGAATTGGTTGGGTGGCCGGAGGGTTCATAATTGTGGACAAATCAGGAACAACGGTGGGGGTTTCAGCTCCCCTACCGTGATCTACCATGGATTCACAGTCGGGAACAGGAACGTACAAGGAAGTTGTTGAGTTAATACGAGCAGATGGCAAGATGTGTTGAACATGAAAGGAAGAATTGCCTCATCCTGTTGTCCATCGAATATGTGGCGGTTAATTTTGACATCTTTGTAAAGTGGATTGTGTGACTTCAGCCAGTCTAATTTCTCCTTGCGCACTGTCAACGGTTTTGCCTTTTTTTGTAGCCATTCTTGTGTTGGAGGGTTGGACCCGACAAAAATTACACATATGGGAGTCATGATCTCTTCAATCGAGGGAGGCAATACCTTTGCAATATCAGATGGTCGTTGTGGATAAACAATGACATGGCCCTGAACACCTTGTTGGGTAATTGGAGTCGAATAATCATCCTTTGCCTTGAGCTGAATGATCCAACATTTAGCACGGCACCTTGCAATCATTGCTTCTTCAATCACGGCGAGATCAGTGAGCTCAGGAGGAGCAGGGCCCAAAATATTATAGTTGGCCGAAGACAGACATGGAACTTTACCGCTGTTTAAAAATGAGCAACAATTTTTACATGTGAGAAAAACCGGATTTCCGGCCTCATCAGAACCAATTCCATCAGGATCCACTAAGGCTTTGGCTAATTTTCTGGAGTTTATTTCCTGGGTGGTATCGCAAAAAAAAAAATCGGGAGACGTTCAACTAGTCTCGCCACCGATGTCAATATACTAGTTCGAATGTTTGTAGAAGTGCTAATTACCTACTTGAGCAGAATCGGCTCTGAGACTCAGACTGTTGACATTGATCAGCAACAAAATTCTAATGTATCAAGAGTTCCGGAAATCATGTGGCACGGGTCTCGATCGACGTGTTTGCTCCTACACGCCCAGACGATCGAAAGCCGGGAACCAGCGGGTTACCTGGCAGTTGAATCCCACTGATCCCCATCAAATCCACTGGAAAGCAGCCATTTGGCCTTGTGTTTCCACAGGTGAGTCTGAGGCTTCCAGTGGTTGGCCATCATAGGCTGTTCTGGGTCTTGATGAATGTCTGACCTCCAGGGCATTTTTCACTGGGAACCACTGGTTATGTAAATCAGCAATTTCCACAGCCTGGTTTTCAGTGATCTCATCGATCGGCTGGTTCCCAGCTTTCGATCGTCTGGGCGTGTCGTTCAAAGCTTCAAGCGAAGCAAAAGTTGACGTGTGAGGTTCTGTTTGGGTCTGATCAAATCTTGGTGCCGCGTCTACCACCACTCTCAGCTCCGGTCCTCCTATGATTTACTTGCTCCTCTTGGTGTGCGTAATCACCCTCCACACACTCGATGTGCTCGCACCCTGCTGTTGGCGGATAGTGGGCTTAAGCTTGGCTCACCATGCCAAGTAAGCGCTTGCTCGGACTCAGTATGCTGCACGGACAAGTACACGGACAAGTACGCCGCACATTATATGTTTTATATTTTTCCTTTTAGTTAGTCTCGGTCCCTCTCGGACACTTGTAGCTGTATAAATTCTGTACACTCGAGTCGTCTCCCCTGAGACATAGTTCCACTTGCGTGCGCGAAGACTCACTGGTTCAGGGAGGCCTGCCGACATCAGCGGCCCTGTGCGGATGCCTGCTGACCAGTGGAACCAGGGCCTGCCGACATCAGATCGGCACAGCGTCGATGCTCTGCCCACGTCCGTGGACGTCGTGTCCGCATGGCCTGCCTCCCACCGTCGACACAGGTCATCAGACCTCGCCCGGCAGCTGCATCTGCTGGTACTATTCTCCTTTGTAGTGCCATGAGTCACGAGATGCTCAGTCTTGATGTGTCAATCAATTAATCACTGTGTTCCGGGGCCCCATAGGCCCAATAGGGGAAGTCAGAGTGGACGAAACGACGTCGATTCTGGCTCGATTCAGAGTCTGATTCTGATCTGATTTTGAGTCGAGTTCCGATCAAGAATCGCCTCCAACTCTGACCGCCTCGATTTTGATTTGATTCTACTTCGATTCTCCACACCGATTCAAAGCCCATTCTTCCTTGTATACACCCTAACCATAGGTCTGTCGATACTAGAAAATGTATTTATGTCTGTATTACATCATCACTGCGGTCCAAGTCTTTTTCCGTCCTTGACTTGTAGGGCAGCGACATGGCTTGTCTTTCCTCACGCCAGGCCCGGTCGCACAAAATACTCCGGGCTTATCTGCGGCACCACACTGCGCGACTTAAACACCAAATTCGCCTCAAGAACAAGGCCATGCACATGCTATGGTGTGCAGGATACACCGAGGAAGAGCAGCGGCTGGCGCATCCTCCTGCACAGCTCCCGTTTGCGTCTTTCCACCTGACGTTGACCCCAGAGTCCGACTCCAACTCATCCCTCTCATCATCCGTGGGCTCCGACTCAGATGACACTGACACTTCCGTTACCAGCTCAAACAACAGCTGGTCAGACCTTCTCGGCTCCGACTGGCGAGAATCTGGGGAGTCTGCTGAGTCTTCTGATGGTTCTGAGTCGGTCTTTACCTCGGACTCGGATAGCGGGGATGCCGACGACGAGATGCCTGAGCTCCTCCCAATTGGATACTCAGATTTGGACGAAGAAGACGAGTCAAGCAGTGCCGAGACATCCTCCACGGAATCAGGGTCGGAGTGGGACAGTGGGGATGCAGCCGAGTGGGGATGGGACATGGCGCCAGATGCTGGCAGCGAACAAGACATGCCCCGGAGCGACACTCTGCGCCTGGGTACAGCAGAACATCGCTGAGATGTATGCCCAGCGATATGAGATGCCCAGGAATAACTTCCCCCGTGGGCCAGCCTTCATGCACCATGTCTTGACCAAATTGAAGGATACGTGACCAGACCTCTTTCAGGAGGAGCTCCGCATATCTACATACACCTTCGACCAAGTCGCCAGCGCCCTCTCTGAGGATCCAGTCTTCACCAACGACTCGCCTAACGGACAGATGGCCATCGAACACCAGCTCACTATCACCCTCTTCCGTTTCGGCCACTCTGGGAATGCGGTGGGCCTGCAAAAAGTTGCAAATTGGGCTGGTGTCGGGAAGGGCACAGTGACCCTCACGACGCGACGCATGATGACAGCTATCCTTTGTCCTGGTTTCATGGAACAAGCTGTCCATGCACCCACCGCCCCTGAGAAGGAGAAAGCAAAAGCCTGGGTCGAGGCGCACTCCTGCAAGGCCTGGAGGAATGGATGGTGTCTCGTCTATGGGACCCTGGTGCCTCTCTTTGAATGACCATACTGGTATGGAGAGAGTTATTTCGACCGAAAGTGCAATTATTCTCTTAATATCCAAGTACACATTCTCCTGGATCACTGTAATGTCACCATGCTGATAATTTATCTCATATTGTTTCCCTTCCCAATCTCTGCATCATCGACTTCGGTTATGGCTTCACCGGCAGTATGCATGATTCGACTGCATGGGAGGAAACTCGCATAGTGAAAGAGCGCGAATCGTGGATGGAAGAAGGAGAATTTATTTGGCCTGACTCCGCGTATACTGTGTGTCTACTAATTTGAATTAAAACAATATTATTCATAATCACAAACCATAGATAGAGAAGTGGGTCGTTGCACTGTACAAGTCGCCCGACCGAGACCTTCCTCATAACGAAGAATTCAATAACCATGGCTCGATGGTCCGCATCCGGTCAGAACACGTGATCGGTTTCTTGAAGGGTTGTTTTCAATCCCTAAAGAGCCTCCAGGTCAGCATTAAAAACGAAAAATCACACAAATTTGCGACGTACTGGGTGGCGGCATGTATTGGTGTCCACTCCTTTGCCATGCAGTGTGAGGATGAGGAGCGCGGCACTGGATCTGATGATGAGGTGGTGATGGCAGACCCATTCATACTTGAGGGGCTATCATCGTCGTCGGACTCATCTGCCAATGAAGTGCCTGTAATTCACGGTCGCGGCAATCAGACACGTCTACGGACAGGGAAAGCCAAGAGGGAATCCCTCAAACAAGCTCTATTCAAGGCAAAGGATTACCATGAATGGCGACAAGAGCGTAGGCAGTGGGAGTAGTTGGGGATGAGCAACAGTGAGTAAATAGAGATAAGTATGTAGTAAAGACCGTGGTGTGCACTGAATTACGCTTTGGGAATAAATAGAGGAGTTGGGGATGAGTAGCGACAGTGAGTGAATAGCAATAAGTACATAGTAAAGACCATGGTGCACACAGAAGTATGCTTTGGGAATAAATAGAGTGAAGCCGAGTAAAGACCATGTGGGTGTGCGAGAGTCGTGTAGGCAGATCTATGTACACTTAGAGAATACATGGGGGACAGGAAGGAGAGGTGACTGTGGATATGTGCAGGAGTCAGATTTAGTCGTAGTTGGGGGGTGGGAGGCAATAGTCTGTCTCAAAAGAGGTCGCAGAGCTGGGTCCGGCACTGAAGCTACCGAAGTCGCCATGGTCGGGCTCGGAACGCGCATATGACGACGATGACACCTCATACGTCGGCAAGCCGGCATAGAGGCCAGGATCAGAGAACCCGGCAGCGTGAGAGCTGGTGAGCTGTGCCATATGGAGCTTGTGGGCATGCTGAAGCCTCATCTGCTTGATCTTCAGCTTCTCCCTCCTCTCCTTGCACCGGGCCTGCCTCTCCTCCTGTCTCCTCTCCTCCCTCTGCTCCGCCAGATGGCTCTTGACATCGAGCACCTTCAAGGACTGCCGGGCTTTGATGGTCACCAAGTCCAGCTCCTTCTGGCGTGTCAGCTCTTTGGTCTTCGTGATCTCCGCAAACTCGGCGACTTTGGTCTTCTTGGATGGCTTAGCAGCAGCAGTGGGAATGGGGGCAGGTGTGGGATTGGATGTTGCTGGCTGAGCTACTGTTTTACCTGCATGCTTGGCCTTCTTCTTCTTTCTGCCCTCGGAATCATCTCCATCCTCCACCTCCTCGCCTTGGACACTGTGACCCACATCTTTGGAGGGGCGGTAGTTGTCGTCACTCCCGAGGAGAGCCGTGAGCTCATGGGTGGGTGGGAAGTCGTCGGAAGTGCTGTGGGTGTCAAAAGGTGTGTCACAGTCGAGTTCTTCTTCATCAGAGCTTATGTCATCATGCACGATAACCTCTTCAACAGCGGGGTCCAGCTCGTACGTGGGAGGGGCAGGACCTGTGCTCAAGACGTCGTCATCAAACTCGGATCCACTATGTCTGAGTCCAGTCAGGATGAGATTGGAACACTGTGCAATGAGCTCGCTCATATCAAAGAACCATGGGCAGGTGCTGGAGATCTTGGCTGTTGGGTGCATGAGGACTTGCTCTTGAATGTGTAATGCGGGCACGTACCCCATCTTGTTGTAAACGAGTTGGTGACACTCATATTGATCTCGTCCGCACTGCGAATTCCTGCGCTGGTCTGCCCCATTTCATCCATATACTGGCAGGTGATTTTGGCCATCCTGCATCCAGACATAAGTATGTGCAAGTCTAGCATGGCTGCGGCTCAGACATACGTGCGGAGATGATTCTTGATCTTTTTAGTGTATGCTGTCCTCTCCTTGGTGGTCATAACACTGGCAAGAGCCTCATTATACTTGGGATCATCTCTGAGGAGATTGAGGCAGAGCTGCCACTGCGAGGATGTCTTGGTCTTGCCGCCGCCTCTTGCTGTCAACGCATTCGGGCCAGGTGGTGGGTACAGTGCGCGCTTGATGTCACGGTCCTGCATGATGCAGCTTATAAGGGCTTGGCTCAGAGCTGGGTCACTCCAGCTGCGTGAATGAGCCAGTAAGCATATATGTGGTACCTCCAAAGAGGAAGATAAAAACTGACTCGAGAGCTAAGGTTTTATCGCCTGACTTGGATTCCGCTTCATCGGCGTCGTCATCCTCGGAGCTATCGTCAGAGTCAGAGTCAAGGTCGTCGAAGGTTTTGTTTTTCTTTGCTGCTTTTTTCAATTTTTTCTCGTGCGCCTTGCCCCTCTCAGTGGGTGTTTTTTTTACGCCCAGACTTGGCAAGTTTAGCAGGCTTGGACCCTTTGGCAGGCTTGCTGGAAGTCGACTTGGGCGCCATATTTTTGCAGCCAGTGGAGTGGTGCATAGTGATAGTCAGAGGTGAAAAATTCCAAGGCAAATATGCGAAAATATGAATTTATTATGTAATTATCATAGCATGTACGGAGGGTCGTTACAGGATTCAAAGGGCAGATTCTGAAAGCGATTCTGTGTGAGTTCCTCCTCTGGAGGAGGAACTGTGATTCTGTTTCGATTCTGAAAAGGTTGATTCTTGATCGGAACTCGACTATCAGACTCTGAATCGAGCCAGAATCGACATCGTTTCATCCACTCTGACTTCCCCTAATGTAGACCCAATGTATCCCGTCACCCTCCAGGGTCAAAGTCTGTTTTGTGTAATTCTGACCTGATGGGGTCCTAGTTGTGACTGTTAGCTATTGTGATCCACATGTGCATGAGCAACCACAACATCTTGCACATGACAAACGCGAACGCGTCGTGTCGCGTTCCATCACTTCTTTTGGTAGAAGTCGCTTGGACTCCGTATACTGGGTAGTGTTTTGGCAAAAGCAACAGTTGTGTAGGACTGCCTGGGGCCAGCAAATGGGTCAGCTTATCCACAGCTTTGAGCAGACACTGTACCCAGAAAGATATTGACCATGACGAGGTTTTCCCTAGCTTTCTGGTGCTTTATAATAAATAAGTGTATGGTGGCGGCTATGACTTCATGTCAAGCCGCAAATCTGGACAGATGGCTTAGATATTTCAGATTTGGACAGAACATTATAGTAAAAAAAAATCATTTCAGAAAAATTGGGGGGTGGCTGTGCTTATGTAAGCAAAAAGTGCGAAATCCGCTGGCAAAAATCGAAAAAAATCGGAGTCCAAATGCACATTTTGTATGCCTAGAGATAAGCACCGCGAGTTTTGCCTTGGATCACCTTTATAAACAGGCTATGCAAACCGATCCACTGGGCGCACCTTTCTGATCATCTGGGGCACCTGCCTCCCTCGCTCTGCTCCCCGCATCTCCGCGATCCGGCACTTCTCTTCCACCCGTTTGCTCTGTGCTGCACGCTTCTCAGCCCATTCATCAAAAGTCATTGGCAGGGGAAGCTCCTGCCATGCCTCGGAATACCTGGGATCCTCAGGTTCTGCATCCGTGGCAGATTCCCATGCCATCTTGTCATCCGAATCAACATCTTCGGACCCAGAATCGGAGCTGGGGTTATCTTGTGATTCGAAATAAACATGCCATTGCTCCCACGCTGAGCAGTGGATGTTTTCTTGTGAGTCCTGGGCATCCTCAATGGTCGAGAGGTGTGCGCAAGGCAAATCGATGATGCGGCACAGCCACCAGCAAGCCGGCCCGCCATCAAAAGTGCGAAATCGAGGTCGACAAAATATATATTTCATTTTTCAATGTTTTGTTCCAGTAGATATCTAGAGGGACTTCCTATGGTGCTATTTTCACAATGTTGTTACTACCAGGCAAAAATGAGCTCGCAGTAATGATTTCCAAATTGGGACTGGGGACTTGTCACGAAGTCATAGCCGCCACCATACTATGAGCACATCTTCGGACGTCTCCTTCAATACTCCCCTGTGAATGAAGACGCAGCCAGAGAGTCAAGGCCAAGAAAAAGGAAGAATAGTCAGACATAAAATCAAAGAATGAAAAGGGTTTGCACAAAAAACCATCCCACACATCAAAGGACATGTCATCAGGGAAAAACACTTTTCTTGGCAGCACTCCATAGTGTCAGTAGCTAGGGTAGTGTGGTAGACAAGTCCCCCCCACAGGTAGCTGCTGGTAGCTCTTGGTAGCTTTGGCAGGTGACCTTAGTAGCTCCTCAGTAGCTCCCAGTAGTTTTGCCTTGCCACATACTAGTGGCTGATAGTGCACAGTGCCTATGAATAGTTGGTTGTAGTCTTTGACAGATGCCCATTATAGGTTGCGGTGAGCACACAAAAGAGGATAAAAATAGATCTATTCATCAGGAACTGAGTATGTGACTGATACATGTATAAGACTTGGGAGAGTGGGTCGTGGAGATGCTGTGCCATCTCCACTGCATCATCCAATGCAAGTGTATGAATACAGAAAATCTGACAATGTAATGTCAGAACTTTGATATAACACTGCATGAACGAACTATGTTTACCAGCTATGAAACAGAATTTCTTGCTGCTTGGGTATGGCTTGAATGCAATCGGAGGTCAACTAGATGGGAGTACAGTGTCAGCGATGACAAATGGCCAGAGGAACCAATAAGACCCACTGGCTGACATCAACCATTGACTTCCTACAAAGGTTAGACACTGGCCACAGGCGGCAATTCAAATGCACATGGAAAAGAGGGTAATAACATGCAGGCACAAGCAGTTAAGATTGGTGCAGAACGAAGAGAAGAGGGTGCAGATATGGGCTTGGGGTCTTGAGGAGGGTGCCAATCCTGGGGAGCAAGGACATCAACAAGAAAGAGAAGACCTCTTGAGAACAACATTTGAGGGTGGAATCGAGAGCGCATGACCGCTCGGAGGAAGTGGCACCTAACCTGCAAGTGACGTGGCACCAGTGGAAACCAGAAGGATGAAGTGGCAGCAGGGCTGGCAGTACATAACAGAAGGCCTTGTGGTGACAGCAGGATATACAAGCATGAGAATGGCACGAAGTGGCAGAGGGGAGATGGGGGAAAGGAAGAAAGAGGCAATCAACCACCAATTGTTTGGGTCCAAACAATCAAGCAGTCATGCATGTGCCAGCAGACTTTGAAATGACTTAGCAGATTTCTCAGAACATGTCATCGCAACTTTAATGTTATGCATTGTCCCTGCCAAAATCAACGCTTCCAACCTCACAGTTACATTTAGATGACATGTTGGGACTGTTATGAAATCCTGAAATGCTTGAATATGGTTTCTTTTTCCAGTCCGGCTATCAGCTGCTACTGATCCATGAGTGATGTGCTACCATGCTCGACTGATCTTCAGCCGAAAAGCTACTAGCGCTACCCGAAGCCACCCAGTTGCACAGGGGGCTACTGGGACTACTGGTGCTACAAACTTTTGCTTGCAGCTACAAAGCAAATTGGTGTTTCCTGATGGTGTCAAATCATAAGCCATGTGTGACCTCGGAACGATAACAATTGACTCAACATGCTTACCCTTCCACCACTCCAGATAATGCCCCTCAATATCCCCACCCTCATGCCAGCATCTCACTTTGGTATGTCTGCTGCCACCACAATTCTCGCGAGTCACATTAGAAGTTGGCTTCAATGCAGTCACATTGCTCCCATACGATGACACTGTTGATTGTGTCTCTCCATGCTTCTCCTTCTCTGCCTGTTATATACCGGGCCAGGGATGGTCAGAGATGGAAGTCTGAGGGGCTAGAACGGTCGGGGTTCACAACACTACAGAGAGTGTGCGACTACCAGGGTTCGCCTGACCAACAAGCTGAAGTCCAAGAGGAACCGGAGATGAACAGGACCGGAGTTCAGGGAACAAGACTAGAGGTCTGGCCAATACCGTTTAGTGACGAAGAACTTTAATAATCAAACTAACGAACAGAAGCTAAACTACTTAGCTTAAATACTAGTAAGCTAATTGTTTAGTGGAAGACAATAAGGTGTGAAAGATTAGTAAGTATAAGTCCGTGGACAATTAAGTTGTCAAGGCAATCTTATGAAGGATTAGTAAGTATAAGTCGTGGACAATAAGTTGTCAAGACTTATTGTGAACAATGAGTAAGTACAAGTCTGTAAACAATAAGTCCGGTCGGAGTTGACAATTACATAGCCAGCGGGCCGATGAGTAAGCTGGAATGAGTAAGTCGGATAAACTCCGGAGATGGCAGCATGATCGGCTAAGCTGACTAATCACTGATAACCGGTCAGAGTTGCACATACGTAACACTGCCCGCATCACTATCCATCAAAATCTTCTTCTGAACAAAGTCCAAGGTAATGAGTGATGCCTCCATATTGTCAAGTGTGCAAACAAGACTGGAGTACTCAGCAGGTAAGGCTGAAATCCACTTGGTGATGGTCTGCTCAGCAGATGGCTGCACCCAACACCAGTAACACGGCCCAAGAAAGTCTTCATCGGCACTGAGGCATCATACTTCATGGTGAAGAACTCGAGCCATAAACCAATAGCACCACCAAGTCCAACAGGCTCGTGCACCATCTGCAACTTCTCCCACATCACAACCAGGTCATCCTCCAGGCTGCGCACATACACAATCTGACTGTTGTCCAATCCCTTGATAATCATAGCAGATGCAGCATCCTGTCGGGCCTTCCACACCTTCCAGAGCTTGCCGGTATGGCCAGTCATCAGTTCAGCATGTGACATATTGCTTTTGCTCAGAGTCTGCCTGGAAATCAACACAACACGTGATCTATTCAAATTGACTACTGTTTGCTTCAACCTTGCCCAGTGTTCATATCTGGCTTGGAAAGCATCCCAGAACATGATCTCAAAAATCTGGAGAGACAGAAAGGTTCATATCGGCTAGGGCTACCATTTCTGCTGGGTGCAGCCAAGGAATTTCCCTCAAGGGATTTTACCTGGCTCAGAAATCATCTTGCATTTGCTCAGAGTCTGCCCAGAAATCATCCCAGCGTGTGGTCCATTCAAAATTGACCACTGTTTGTGTCAAACCTTGCCCAGTGTTCATCTGGCTAGGAAATCACCCCTGACATATCACATGCACCTTCCCTTTTGGGAGAGGTGAAACATTGAAAAGTGCTGGAAACTCTCTTCAGAGGATGGATAAGGGCAGATTTACTGTACCATTTCGACCATAAGTTCAGTCACAGCTCACACCAGATTTTTTTGATGTGTGCAAAAATCACCTTAAATTAGGGGAAGTCAGAGTGGACGAATCAGCTCCGATTCACGGTCGAATCACGTTCGAATCACACATCGATTCTGATGCGATTCTGAGCCGTGTTTCCATCATGAATCGAGTTTCGATGAATCGAAACTGAATCGCTGTTCCTCCTCCGGAGGAGGAACACGCTCTGAATCGACTTCTGAATCGATGCCCGCTCTCCCTTCAGTCCCACGGGTTGTGACTTATCTTCAAGACAAATCGTACGCTAACAAGATCAAGAATCGTATGCGAAAGTGAGCCTATCTCGTCGTCCGAATGCAGCGACGGTAGACTTACCTGGGACCACAGGATGGGGAAGGAAACCCGCGGGTACATGGATGACATGGGCGAGACCGGTGCGGGTATCCACAGCGCGGATGACATAGACACCAATGTCGATAACAAAATCACGATGCTGTGGGGTATGTACTCACCTCTGGTGCCCCACCATTACTGACTCCCTCCACAGATAAGATCAAAGACCGTGCCCTGTGGTTCTTCGACATGCGCGACCTCATCGCGCGGCGTCCCAACTTGATCCCCACAGGCGTCGGCCATAGCGACTCGGCCTTCGACGTAGACGTGATAGGTGCAGCGCCGGGCCCTCTCCTAGATGCTCCGGCGTCCGAAGCAGGTAGCCCCCCATGGGTCGAGGACGAAGGCCCCGATGGGGCAGATCCAGGAGGGTTCTTGCGGTCGCTGGCGGAGATCGACACTGTTCTTGAGTCGGACAGTGAGATGGTGGCTGAGCATGGGCCCAATGTCGGGAGCGATGCGGACTACACCCCAGCGGCATCAGACAGTGTCGTGGATGGAGACAATGCGCTGGAGGCGGATGATGAGGACGACATGTCGAAGAAGCCGAAAAAGGCCAAAGGGAAGAAGTGTACCGCTGCCAAAGCTGGCACATCTCTTCCCACCCCTGCCGCCGCACCCGCCTTCCCAGCGCCGTGAAGAAGGGCAAGATCACCGAGTTTGCGGATATCGCGAAGGGCGAGGAGGTGACACGTCAGAAGGAGCTGGACTTGGCCAGCATCCGCGCGTCGCAATCGTTGAAGGTGCTGGAGCTGAAGGGTCGCCTGGGGGAGCAGCACCAGGAGAGGCGCAAGGAGGAGAGAATGGCCAGGCACGAGGAGAGAGCGCTGAAGCTCAAGATGAAGGATCGAGCGGCTCAGCGCCACCACGAGCTCCAGATGGCGTCGCTTCCCATCGCTTCTGGCAGCCGCTCTCACGCCGCCAACACCTTTCCCAGCTACGACATGGACTTCACCGATGGCTTCGCGAGTACCAGCAGCAGGGCTGGCAGCAGCAATGGCGCTGGCACTGGCAACACTGACCTGTCGTCTTTCCCCGACTACCCTGCATACAATTCTTTCTGAGTTACTCTCATCTCACTATATCTCACATCCACGCCTGTACGGCACATTTACACACGCCTGCACGGCATCTTATACCATTCCCTTGCTACGCTCCACGCCCACACAGCCTTTTTACATATACACCACGGTCTTTACAAACTACTCGTCACTGTCGCTACTCATACCTAGTTCCGCCCGTTGTCTACGTGCACGGCGCCGCCCTCGTTTGTCCTTTGCCTTGAATAAAGCTTGTTTAAGAAATTCTCGTTTTGCCTTGCCATATTGAAGCCGTGTCTGAATTCCCCGTCTGCGCCGTACCGGTGCTGCGTTTGCGGATGAGTCAGAAGATGAGGAGAGACCGGCGAGTATGAAAGGGTCTGCCATTGCAGCGTCGTCGTCCAAATCTGGACGCTCCTCATCTTCGCACTGCATGGCAAAGGAATGGACACCAATGCATGCAGCCACCCGGTATGTCGCAAATTTGTGGGTCTTCTCGCCTTTGATGCTGACTCGGAGACTCTTCAGTGATTGAAAGCGCCCTTTTAGAAACCCGATCGCATGCTCCGAACGGATGCAGACCATCGAGAGATGGTTATTGAATTCTTCATTGCGTGGAAGATCGTGTGCAGGTTTCTTGTACGGCGCAACAACCCATTTTTCTATCTACACAACATCAAAATCCTCAACATCTCGTTCAAATCGGAGCACACACGGGATATGCGGAGTCGGCCCAAATAAACTCGCTCTCTTTCATCCAGATCTCACGCTCCTTCACCATCCGCGTCTCCTCCCACGCCGTCGAGTCGTGTGTGCTGCCGGTGAAGCCATAGCTGAAGTCGATAATGCGGAGGTTTGGGAGTGAGATGACCTGAAAATCATGTAAGTGTGGACTCAAGCTGCAGATGTCATACCATACGTACTTGAATATTGAGAGAATAGTTACATTTGCGGTTGAAATAGCTCTCACCATACCAATATGGCCTGTCGAAGATGGGCACCAACGTCCCGTCCACCAGACACCAACCGTCTCTCCACGCCTTGCACGAGTGTGCTTCGACCCATTCCTTTGCCCTCTCTTTCTCGGGATCAGTTGGCATGCGAACTGCGGTTGCCATGAAATCACGCCAAAGGATCGCCGTTATGACCCTCCGCGTCACAAGTGTCACAGTACCCTTCCCGACACCTGCCCAATTGGCGACTTTCTGCAAGCCCGCCACATTCCCAGAGTGCCCAAAACGGAAGAGGGTGATGGAAACTTGGTCTTCAATTGGCATCTGTCCATTTTGCGAGTTGTTGGTGAAGACTGGATCATCGGAAATGGTGGTGACGAGCCAGTCGAAGGTACGCAGAGATATGCATAGTTCCTGGCGAAAGAGATCGGCCCGGGTGTCCTTCATGTCTGTCAAGACGTGGCGCATGAAGGCTGGTCCGCGAGGAAAGGTGTCCCTCGGCACCTCGTACTGGTGCACATGCAGCTCCTCCAGTCCATGTTGCACCCAACGGAGCAGATGGTCCCACTTGTGCAAGTCGATGTCATCCCCTGCGGCGAGTAGATCCTGTAAGCTCCAGTCGTCGTCTCCATCCCCATCCCCATCCCCATCCGAGTCCGATTCCGACGATGTATGATCGTCCGTGCTGGCGCTGTCTTCCTCCTCATCCGAATCGGGGTATCCTACCGGATGGAGCTCGGGCATTTCGTCGTCAGCATCGGCGCTGTCGGAATAAGAGTCAAAGACGGATGACTGGGAGGACTCAGAGCGTGCGCCGGCGCTTGATCCCCGCCAGTCCGAGCCGAGGAGAGCGGACCAGCCGTCCGTGCTTGTGCTCAGGGCATCGGAGTCATCGGAAGAGACGGAATGAGAGCCGACGGACGAGTCTGAAGAGGACTCCGAGTGGTCAAGATCCCCCACAGATCATGGGTAGCCGCCTGAGGTAGCTCTTGATCTTTGGTGGTAAAGCCGGCTCTTCTCAGTGCGCGCGCAAGCTTGTTTTTCTGGCGGATTTGGTGTTTAGTACGTGTCTTCCGATGTCTGAGATACATGTCGATGATGTGCCGGGTGCGCGCCTGGCGCGAGGACAGACGGGGCATGATCGAAAGGATGTCGTGGTGTTGGCCAGGAATGATGATGTAATTAAATATCACAAGTTAAGATATAATTGGGACATAGTCAAGAGGCTTATGCTACAGGCTTTGGGAGGTAGAATCGAAGGTAGAATCGAAAGTAGAATCGGGTCGGTCAAAGCTGGACAGCGATTCATGATCGAATCACGGCGAAACACCGTTCAGAATCGCATCAGAATCGACGCGTGATTCGAGCGTGAATCGACACTTTATTTGCCCACTCTGACTTCCCCTATTGAAACAAAATTTCTCGGGCATCTTGGATAAGAATTGATGAACTTACAGTAAGGGAATGAAAAAGGGCTACTGTGAAACCCCCTTGCACAGGCCCCTTTTTAGCTCCTTTTTAGCTCCCTTTTCCTCATTCCACATTGTTTGCATACCTGCAATACCCTTACAGTTGCCTTGTGGCAGTTCAACATCCCTCAGACTCAAAGATCACTTGTGAGACATGACTGCATAATCACCTCACCCTAGCTGAAAGTGGAAGAAAGGGAGCTCACTGAAAAAGGGAACAGAAAAAGGGAGTGAAAAAGGGCCCCAAAAAGGGAACCGTGAATGACCCTATTACCACCCATGAGACCCCAAAAAACCCAGTGCGACGGGCGGTCATGACGGCCCAAGGTCACTGGTCAGTCTGGCTCGTGCACGCTGCGGCTGAATATAGTGCTCGTTATCACTTCCTGACTACCGCTTTGGGTGTAAACAGAGTTTGTAACCGATTCGGAAGTCGGACAAAAGCTTGTATTTTCTCGAAAACAGTGGGAATCAACTCAGTTTGATAGTAGCTATCCAGGTTGTAAAGGGCTAAGATGTGGGGCAAGTTTTCACTTTTCGGACCCAATAAATGACCGATTGCACCGCCACATGCACTGCCACCCTGATAACCGGCCACCAGAGTGCGCCCGAGCGTCCGGCCGGCCTAAACTAAGGGTATTTTACGGTTTACTGCAGATCTGAACCGTGTCTGAGGCCTCAAATCCCGGAAAAAGTGGGTCGACGCCGGAAAAACCCCGATTACATAAGCAGTCCCGTTTGGTGCCAAATATAGGGGTGCTCAATTCTCAGTTCGAACTGCTCAGTTCGTATTTTAATATATAATCAGCCAATCATATGGCCCAAATACTATCCGAACTGAACCCGTTCGGATTAAGAATTGAGCGCCCCTAATCGGATTCTTTTCATCGGTTTCGTGGCTAAAATTTTGGTCCCGAGGTCTAATTCCTTCTCAAAACGTCTCCGCATCAGTCGCAAGGAAGTGCTGACGAGCACTGTACGCCCTCGATGGCGGGCTTCAAGTACACGAGGGGCGGGTATGAAGGAAGTGAACGCTTCAAGTATTATTAGTATCCGCATTTTCTTACATCTACTGCTCGAAATGTCCGATGTAATAATATAAAAACGAATGCATGAATGCCTAATTAGTAAGTATCCCATCGGGGTATCGGTATCGTGCAGGAATCCATCCAATGTAATCCCGTGCGATGCGAAAAGTCCCGGGTTAATTTGCGAGCACGGCGAAAAACGCGATGGCCATAGCACCAGCTGACATGCCCAAGGCGGCGGCACCACTGGACCCAGTCGAGCTTGACGCGGGTGCGCTTCCGCTTCCGGTGGCAGAGGTTCCGGATCCGGCTTTGGCAGTGGTCCCACTGGACTTGGCGGTGCCACTACCCGATGCACCGGTCGCAGAGGCTATTAGAAAATAATTAGATTTGATGGTGTATTTTAGATTGAGATTGAGGTAAGTACGTACCTGAAACGGAAGCAGCGGTAACCGAAACGCCGCCGGTGAAGATGGCGGCAGAGGCGAAGGTGACGCAATTGGAGGTGGGCGCGGGCGTGGGCGTGTACGGGATGCTACCAAGGTCGGCGGTCTCCGCGGGTTGGTGATAGACGCTGGTCACGCCGTTGACGACGTAGGTTCCGACGGGGGTCATGTCGTCGCCGTCGCACTAAAATATATGTATATTAATACTAAAATCCAAGGAAGAAGGAAGCTAAACAATTCGAGTCGACGACGTACCACCTCAAAGACACCTTCCGTGGCGGTGTTGGGGGCGTTGTAATCGCAGCCGAGTCTGTCGTAGATGTTCTGGCACAGACCCTGCGGGTTACTCCCAGTTTGATCGCAGACTTTCCCGCAGAACTGGTTGGCGCCGATGAAGCTAGAACACGTTGGTTTGAGCATACATACAGTCCGAGGTTGTTTCATGACAAAGAAAGAGACGTACAATGACCAATGCTGAGCCTGCTGGTAGGATGCGTTGTTACCGTTGTTGCTTTTGAAGGCGTTGGAGTAGACGAGTCCACCCATGGGGTTTCCTTCACCGTCCTGTCCGCCGGAGTCCAATTCACCTCCGAACTCTCCGCCGATGTCGAGCATCGCTTGGTTGATGGTGCCGGCGATCTGGATGTAGGACGGCGTATTGACGAGTTGCATACCTGTGACAGCACCGTCGGGGATTATACGGGTGCCGTGTCCCTTCTTTGAACACCATGCGACGACGTCTCCTTCGGCATCACCGATCCTGAGGAGCGCAGGGTTAGCACACAGGGCGTCCCGGCAAAGGGGCCACTCACGTCGTGTTGGGCGTCGCAGGAGCCCAGAGACAAAAGTCTGGAAACGTACGACACTTGGGTTACGAGGAACAAAAGAGTGTGAATGAATTCATGTAGAACTGACCATCGATGTGGTTCACGAACATCGTTTGGCAATGCGAGTCCTGGTTCTCCGTGGTCGAGTTGCAGATGTTGTAGCCAGATTGGAATCCACGCGGGTCATCAGTGTCGGTCATGACTTGGTAAGGCTACGACAGGGTCAGACAACGTTCCCACACGAGCTGGCAATACACGCACGATTTGATCGTAGGGGACCACCTTGTCCACGAGGGGGTCTTTCGAGAAGTAGTCGCCGCGAACGACGGTAGAGAGCGCGAGAAGAGAAACTAAAAGAGTGGATCCTGACATTATTGTGCAGTAGGGGTGTGGTGGGAGGAAAACAGGACGGGGCTGTGACATGGCTTCGGTGCGCCGTAACATCATGATGGAAAAAAACGGCTGTCGCCAAGGACACGAGGACGGCGCGTGACCAGGTAGGATATGATCCTATATGATCCGAACAAATCGCGGAGACGTGCGGAGATCTTGAGTACCGGCATTCTCCTACCCAGCCGCACGTTACGGGGTTGGCGATTCTCAGTGGCAGTACTTGGTGGTCGGCAACCAGGCCGGATATCAGTGATGGAGAATGTGGTATTACCGGATTTAGGGATCTACCCCTGTCTCTGCCACTTTCTGCACTCAGAAGGTCCTTAGAGGGACTTGTAAAACCCAGGATGGCTTAGAACATAGATAGAATACATCTTGCACATGTTTTGCGCTCAATCGAACGTTGCGGAAGGGATGAAAGTCCAGATCTGCAATCAGGTCAAATGGCCCTCAGCCAAAATTGCGCCAACTCCCGTGTGCTACAGACCTCGTATGGACCCAATATAAAGTATTGATCCTATGTGTTTTGGGTTCAGGAACAACACCTATTTGGCCGATTTTCCGATTTCTTCCTTGTTCTTCCAGAGTGAGGTATTTTGTGTGTCAGAAACACCATTTCTCATACATCCAGGGCGGTTAGAGGAAAAGCGGAAAATAGACACTGATGACATACCCTTGCCATCCATTTTTCATCATAAAAACTTTGTGCATAGGTACATGAATCGCCCGGAATTCTGTCTGACCATCGTTCAAAGCAGATGTCGGAGTTTGAATTTGGCTCTGTGTTGCCGACCACCACAGTAAGGTAGGACACACACCTAAAACAGGAAACTCTCCGACCTGTTAAATGGGAGGTAGAAAGGTGGGCTTTCCACGGCAATTTCAGATGGTCAAAAAGTTGCGCTTTCAAGTGGATGGAAAGTGTAGTAGAATGGATCAATTTAATCACAGGTTTCAATCAGTTGAAAGATCAACTTTCCGCAGTGTTTTCAGAGGGGTTGGAAGAACTTCATTCCCTAAAATTTCTTTCAACCGGTCTAAAACTGATGTGGAAAGTTGATCTTTATCTCTTTACTGAATGATATTCTTTCAACCCGTCTGGAAACGGTGTGGAAAGTTGATCTTTCACTGCTTCGGTAATGAACTTCTTTCAACCTGTCTGAAACAGACATGGAAAGTCGATCTTTAAGTCTTTGTGGAATGAAGTTCTTTCAACCTGTCTGAAAATGCGGCAGAAAGTTGATCTTTTTAACTGATTGAAACCCATGATTAAATCAAGTCATTCTATTACATGTTCCGTCCACTTGAAAGAGGAACTTTCTGACCATCTGAAATTGCCGTGGAAAGCTAACCTTTCTATCTCCCATTTAACAGGTCGGAGAGTTTCCTGTTTTAGGTGTGACATGCAACTGACCCCTCGTCACATCAGTCACAGCCGTCTATATCGGGAGAAATGATGCTCGTAAATGAAAGATAAATGTATTTAGACACTTCAAGGGCCTAAATGCCAAAAGCGCCGGCAACATTTTGTACCCATACATCACATGTGTGCTGAGAAAAATAACTGGCCCAAGAGGATTTGAACACGAAGACTAGATGTCAATTTTATACAAACACCCTAGTTATTTACACAACTACGGCACCGTTCTTGGTCTGCCATGCCCCGACTGAGATCCCAAAGCCTCCTACCCAATGCCATTATAAATCTCTGTGTTTCTGCCAATTGTACCTCCACAGTCTCGTTGCTTTTGCGAAGTTCCCGTGCAATTAACTGATCAGCAGTTTGCAGAACAAGTCGGCGCAACTCGTATACTTTGTCGTCCCTCTTGGAAAGCTTTATTTGATTCTCTCTCAGTTCACTCTGGGTCTTGGAGAGTGAGTACTTGAGATCAGCCTCATCATCGAAGAGTTCCTCGACAATTTCTTCGTGATGCTGCTTTGTGTCAGAGAGTTCCTGCTCGAGCACAGTGATGCGTGCTCTCAGAACCTCCAAAGGATTCCCATGATGTTGGCATGTCAGTGTTTGAGAGTTTTATTCTGCAGATATTACGGCCACTCACCAACATCCATGATGGCAGAGGATAAGGACGAGTGATGTAATGGTTATGACCAAATTTCCCTATTCTTCCGTGCGCGGCGCACCCAAATTAATTGAATTACTATTATACTCCTGCTTCCCCCATGTCATCCATTATTCTATCTGGAACCGTTCGATGTCCAGGGTACTTGCGTGCTGCCCACACAGCCTGTGATCCGGTCAAACCCTTGCGATAAGCATCCATAAATCTTGTCGACCGATTAGCAAAACTGGAACAAGTGAGATCAAGAATGGACAAGGAAGTCTAAACTCACCGACGCATACATGCCAAAGGAACAGCATCGAGCGCTTCTAATGTGTTCCGTTCAAGGGCATCCTCCCGTGATGACTCGGGGTTCAGCCGATACAACCGTTTCGCATACCCCCAGCATTGCTCGATAAAGTTTAACTCGGGGTGGAATTTGGGAAGGAAGAGAACCCTGAAACCACGCTCCTCGCAATCCAGCTCAAGAGAGGACTTGACGTTCTCGAAGTCCGGCTGGTTGTAGAGGATTCGACGGCAGCAGCAGTCCAAGGCTGATGCAGCACATTTGAAGCCTCTGCACTGTGCCAATTTGCTGGTGGTAATGATGCCGCATTCTTGTAGAATTATGTCCATGCCCTTGAACTGGCCAGCAAGGGCATGGCTTTCGGGGAAATAAAGAGGCTGGGGCTGACCCTGGAATGTCGCATCTGACATGGGAATATTTGTCTTGACGTACGCGCCAGTACTGGAGTAGACCTGGGCACCATTCTCGTCGCGGAGGTTGACTTCAACGAGGAAGTTCGATGATGGGCCCTTGGTCATTTTCATCGCAGAGAGGGATCCCTCCGGGCGCTTCAGATGTGTGGTCGCATTGTCGTAAACGAAGATGTGCTCTTCATCGGGGTAGAACTCATTGAGAAGATCCATCGCTGCCCGTGCCTGTTCTCGGATTTCAATGTTAGTGAAATAACCGTCCTTGTTTTTTCCGGGGCTCATGACCACGCGAACATCGCGCTTTCCATCGGGCGAGCGAAGCCAGCCATATTTGGCAGAAACGAAATCAGCGACCATCAAAGATGCACCCTCGCCTTTGGTGTACGGCTTCGCGGGTGCATCTTTGTGATACCAAGTCTTCCGGCGACAGTCATGAGCATAGAAGATGCTCTCGTCGTGGAACCAGACGACAACTCGTTTACCTGGCAGCCATGGACCGTGAAATGGGAGATTCTCCTTGGACCAAGCTTCCATCCGGTCTTGAATGTTAGCCCATGCCAGCAAGAACTTGTTTTGCCGGTAGTCAGCGACGTCGGGCCGTTCGTGGCCATCCGCATACTGGCCCTTCTTCGGACTCATCCAGCTGTATTCGCAAAATTTAATGAGGCGAATAACCTTTGCTGAAAGGCTTACCGGTATCCAAGTTTCTTCAAATAATGTGTAACTGTAGCAATACTGATCTTCCGGGATATTCCGTGTTCAGCCATCACCTCCGGGCGGGAGAGATATTGGACGAGTTTCTCTGCAGTAATGTCCTTCCCAAGCTCCTGCAAATGCAGGTTGATGTCGGCCTGGAGGTACTCATCAACGAGCATAGACGTGTTCCAATAGCCGTAAGGATTTAGGGGAAGAACAGAGTGATCGGCAATAAATTGACGTGCAAGAATTCGAAGCTGCCGTGCGCAATAAGTTCCCCGGCCACGTGAAACGGCAGCTTGAAGCGATGATGCTGCCCAGAAGCTCTTCGTTTTTGACAGACCCCGAGTACACAAGTTCAGCATAATTTCCATGTTTTCCAAGCGGATACGAACGAAGGGATCAATCGCAGTAAGCTTATAGCCACGCCCAGTATTTCGATGTGGCCGAAGAAGCTCCTTCAGGTCCTGTAAAGCTGCCAATGCAGCTGACACTGTAGGAGCCTCGCGTAGTTTCCCATCCGGGAGAGGTGACTCGGCATGGATCTGTGGCACGACATTTGGAGGCATCGGAGCTTCATTAAAATTATCAATCTACTCGGACTGTGGCGTACGAAAATACACGTACAAGGAGGAGCCCCACGTTCCCTTTCCTCACGTTCTATTTCCGCTCTGAGCTCGGCCTCTGGGTCATCATCATCGACGGACGCGTCCGACGCGTTGGAATGCCGTGTCATGATGGATATATCATCCTCATCCGGCACTTCTTCCATGCTCACGCGTCTCCTCGGAGGTGAGGGAAGCGAAAACTCGGAATAGAATTGTGCGTGAGTGAGTTCAGGAGCCACTGGGGGCCCTGTGTGATAAAAGAACCCCGTTTGCGGGCCAGGAAGTGCCAGATCAGATGCCAGCGACGACAGGAAGACGTCTGATACGTTATGTGGCCTGGGATCGACAGAGAAGACAGAGGCAGATGAGGTACTGTGCCGAGCGACCTGGGGAAGGAGAGTTGAGGTTTTTTGACGCGTAATACACACTTTCGATGCGTCAATGATAGATACATACATTTTCTTTTTCCTCCGTTTTCCTCTTCTTCCTGGGAGAAAGCCTCTCAATAGCTTTCTTGGTGAAGTTCCCTATCCGTGTTAGGACAGACACCCCTCATTTGGGCATTGTTGCGGCTGTATACGCTGTCGAGACGCATCAAATGTCATCTGTCGAGAGGCGGAGGTGGAGGATCTTTCGGATCAGATGACTAAAGATGCAACTAGATATTTACGGTGTACATTTTCCTGAACCCGACTACATGAACACTTTTGGACTGAATATACCCTAAAAATGTTGCGGGCCGATTGGTGAAATCGGGCCGCACGATTATCTGACGCGCTTTTCTTTCTAATTTTATCCATTTTGGGCGATGTCACGCTTGATTACATAAACGTCAGTTGCATGTGGCCGCAGGCTACCTTACTAGTCTAGATTTGTTTGATGGGTCTTAACCGTAGCTCATGTTTCAAAGTCACGTGAACACCAAACATAACCATTCAGCGAGGATTTCGACATATTTTCAGGTTCAAGAAATTACCAGAAATGCTGAAAGTGTCTGAGATGCATAGACCTCTGCTTTTCAAGTGTTCTGTTACCCATAGAAGGTCTTAATGTTTCCCAAAGGCTCCGAGTTTTTGCATGTGCCTTGAGGCAGGCCTTCCCAATAAGGAAGGTCCTTCCCGATTCGGCCTCCGAGGTGCCCGAAGGTCGACCTACGGTATTTGGTGCGCGAGCGAAATCAGACCATAAACAAGTTTTTTCTACTCTGCCACAAAAAAAAAACTTATTTTATGGTCTGACTAGGGAGACTAGTGGCAGTACAGTATTGGCCCTTGAAATCTCGGTAGGAATGCTTGAGTAATGATGATGACATTTCAGTGATGGCCCATCAATCCATCACATCTAGAACAGGCCCCCGGAAACTACCATGTAACCCTGTCCGGGATAGAGTAAAACCGTAGCCCAAAATGACCCCCAGCCTAGTCCGCGATATAGAGTAAAAGAGCTTGAAAACCGGGGAACCTTGTCTGCCATAGAGTAAATTGTGAGGAGTGCGGAACTTTTTTTGGTGTGTATGTGCCTGGAGCCATGGAATGGTGCAGATTTGGTACAAACATCTGTGTTGAACGCCGCTGATCAGAGATTTGAATTGATTTAACATGCCAGAACAGACCAATTCCCAGTCAATCAGGCCAAAAATTTGAGCTGGGAGAAAAAATCACAATTTTACCTCCTAAAACCTTGTCCAAGATAGAGTAAAAGATGGTCCAGACGGCCAAATTTCATAACGTAAAACTGCCCAGATTTTGGGCTCAACCCGGACAAGGTTACATGGTAGTTTCCGGGGGCCTTCTAGAACACATTTCATACTCCGAACTCAAATTTTTTCCAACCCCTTCACAGCGGCTGGCGTTTTACAAATTAAACACTGTGTTCCGGGGCCATGTCAGCATGGCTTCCTAACAAATGCCGTCCTTGTGCCAATCAATATCAGCCAACTTTGCCGACGTCAGGCTGACGTTGGGCTGACTCAGGCAGGCACGGTTGACATTGATCGGCACTATGTCGGCATTTCTTTGCTACACCCAACAGAAAACCCACTGAGCTCTCAGGGCCCACAATTACCACAATAGCCCAAAGGGCACATCCCCAAAATTTGAGCAGGGAGGACTTTAGAGTGAGAAATTCAACCAGCCCTCCTGAACCGAGTGGCTATGTTGTTTACATTTGTAAAACGCCAGCCGCCGTGGAGGGGTTGGAAAAAATAAGAGTTCGGAGTATGAAATGTGTGCTAGATGTGATGAATTGATGGGCCATCACTGAATTGTCATCATCATTACTCAAGCATTCCTACCAGGGCCAATACTGCCACTGAGAATCGCCAACCCCGTAAAGTGCAGCTGGGTAGGAGACTGGAGTACCGGCAAATGCAGTTCAGAAATCGTGTGCTGACTAAGCATGATGGAGCTGATCTCGCAGCAAATTGGCAGCAAATTGCTGTTTCTCGCCATTACCATCACATCTAAGGCCTATTAACACCAGTATCTCCGAGGATTAGAGCTGATTTATGCTACAGATGTCCTCTATCTCGAATACCACTCCTCTTCACTGTCGTAGTCTTGCTGATCAATGTCTATGGGCTCCGCTGTGCACTGCTGTTCCTGTGTGTGGTCTACTTCAGTGCCTACATTGGAAGCAAGGCTTTGCAAGATTTCGGATCGCCTTTGAATGGCCATCTTGAGCAGCTCATACCTTGAATCACGGTTTCCACAGCCATTTGGGCCCGATTTTACTTTCGGGATTCCCGAGGCCGAAGTCTCCGTGGAATTGGTGGACTCCTTGATGGCATTTGCTATATGCCAGTCAAGCTGCAGATCCAGGGCCTGTAGTGTAAGGTATCCCTCGTTCCACGGAGCTTTCTGGAAGTGGGCTTCAAGATTGTCGATTGCCGTTGTTCGGGCAATTGCTTCTTGGGCTTGGGTAACGTGTTTGGCTTTTATCACATCCCGATCTGCATTTTCTGGGCAACCTTCTTCATGTGCACAATCTGGTTCATCTTCATCTGCCTGTTCCTCCCCGAGGAGTCGTCCTTTCTGACTTGAGCACGGATGACTTGTCAGTTGTACGTTGCCAAGCCTTTCATATTCGGAGGTCTTGTTGGCTTTATACATCCGCAGGGCTCTATGAAACGGAAACGACATGTTGGCTGATATGCGAGCAGCTTTTCGATATCCCCCAAGCTCGCCTTCGTTGCCGTCATTAGTCGCTTCGAGCCAAGCTCGTTCGACATTCTCAGGTGAGAGCTTTGAGACAGGTCCATCTTCGCTCCACTCGGTATCAAACCAAGCGCAAGTATCCAGTGCTCCCTGGCATGACAAGGCTGTCAACATGCACTAGTTCCCAGTGCGAAATCATTGCAAGTGCTGCATAAACCACCTTGGGCTTGGCCCAGGGTTTTCTGTCAAGAGTGGCAGTCTCAAAGGTCGCATCTGGCACAGTAATCAGCTTCGGATTGGTGATGATTCGCCTGAGGTGTGCTTTAACATTACCCAGACCTGCAACCCGTGCCCCTAGATCATCAACCTGGGTGAGTAGTTCCCCATTTTCCACCCGAGTTTCTATTAACGATGCGGACTGATCTGCGATGACTTTGTTTGACAGTTTGAGCTTCTTTCGGCCATTGTACAACTGTGCACGCTGGTAGTTATCCCCATGCTCCCTCGCCTTCCGGAGGTCTGAGATTGGAATGTTTTCCTTGTCGGCATCAGAATCCACAAGAGAAGGCGTGGAAGCAGACCACGTGAGACCCAGAGCATCAAGACTATGCTCACACCTAAAAAAGCAATCTTCCTGCCTTGTTAAGTGTGGGGTTTAATGTTGAGTATTCAACTCACTTTCAGATCATCGGAAGGTCCCTCTTTCAGTTTGGCAATTAGTGTGGCAGAATGTGGTAATTTAACCAAACTTTTCCACTAAACCGGAAAGAAAGACATTCAGCCAAAAAGGAAAGGTTGGAGGAAAGTAATCCTTTCCACCGAGATGAATGTGAAGATGAAAGAAGTATTTTTAGCGCTCCTTTCAGTGTCTCCGGAATCAAAAACTTTAATCCTTTGTGGAATGTGTGACCATTGTCTTTTGGTGTGTCACACATTCCGCAAAGGATTAAAGTCTTTGATTCTGGCAAAACTGAAAGGAGTGCTAAAAATGCTCCTTTTATCGTCGCATTCATCTCAGTTGGAAGGCTAACATTCCCCCAGCTTTTCTCTTTTGACAGAATTTCTTTGTTTCCAGTTGATCGGAAAGGGGTGATTAAATTACCACATTCTGCCACACTAATTGTCAAACTGAAAGAGGGACTTTCTGACGATCTGAAAGTGAGTTGAATAGTCAACATTAAACTCCACACTTAACAAGGTGGAAAGATTGCCGTTTTAGGTGTGGCTGTTTCTGATGCTCGGAACATTTCCTATTTGTCCCAGCATATCTAAAGGAGGCGGCAAGATACCCCATCCAGTTCTTGGGCAGAGAGACGTCTGATATGTGTTATGGGGTGGACAGGAGAGCGCGACATGTTTTTTTGCTGTTGCTTGCGGCGCCTTCCTGAGATTCATCCCGACCGAGTCGGACCGACCTAACATGTGCCGCCATGGCCCTAATCTGGCCTGGAATCCTTGTCCGATCAAGGTTTAAACCAATTCTACGTGTATTCTTGGGAAAACTTTCGATGGAAAAATATGACTTCTCAAGGCTATGTAGAGCCATACCTCCAGGGTAAATATTTCACTCCAGAGAATACATTTAAAACAGCATTATGACCACTTTTCACCACTAAAGTGATATGTGAATGTGCCTCCTTCAGCCTACAGTGAGTCTATCCGTTGGACACTACAAAATGGCAGAGCTACCCGATTGGGACGCTCACGGTGATGCCATCCAAATCCCGTCGCACTGCCGGTACTCCATCATGAAAATCCCCCATTGCCATTTCCCAGAAAAATCTCAGCAATTGTTGACAATTTTGGAATGTTGACAATTGTCAACATTTGGCAACATTTGGCAACCAAATATCGCCATTCCTCAGCATTCTCAAGAATTGCAGTACAAATATATCAGAAACATGCATAAAAGAGGTCAGTATGTCAAGAACTGGCTACTGGGATTGATTATTAGGCGGCAGACCAAGTGTGGCATGTAAAAACATATTTATTCAATTCGGTATTCCGTCGAAATCTTACCAGTTGTTCATCTCTGATCAGACTGAATACAGGACCAAAGGTTGATGGCGCCCACACACATCTTTCTTCCTTTCCACCCACCAACTCTGCACCCCAAATCCACTCTCCTTCTCGCAATCATGTGTGTGGCATTCCTTTTGTAAGTGCTCAGGATTAACTGCTTCTTACGAGCTTCTTATGCATGGGTTTCACTTTATGAATACCGAGTGCCACATCATGGTGCAAGAGGCGTCCGGTGCCGAGCATGTTGGTGCGTGGTCTTCCAAGTTTAACTCTAACTCTAGCTCACCGCTCCCCCGCAGCCTGCGACATGTACCACCCCCCCCACACACGTCGTCCCACACGTCGAGCTCGTCACCCCCGGCATCAACTTCAGCGCTGTCCTTCCCAAACACGGCATGGGCCTGTCCATGGAGACATGCATCCAGCTCAGCCAGCCCGGTGCAGGCACCATCTCGCCCATGCTCACCAGCACCATGCACACAATCCTCGATGAGCTCTCTGCCTGTGATGCACGGATCAACCCTATGTGCCTCCGTGGGCTCTAGGGCCTCCTGTCCTGTCGCTGCACACCGCAACTCACTCGGCATTGGTTCGAGTCAGGTGTGCATGGGGAGACCAGTGCAACCTGTGGCACGCATGCACAAGCTGTGTGAGGCAGGCACTGGGAGAGCACACACCACCATGTGGGAACTAAGAGGTCAGTCCCTTAGTGCCCACACCGTCTGTATCTTGGTCTCGCCATCCACCACAGATTGCTTGCTAGGCACATAGTTCTCATCACTAATCACATACCAAACAACATGGGTGAGGGGAAGTTGTGAAGTCAGTGCACATGGCAGCAGGGTTCAGATGGGCATTCGGATGGACATCCACAAGCCGTGCAGGGCGACACCTTTTCACATGGTTGGTATTGTTAAACCCATTATACAATGTCATGTGTTCAGAACATGTTGTTTGAGAGTTTGGACCTGGTCATGATATAGTGGATGAGAAGGTCCACAGACCAATGCACAAGGCACTGGTTCCACAAACATAAAGAATAGAATATAGGGCTATAATTCTCAATTCAGTCAACTTTGTATTGTATAGCATTACTTGGGGCTAATCTGATCTGAAGTATCAAACAAAGTTATATGTCAGGTTTCTTTTCAGTTTTCCTGTATATAAGAGCCTATATTCCTCAGAAACAGAGTATGTAATATGGCTGCATGTAATGATTATGTAAAATGGAACGTGCCGGAATCGCACCTGGCACAACCGTTGGACTATCCGTCCCATCAGACATAATCTTACAATCATACAGTGCCTGTTTCCGGTCCTGAGTTACCCCGGACAGCCACACTGACCACTGTAACGGGGGACTGGGCCGTTACATCCGCCCTCCTGCTGAGGTCATACGGAGCTCAGCATTTCTTTCTTGGACTATCCGTCCCATCAGACATAATCTTACAATCAGTACAGTGCCTGTTTCCGGTCCCGAGTTACCCCGGACAGCCACACTGACCACTGTAACGGGGGACTGGGCCATTACACTGCAGTATCTATCTCCCACCAGGACTGCACACACAGTCAAAAATTGGTTCAGGTCCTAGAAACCTTGCACTTGATTGTCTTTTGATGATTGTATCCATTGTATAAAGAGGAGACACCCTAAATGCTCAAAAATAATCAAGGACACCCCTGTGACACTATTAAATGTCATGCTTTTGATGAATTCCTTACAGGGTCCAAAAGACATGTCGAACAGAAATTCGCAAGGTGGAGCAAACACAGACAAACAACATCCAATTCAAAATCTTGTTTTCTTCTAGCCATCTATTTTTGATGGTTTAAAGGGCTGGGGATGTGCATAATAACCTCCCAATTAAAGTCTTTGGGAAGGGATTTTTATTCATGGCTCTAAACAATGGTGAAAAGAACAAGGAAAGTGGATAAGTAATGAGTTAGGTTTTAAACCCATGCTACGCTACGGGCTTACCTTCACTTCAGCGAAAAATGAATGATATAAACAAGCTACCTTGCTACATACATTCTAAAAGTCGCCACTCGCCGACAGAAGTTTGGGATAGATGTGAAGCACATGTGGGGTCGAGTGGGAGGTCCAGTGGGATGGTTGGGTCGAAACCCCCTGCTAATTGGAGAAAGGTTGCTGGATGAATGTGAGGAAGTGGGCGAGAGTACATGGACGATGAAAACACTTACAGAAGAACAAAGAGGCTGCCCGCCAAAGGTACCAAGGGGTTTCATTACCGGTTCGAGAGCAGCGAGGAGACATAGGAGAGCCCAGGGGGTCGAGGGTGGTGAGCGACAAAGTGGGGGAAAGAGAGAAGAGTTGTTGACTTGTATTGTTTTCACTTCCATTTATGGACTCCAACCACTTTCTTGATGGCACGTGCAGTCTGTCTGGGCTGTGCAGATTAGGGCCGGTGTTTTGGCAATGGACTTGGAAAGTTTTCAATTCCTCTCCTCGCCTGAATCCTAAGATGACCCTCTGTATGCAAAACAAATTCTTTAACACTGTACCCCCATATCATCTGGCATGATTCTGTCTCTCCTGGCACAGAAAAAAAAACACTGCAATGTTGTGACATGCTGACTGTGGAAATCCGGGTAATTTGGCCAGTTTGTCCCTTTTTGCCTAATCTGAAATCAGGGAACCAAATTACCCCCAAATTAGGAAAGGAGGCTTTTTCCTGATGACGAAGTGCACCACGATGTGGAGACCGACGATTTGACCGTGAAACTCCTTCCCATCCTGACCTCTCACCGCGAAAAGAAACCCTATCTCAGCTGCTTTCCAGCGATATTCCCAATCATTGGTTGATCTGGTATGAATTTATGCCGCTGGCTTGCGGTTGTATTGGGGATTCTCGGGGTCGTCACAGTATTCCCATCATAAATACCCTCGTATCTGACCCTTCCAGTTCTATTGTATCCGACCCTCCCAATTCTTTCGTATCTGACCCATCCAATTCCTTCTTTTCCGACCCTTCCTACCCAACTAGTGTGGCCCGTTGGGAAGTCGATGTGCTGTATGCACGGTAGTCAACTACTGTCGCGCGGGCTGGTGCGTGCTATTCTCTACGGAGCCAGCTCGCTCCTCCACTACACTATGACCTGTGGTACTGATTTGCACAGGATTGGAACTGTCTGATAGACCGGTATGACCAGATATGCCGTGACTTCAAGCCATTCTACCAGCTTGTGGAGGACGACCCCATTTACTTCCAGAGGATGATTGACCGTGCATCCCGAAAGGTACATATATGTGACGCCAGATCATTTGATGGTTGGTACCTGATTACTGGACTTTGTAGCTCAAGGACAGTCCCTCGGAGATCACCATGGTCGAGGTCCAAAATGGGCAAGTTTTCCTGGCGAGTGATACTGTGTATGGAGGCGACTGGCCTAACACGCTGGGTCAGGTGAGTCGAGTATCCCCCACAACGACATCTTCACTTACCCATTCTTCAGTTTTTGGCATATTTACCCAACATGATGTTCCTCATGAACAGAAGGGACGAACCGCGTGTCACTTTCAATTACCGCTGTGGAAGGGGAGGTTGAACCGCTCGTCGCTGTTCCCCCTTTCCATATCTCCTTGCGTACCTTACAGTATATTGGTCCGTGGACCGTGTATTTGTTTTGCATGTACACATGTACAAATATACTCCCCTTACACCAAAGCCACCACCATCTCCGCGACCAGTGACCTGAGCAGCCCACCGAGGCTATGTCGCCAGTGAACAGAATCCACCAGAGCCCCGTTTTACCCCATCTCCTGAGCCTTTCCGCGCTACACGCGTACTCCGAGCCCACATGGCACTTTTCCCAGAATCGACCCGATTGTCATTCTATGCTTCTATGACTTTCCCGGGACCTTTCACTGACTTTCTGGTTCACCCATACACCTCGTATCTCGGACGACTGACCCAATATTCTGTCTACCAGATGAGAACTCGCTACTGCGACACCGTGCACCGGATTTTTGCAACCACAGGTTGTCGCCAAATGATTCTTGGCCATTCGACATTCAGCCTTGCCCAACTTTTGATTTCTTCCAACATCAAAGTGGATGTAATATTCCAAAGGAGAGGACCGGATTTATGGAAAGCGCGAACGAGGATCACAGCTGTGAGTGTTTCAAGCTCGTATTTCATTCTGCCCCATTCAAATTTCAGTTGTGTTCAGTTATGCTGTCCAGAGCGAAACCTGGCTTCACTACTGATTTATATCCCACGCTGAGTATGACAAAGATATCACCATGTTTCTCAGATAACTTATTTCCAACTGAGGTGAATTATTAGTCTACCACGTACACTCGACACTTATACTGAGGTTTAGTACTACTACGACCGCTCGCGGTGGTCTGGCAAGTTTGCCTACCCAGACAATATTTCCTGGACGACAAAGAACCCAAAATTTGCGGGCCTATGTCGAATTTGGTACGTGGCCACGCATCACAGAGGGGTCTTTCGAAACCACTTTCAAGTCCGAACTAGCGGATAAGCAGGCAGAGCTAGTTTCAACACACAGAGTAACAAATCCTTTGCACTCAGTATTTGACCAGATTGAAAATTTGCCCTGGCCTTCATTGGTTGCGCTCGGTGCCTTGCATGGATTTCAACTTGGTCAATACCACTTAAAAGAAGCCAGAACATTGCTTGGAGCGGATATCAGCAGTGGTAAATGTGGGCTTAACAAGTATGGCTATCGTCATTTAGGATGTGCCAACCTGCTAAATTTATCATCTCCAGTCTCCTCGCTGTTGGTAGACCCAGATTTCGATCCTGCAATGGCCCAGATAGCTATTCTAGAATCTGTTGTGGGTAAATTGTCGACCCGTCCATTAAGACGCATTCTTGAAATTCACAATGTTTCCTTCAGTCCAGACAATAATGTGGGCCAGCTGCGAAAACATCTCAAGGCGTATCTTAAACATCTGCGCCAAGGGATGAAGCTAGACGGCCTCAAAACAAATTGGACAGATAAGAACAATCACTCTGAAACCCAAAGATCTCGAGAAAAAGCGGCTTTATGCAGTGACTGGCCAAGACTCGTACCAAAGTCTCTGAAGGAACAAATAATACATAATTTCAACCTCCACATTTCTGGTAAATCTCAGTCAAGGTTCGTATGTGCCAGCTGCTCAGGCAGAACCCTATTGAAAGATAAGTGTAAGCTCGGATTAGAAGAATTCGACTTGAAACTTCTCAACCGACCAGATTGGGACATCGCAAATACTACCACAGTTGATGCCGAATCCGAGAGTCAGGCCATGGATGTTGATTCTGATGCAGAGACCGGTGCTGAAGAAGAACACATGAACACACCCAGTGAGATGGATGTTGACATTGATTCTGACACTGCTGCAGATGAACCAAGCCATGTACCAGATCCTTGCCTTGACCCAAACTGTGTCTCATGGTAAAAGTTGCAGCATCCATAAATTATGAATTGTATCTAGCCTAGTGATGCACGTGGGAGAGGGGGGACAGTAAGTTACAAAATTGTAGACCAAGGAACAGATGAGGGGGGAGAGGGGGAGAAGGGACAGCACAGTAAATTGCAGTAGATGCAGGAGGCGAAAAAGAAAAAGAAAGAAAAAACTGTAGAAACTAGACACAAGACACAATGTATCTCAGTCAGAGTGCGTAACAAAGACTCTATATAAATATGAATATACCTAGACACAATGTATCTAGGTGATACATAAGTAAGAGAATTGGCAGATCACGGATAGACACTATACCTCAGTCAGAGTGCGTAACAAAGACTGAGGATATAAGCACCAACTCTGTGTGCCCTATACAGCGCGACGCAATCAGGTGATGAGTGCGAGGCTGGATTTCCTGGTGGAACTCCAACAAAAACGCTCTGAGTTCCCCAAGATAGGTGACGGGACTAAGGGGGTAGGAGCAAGTCTTCGAGTCTCTGAGAGCAGATGTGAAGAGACTGCTACTGAACCAAGCACAAAACGGGGCAGGAGGGGGAGTTAGTCCAGAGCCATATAAGGCAACAGCACAGAGTGGAGGCAGTTTATCCAGACCGATCAATTGTGAGAAGAAATTGAGAAGCAACAAGATGACCCTCTGCTTCGCTCTGTGATGCAGGAGTGCAAGACAAATGGAGTCGCAAATCTTGTCGCAGGCCAAAATATGGCCAGAAATTTCCCCGTGTAAGTGCTTAAAAAAGAGACAGGATGAGAGGTGAACTTCAATCTCGTGCTGCTGTTTTCCAACGGGAAATAGGCTCCACCATAGAATTGTTTCGAGATCAAGAGGGAGCTTTATTAATTTGGCTTGGAAGAAATGTACATCAGGGATTGATCAGGGATGTGCGAGAGTTCAGAGAACTCTGCACGATCATGACATCAAGCGGTGGGGAGTGTTGCATCAAGAAGGTTTCAGTGGTGATTGGCCAGGAGGCAAGACACACAGGTGTGTGAACAGAGTCAAAATGACAGGTACATTGATAATCACAGCCTAGGAGATGGAGAACGTACAATAATGAGAGGTTCCAAGAGCAAAAGGGGCGCCAATCCCATCACACCATCACGGAATTGGGAAGGAACAGGCATTCATGAAATTTTTGGCATTTGTGAAGCAATAGGCATTCACCTGCATAATAGGCATTTTTTAAATTGTGGTAGGCATTAGCCCCATCAATAGGCATCATCCAATGCCTATCATACTAAAGTTGTCATGCCTCGATGAATCCCGTTCGACAAATTCTGCCACCAGGTTATTTTGCACCGATTCAACATCGATGTCAGCAGAGTGCTGGAAGACAGAGATGGCGAGTGGGTCGAGAGTGAAATACCCCGCCTCCAAGGCTCCATCGGCTGGGTGTTCCAATGAAGCATTCACTACATTGAAATGTCGCATCCAGATGCTGTCGGGAAATTCCATGGTGCATTCAATGTAAACAGGGGTCAGCTCAAACCCTTTGTCAGACGAGATCATCCACTTGGCCTGTTTGATCAGCAGAGGATGCATATATCTCAGCTTGTTACAATCCGATGGGAGACCATGTGGCAGCATTCGAATCTGCAGAGGATGCATATATCTTGGCTTGTTACAATCTGATGGGACACTATGTGGCAGCATTCAAATCTGAAGAGGGTACTATTTGGGACCAGCTACACGCCTTGGATTCCAATCCACGATGCCGTGACTTTCGATCAACCCATCACTTTCGGCTGAAATTTGGTCTGAACCTTTGTTGGAGGTCGTACTCTGTTCATATATCATGCCCAGTCATAATTATCAAGCCCTGGCCTTCTGGCTCTCAAGTGGCCAACTAGGTAGGGTGGCCAGGGGGACATCAATTTATTGCCATCGGACCGCTCGCCTCACTTGCCGTGGCCATTTCTCCACCATTTCTTCGTCGATCCACAACTTTTGGGGCTCGTTCTGATCCCCCGGCGCGGGGCCTCTGTCTGTGATGCTCCTGGATGGCAATGGCCCCCACTACTCTCATTGACACACTCAGGAAAGCACAACTGCTTTCTTGGGTCAGCCATGCTGGCCACCGTCGTGGTACACAATAACACCATGCTATCGGTCTGAAACCTTACAGAGTGCTTTTTACTATCCAATCCTTCATTCTGAGAGGTATTTCGAGATTTTATCCATTCACCTCTGATAGCTCTGCAGGCCATTATCTCAAACCACCCAATTTTAGTCTCACAAACAGTTAGATTTTTTGGAGGTGCTACCAGCATCTTGGAATAGAGTTGGGTGCTCAGGTACGTCCCGATACTTCCCATTAAGTAGTCTCGTTCCCGACGTTATAGGGCAGTCGCTCGCTGGTGCTCGTGGATGGAGCATCAGCGGTCTACCGGACCGCTCGGAATGATCTGAGGCAGATTTTTGATGGAATTTGATGGGGGAACACTGCCCTATAACATCTGGTGCAGTTTGCATAGGAACCATGTGATCTAGTCACGCTTTCGCAAAACTCTTCACATGTGCCTCACCATATCCTATTTTGGCTCCAAATATTTTTCCCATGTCTTCCCTGTTCCATTACCTTCATCCTCATACCCAAAAGTTCATCCCTTCTTCCTTTCACATGTTGTTTTATGCACTCTAGTCAGGCAATTGTATTTTATTAGTATACATCGACTGGAAGCCTCTATGTTCAGAAGACTACCTCTATAAATGCTGAATATTTATATGATGCCCATACCTATGAGTTCTGGCCACCCAACAGCTGAAGTTGGCGTGTTTTCTGACAGTGCACAAATGTTGAGTTCCTCAGTTTTCTTCCCTGAGCGCATTTCTTCGCGTTTTTTGGGGAGATTAAGGTCTTGAATACGTTTTTGGAGTGTATGATGTGCTTGTACACATTGTAAGGGACCACTTTGTGGGGGCAGTCTTCAAAACGAGCTCTGAGTTCAAGTGGTGACAAATGTGACAAATGTAACAGATCACATGGTTTCCAAGCGAGCTGCACCAGATGTTTGGGTGTGGGTTCCCGCGCGTCTTTTGCATCATTTTTTTGACTCCGCTTTTGGACTCCGCCACACCCAAACATCTGGAGCCGAGATTACCCATTAAGCAGCCTGGATCGTAATTTGGCCCATCTAGGTGTTTCTTCTACTTGTAGGACGCTCGTTCATTTCATGACCCCGATTTTGGGGTTTCGCATCGGTCGGAACCAGATTTTCTGACCTTTCGTATGCCTCATATATACACCACAACTGTGTGAGATAGTCAATACTATCTCCCTCTATGATTTAGAGTGCAAGTGGCGGCCATTTGAGAGCTCAGGCCATTATTTAGTGGGGTGGCCAACTAGCCTGTTATTTGGCCATGTTGTACTGCCACGCAAAAGAAATTCACTGTGAACTCAAATGTTGGGATATTTGGGAACTTAGGGTCTTGAATCCTCCCTAGGAAGCACACCTTTGTTCTGATATAGTTGGGACTGGAATGACTGTCAGCAACGATGATGGATGAGGCACCAATGCTTAGGTGGCCAGGTACCTGGTCTCAAATAGTATAAGATTCAGTCTCCAGAAAATTAGCAGGACGTGACGGACTATGTTTTGAAAACGAGGAGTTGGGAGGCTGGTAGAAGGTTGAGTGGCGAACGGCGAGTATTATATATATATGTCGAGGCTTTTTCACGTGTATATCCAATAAAAGTTGAGGGAATAGGTTGGGTCCAGCGGTGGAACGCAGACTAGAAAGCATGTCTTCATCTGGGTTCCTGAGTGATCTCGTCGACAGACAAAGACAAAATGTGAGTCATTTTTCTCCTCCTACAATCCTCCTATCAAGAAACATTTCGTCAATTGCTACAAATTGATATGAAATCGTGCTCGAGCCGCAATATATATCCACGACTATTTCCCAAAACATCAAACTGACACCACTTTATTAAGTGGTCTGCTCAAAACATACGCCCAGAAGGAAAAACTTCAAAAAGGGAGATCAGGTAACTCAGTGACGATGGCGTAACGGCATTGCTAGGGCCCTCAACTGCCGTGGGCAACGCGACAAGCCAATGAGCCTTCTTTTACCATAAGCGACGGCCGGCAAGGTCATTCTGTGATTCTTTTTGGATTCTTTACGTCTTCGAGTAGTGCTGCCGCGAGGTGGAGGTACCTCGAGGTGAGTTTCACCTCGCCTCGGACCGTTGCCATATATGGCACCTCGAGGTGGCATCACCTCGGCTCCGCTCGAGGTACCTCCGAGCTCGTTTGATGCACTTTCCTTTCACGGTCGCAAGCGCTCTCCGCACTCACTGTACTTCCAGCCTTTTTCTGGTGCCATTATTATTGTAAATTGCTGTATTTTCTGTGTAAACCCACCAGGCGTACCTATTATACCGTTGCCCGCAAAAAATCACGGTGATGTCATTAGTTTGCACCTTCCGGAGAGCGCAGAGAGTGAGAGACGGGGTCAATTAGAAGTCCTTGAATGCACCCAAAAAATCTCAAAATTATTTGAGACTGTTCTCTCAGAGGTAAAGATTTTTTTTGCACGTGAGAATTGTAAGAAAAACGAAGTATTGGGCCGTTATGTTACTTCAACCGAATTTAGGCTCTATTGATCAGTTCTTTGAGTTTTGGGACGAGAAAAAAATGTACGGTCATGTTCTGAGATATTCTGAGCCAGTCTATGGTAAAAGTGTATTGATTTATGGTGTGCAGAGTGCACGTCGACGATGGTGCGAAGGCGTGGGAAACCACACTTCCTTTTATGGACAACGAGCCCGAGGTCATCGAGGTACCTCAAGCTGTACCGAGGTTGATGGCCCATCACCTCAAGGTACCTCGACCTCACCTCGCGGCAGCACTATCTTCGAGATCACGTCGTGACCCTTTGCATCGAGTATTTGGCAACGTTCGACAGATCTGCACGAGCATGCTCCTTCATGACAGTTGCAGAGATTCATATCACCCTACAAAGCCAAATGGATTCCCGTTCTCTGGCATGGAATCAGTTTCGCCATGTGACAATCCGTCCCAAAATGTTCTAAGTGCGCCACAATTCCGCGCAACATGGGAGAGTAGGTAAGTTGGTAGGTATAATTACACGGCACGGTTCCGCTCAGGAACGCCGGAATTCCGAGAACCGGCCCATCCATAATCAATCTCGATAATGGCAATGACAGAATCCTTTAAGAAGTCGACGACAACGAGGGGAAACGGTTCTGTCCCTGGTCCACTCACGCTGTCGGCGCTATGACGGACGTTGTTTGGACTCTTGGATCGCTGCTTGTTGGAGGGTCCATTGCGCTAGTGTGCGTAGCTGTATTCCTATGCATTTTTCTTTCACTCAAGCGCGGCATGTGTAGCCTGAGTGGGGTTGTCTCTGTACAATGCATCGTATTCTTCAAGCTATACCCTAACGAGCTTCGGATAAAGAATGCGGTGGTATGTCACCCATAACTTTCATCCGTATGCGGCAATTGACGCTGACTTTAGGTAGTTGCCGTATGGTGAGGCTAAGCCCTTCACATTGCTGATCGTCATGTTTATGTTCCCTGTCCCTGCCAGGATTTTGGACCTACTCCATTCCGCCTTCATTGTGACGTCTCTTTTCTATTATTTCATCGATTTCTTTGGGGATCGGTGCGTGCGATCATTCAAGACGGCCGGGCTCTCTCATTGACGCGCCTCATAGATCTCGAATCGATTACATACCCTGGTGCGTCTCACTTGCGTGGCTGATTTCCCCTATTTTGCTAACTATGCAGACAGGTCCATAGCTGTATGTCCGTCACGCGTCTCCCGCTATTCCATACTTCATGTCGATAAAATACCAGCTTTCTGTCGTTGTCACGGTACGCCAAGAGAGCACCTGATGTAGATGTAGCGTTCCTCACACATCTCTTCTAGGCCATTCAAACGATGATCTTCCATTGGTGAGTTTTCGCCCTATGTTCACATCCTCCCAAAATTCTCACTACTACATTCAGGTTCTTCGCACATAAGATCTACAAGTGTACGCTCTTTCCTGTTAAACCGACCTTGCTCTTATCCAGCATCCAGCGAGCAGAAGGAACTGGTTAATCACGGTCCCCATAGTAAGTCACGGACCGTAGATCCCGTGCCAATCTGACCAAATTATAGGTGATCCTTGCATTTCTACGTCTGTGTGAGTTGTGTTACTCTGCTCGTTTCATACCACATCTCATCTATCTATCCTGACCGCTAGTTGCTGCTTCTGGTATTTCCATTCCTCACTTAATGCCGCCCCGATCTGACCGTCTATCTCAGTTTCGACTACTGAGATGTGTGTATTCAGAATCAATGCCCTGTTTCCCTGCGTCTGACCCTCGATCCAGGATCCGCCTCCACCGATACTCTGCCTTCACGGAGAAGTACCCCGGTGTACGCGCGTCTCCTTGCCGAAGCATGTTCATGGACTGATCCTTGATTGCTTTGTCAGTGGGTATTCACGACTGGCCTCTCACTCTCGGCGGGTGTGGATATATTGATCACTGGGTGGCTCTGCTACTTCCTGCAGAAGATGCGTAAGAGAACCGCGTCTACGAGGTACGACCATCAGTTATCCATACGACTTGCGTTGTATTCAATGTTTCTTCAGGATGGCTCAAGTCGTTGATACGTTGACACTATACACGCTCGAGAACGGATTTCTGACATGGTATGTGACTCGTCTAACTCGCCAGTTTTTCCTTCGCCCTATCTGTGGCTGCGCAGTGTGACCACCACCGCCTCTCTAATCTGCGTACGCTCCAATTTTTCTGCTTGCTACTTCATTCCGTTAATCAGATATCACCACAGTGGTTAACGATGCCCACTAACCTCGTCTTCTTGGGTCTCCACTTTGTAATTGGCAAGCGTAAGCCAAGCTGCCCGGTCTTCAGTCGAACAATTATCTAAGACCCGCAAAATGCAGTGTACGCGAACTCTCTTCTTATATCACTCAATACCCGGAAGGAGCTGCGGGAAATGCGCTGGAACAAGCCCAACTGGGACCCGAACGTGCCGGTACTCACCGCTGATGACTTCACTTCCCCGTATCGCTCTTACCCGTACGGCGGGACCACTTCCCTCACCATGACGGTGCATGATCCTTCCTGTCTTCCCCAAAATAGTTGCTCATCTCTCGCCCCTTGTTCTGCAGAGCCCCTCAGCGGCCTACCGCCCACCATTCAAGATGCGACAGGTGAATGCGTCCCCCGCATCTCGTATCACAGACTGATGTTATCAAAAGGTGAATGCGGCACTCCCATCCACCATGGAAGTCAACATCGAGCGCACGGTTGAGCGGAGCTCAGACGACCTGTCCGAGATAATACAGCAAGATTACGGGCGCCGGGGGTTCCACCGCCCGCGGTCTCCACCCATCGAGCCGTGGCGGTCTTTGCCCTGATTTGAATCGCATTCGAACCCCAGGCTTACATATATATATATATATATGGGCCTCATCTCACCCTCATTCATTGATCATGCACGCATTCTAGTATAATTATACGCTACACTTCCATTGTACCAACTACTAACTATACATGTCCTTCGTAGTATTTAACATCTCATTTGATTCGTAAAGGACTCGGAAGCGCTCCTCGCTATAGTCATTGCCAAAATAAGGCGGCTCTAGACCCCGTATAAATAAGGGACGTGGTACATGGAACTTGCTTTATGAAGCAAAATTGCTGGTCAATAGAGCGTATTTGCAGCGCCCAAACGCCGTTTTCTAAAGAAAATATGATGGTGATGGCAGAAATTTGGTAACAATGGTGACCGGAAGAAGCCGAAGCAGTACGTAGAGGACGCCAAAAATGTCTTCCGAGATGCGATTTTTTCTGCCAATTTCTCTTGCGTATACATTTTTTGAGTCAAAGGAAAATTTTCAGGCCTTTGTATGAACTTCCGGTCTTGAAACGAGCACAGAAAGGGGCCATGGTCACATCAGTCACTGGCCGCTTCGGTGTGTAAATGAATATTTGATGGCTGATGGCACAAATTTAGAGGGCAAATTTGTAGTGCTGGGTTTAAAATGCTGTATAAATACGATGTATTAAACGAGCTGTATTATACGGGGTATATTACATTAAATACCGGAAGCGTCCCAGACCCCATGTATTTAATGTGTATTAAATGCCCGAAACCCTCTGTGAGGTATTCCCAAGGCAGGCATATCAGAATGGCATCACAGGAGAGCATCCTCGACTCGCCGTGTGGACTCAGGCAGTCAGCAGATTCTTCCGTGCTCGGACCTCAAGTCCGTCGGCCGATTCGGCTAAGACGGTCGCGTGATTCCAAGCAGAGCCACTTTTTTTTGCCCATCGCCGACAGATCGTGCCCGGTGACATCAGGCACTCATGGGACTCTCCGCGGAGCAATATCACAGCCTTAAGACGGCCTCAAGCCGATTTCTTACTGAAAAGAGCTTCAGTTTCGATGACCTCGAGGACGCGATGGCCGCCGTTTTTGGTGTTAACCGGAGCACGCTTGAAGCCGAAGCCTGGAAGGTGTATTGGAAAGCTTTGGAAGTGGCTGAAGAGAAGCTGTCACAAGGAGAAGCGTGCACTTTGGTACGAGACTCACCACATTCTTCAGTTTGTATCTGACCGTGTGCAGCCCCCAATGCCGTTCATCGACGGTTCTACACCCGACACAGACGTCGAGATGGTTCCCGCGACTACCCCCATGCTGTCAATCGATTCCTTGACCTCCGATACGGCAGACCGTGACAGAGAACGTGCCGCGCGGAAGGCCAATGGCAATGTGCATGGCAAGCAAAAGAA
Source organism: Mycena sp. CBHHK59/15 (assembly GCA_029204085.1). Lineage (NCBI taxonomy): Eukaryota > Fungi > Basidiomycota > Agaricomycetes > Agaricales > Mycenaceae > Mycena > Mycena sp. CBHHK59/15. The sequence goes on along the minus strand of JARGXW010000046.1, from coordinate 378,612 downwards.
GGATGCCGGCCGCAGCTTTGATGACCTCATGGCATCTGTTTTTATCGAACGCAAGTCGGCAAACGGGTCGGGCGTGGTTAAACCTATTTATTACTGTCTTGGCTGCGATGCGGCTGTTCGGAACAACACCAAAAGTCGTAATACGACGCACATGCTTGGGTGCAAGGTATTTACTTCTTATTGCTTTCGAATTCCTAGCTAATGTGAAAAAGGCGCTGCTGAGGGAATTTCCAGCAACGTGGAATAGGTTCAAACAGAGCATTCCCGCGTCTGGGGAAAAAATCGCGTCCGGGGAAGCCGAGGCAGGCACGCTTCGGGGCAAAAAAAGAAAAATAGAAGATCCTTCAAACGGCCGAAATCCTATCCCGGGAATCACGACCACACTTCCAACGGATTCGAATTCACCAGCGGAATCATCACGCAAGGCAATCCCAGTTCAAGGTACTCTCGACGGCGCCTGGGGAGCATCCTCAATTACAGCGGCTCGGCAGTCAATCATAGACTACCTTCTCCTCCGGCTAATTGTCTGCTGCGCGCTCGCTTTTTCCCTTTGCGACAATGGGTTCTTCGTCGACTTTTGCAACGCCTTGTACGCTCCACTCTCCTGTTTCGGATTGGAGTGCTAATTTTTCTCAAGGTGTCCCAGTTACTCTCTACCCGATCGTTCAAGTTTCATCTCGTACAACCTCGTCACTGAAGCCGAGAATGCAATGACGCAACTCCGGACACTCCTAGAAAGCTTCATTCATCTCACCCTATCCTTCGATGGATGGTCGAGCCGTAGGCATGACGAGATATACACTGTTCACGTGTCCACGCCGACGCGCATGTCCTATATGGTTGCGGGAATCATTTTGACCGGACTCTCAACTACGAGTGAGACAATTTTCGAAAATTTAAAAACCGTAGGGATCTCGAACCTGTCGGATTTAAATTCAGTTCACCCGCTTTCAGATTCTTCTGTTCTACGTGGCCGTCCGATTTTCAATGGTTGTCTCTGATACAACTGCAAATGTCAAGACATGTCGCGCCTTCATCTGCGAGGCATTCCCGTGGATCTTGAACTGTCCCAATCCATGCCACCAGCTCAATTTACTTGCCAAGGAAATCATGCTGGGTTCTAAAAAGCATCCAAAAATCAAGGGCTTCGCCGAGGTAGCTTCTCGTGACCGCGTTGCTTTTCTTGAAGCTGACATGTGTTTTCTTCTCAGGTGATGAAGACAATCTCTGTGATTGCAACTTTCTTCTCGCACAGCAACTACGGCAAGAAACACCTCAAGGACAAGATGAAGGATGAAGCTGATCGTCGGGGACTTGTTTCTTTCGGTGCGACTCGATTCTCTACCTTTGCGGATCAATCAAGTAGTGTGACCCGTTGCCTGCTGGCAATGGAAAAATGCTACTCGGAGGGTCTCATCAAGTTCGATACGAAAGCTGTGAGTACATAAGCTGCGTCATATGGACTTCAGCTGATTTATCGTCGGCCAGACAAAACCTCTTCAACAATATTTTATTGCCAACTCTCCGGCACAGCTTACTCTTCGCCTTCAGCTGTACAACATCAACATGCTTCTCAAACCGATTTCTCGTGGACTGAAAACATTAGAGAGCTCACAGGTGACCTGCTCCGATGTGTTTAACATCTACATTGGAATCGCGATAGGATTTAAGGAGGTCTTTTGCGACCCAAGTATATTTTCTCTGCAAGTCCTATTTTGATGCTTACTTTCCGACTAGTCAACCCGATCAACGAGTTTAACGAAGAGACTTTTAATTGTTATAATCGTCGGTTTGCTATCTTCATGAACGACTGTACACCGGGCATGTTCATCTTGTCCTATCTTTTGGATCCCGGTACGAATTCCGCTCTCCCTTCAATATCTGACTTAAAAAAACCACAGCTTATTATCGCGACGGCGCATTGAGACTTGCGCTGCCTTCTCGTCGGGATTTTACGAAGCAAACCGCGTCCCCTCTGGTCAACTACCTGATCGTTAATGCTCGGCTGATGCTCCGAAATGAGCAGATATGCGAACAGAAGGGAGATTCATCCGATGGTGATCTCCTTGTGAAGCAGATTGTCGGTATGTATCATTCCCGACTTCGTTTATCACCAAACTGATTGAACTCTATTAGCGTACATGTACCGGGAGGCGCCGTTTGATCGCCCTTGTACTGATTTGTCCTTGCGACTCGGGTGGTGGACTTCGATATCCAAGGACAGCAACTCATATTTGTTGGCTGTGCGTGATTCCGTTCATTTCGTTTCAATCTAGTTGACTAACATCTATTCAGCGTCTGGGAATCAAGCTTTTCAGCGTTGTTCCTAGTGAGATGTGCGATGAGCGCACAGCATCGAAGCTCACCGCCATGAGCACCGCCAAACGGAACAACCTGGGACCCGAGAACCCTGTCCGCTGCGCGCAACTCAATCAATATTGGCGGTACGGGTTCGGCTCCTCGGAGGTTCAGCGCCACTGTCAAAAAGTTCGGCTGGAGCTTCCTACACCGAACCGCAAGCCTTCCGATCCCATCGTCGCCGGTATTCCCACACTACGGGATCTTCTCAACGCAGACACGGTCGAACAGCACCCGATCGATGAGGAGGCTCTTTTCAATCACCCGGATCCGTATGGCATCAAGGACTTCGAGGAGATGGAGGAGGGCGAAGATGACACAGATACCGCCCCACCTCCACTTGTCCAGCGCCGTGCTAATCTCCCCACCTTGGAGATCGAGACTTACATTGATCTCGATGCTCCAAAACTCAAGGCGCGGTTTGTTTCGGACCAGGAGAAACCTCAGCCCGAGGTTCCTGTGGCTGCAAAAAAGCCGAGCCAGCAGCCGAGCTCGAAGTGGACGGCGACAGACACCAATTGGGATGCCGCAGCCTGGTAGGAGTTGAATACACATTAAATACATTAAATACAGTGTTAAATACACGCTTAATACGTATTATACACCAAATTTTTCGGGCCGGTGGCGCCGGTATTTAATGTATTAAACGAGCCCTACATTTCAAATGAAGGGCCTATTGGCCACGAGGAATTATACAAACATATAATACCTTCCAGACCCAGCACTACAAATTTGGCCGTGCAAATACGCTCTAATAGAGCGTATTCGCACTAGTCTCGTTCCCGGCGTTATAGGGCGCGTCTTAGCAAGAGTAGCAGCTGCACTGGGGATATATATAAGCGACGGAATGATCCGAGGCAGACGTTTTGATGAGATTTGATTGCGGAAGACTGCCCTATAACGTCTGGTGCAGTTCGTATACAAAACGGGCGATCGAGTCACGCCCGCCTTCCTCTGTTTCGTTTTTGCTCATCCCTCCACCCTAGGGCTCCAAATTTTTATCTAGTACATTCCTCAAGACTTTGCCATCACAATGGGACCCATAATGGTGTTTTGCACGATATCCTGCTCCATATTACGTTGAGATGCTCCAAATCTCATTCAAGCTAACCTGGAGGTGTGCTCCAGGTTTTTTCTGCAGCGATTTTGGCCCACTGCTGCCAAATGAGCAGAATTGATGCCCCTGTGCTGACCTAGCCACAGCAGCTTGAAAAGAGCCAGAAAAATTCCGGTTTTTGGGAATATAGAGTACAAGATCCAGAAAAGGACATTAGAACATGTTTTGTGGCCAGTGGTATGGTATGGTGAAGAGTATAAAGTGAGTGTGACTCGATGCGGGTGTCACTGCACAAACTGCACCAGACGTTTGGGTGCGTTCTCTGCAATCATTTTTTTAAATCTCCGACGGTCTGGTGCTCCATTGGGCCGTAAGCACCCAAACGTCTGGAGCCGAGACTACATTAACCGTGACTGTGGTTACCTACTTATCTCCATAGGACTGCACCCGTCCTGATCTGGTGATCGCATCTGTTCCGTGTGATCCTTGCACAGCCCAAGCACAGCCCGCTTACCTTGACGCTTACCTTGCCTCCGCCCAACCTCCGCCGAGCTTCTCCCGCGTCAAGACCGCTTCTATGAATACTCAGACCGCTGTTCCGCAACCTAAAGCTACCCACGGTGGTAGACGGGTCAGCTCTGGACGCAAAAAGAAGGAAGCAATACTTGGAAACTCGACCCACACTCCCAAAAATTCAAGGCGCATTCTTCCGACTCGCACTCTCGGCCTTCCCCTGCGCACGGCTCCTCAGTCCATTACCACCCGGACATCAGCCCCTTTTTTTCCCCCTCGCAATACTAATCAACCTGTGGCTTCTGGCTCTTCACAAATGGGGAGAGCTACTTTTTTATTCTATTCTCGGACCCTCCCGAAGTGGACTGGCGGGGGAAAACGCAACAAATCAGTATGGATCATCAGGAAGATCCGTTGCTGATCCTTGTATGTACCGTGACCATATTTACCAGTCCACACTGATTGTTCCAAAATACAGCCAACGAGCCAGTCATCTCCGTGGCAGAGTTTTCGCAGATCACTGAACAGCTGGAATACATTGACGAGAATGACGAGCATGCAGACATTGCCTCTGGTGATCAGGTAATAAACGACAGTCTCGTCAACGATGTTCTGGATACCACGGAGACGAATGTGGCAATGGCAGAGGCCGAAACACGTTCATCGGAGGCCGAAAAAGACTCGGTTCTGCAAAAGCAGTTCACATCGTTGAGGGACAGACTTTCTACAGAGATCAAGAAATATGGGAGCCCCTTGTGTTATCGGAGAGGCGATTTCTACGATTGTGCACCCCACCCGGTGTTTGCACTTCACTGTAGTACTGGTAGCCAGCGCAGGCTTGATCCGACTGAGCTGTATGCACACGATGTCTTCATATGGATCCCGAACTTGCTTCCTGGTGTGCCAGACAGATTCAAGTGCACTTGTGGCAAGCCTCTCGGTCCACGTGGTAAATATTCACAATTGCTTCGACCCCTCCGGAACATATTTTCATGGTCTTATAGGCTGGAATGCTGACCCCATTGCACGCCGAGTCCGGTCCATACCTGCTGATTTTTTTCTGTTGATCAATCACTTCATTTGCAATCCCCGACGAGCTGAACCTGGGTGCGGTACAACCTTTCAAGGTACCGATCCACATATCATTGCGCAGCTCCCGCCATTTGTGCAACCGGCTTTTCCGGGTGCGTTTTTCCTGGTTATTGTATGCTCAAAAACTCATGTTGTTACTTAGTGTACATCTCTGCCCGCGGTGCGATTTCAAAATTGATGATGTGGCAAATGTGCAACACCTTCGCAATGAGATTTGGTCCCTCTCCATTCTCCAAGATGGTTTCTGAGATCCAACATAGACATCACGCTGATGGGGAACTGATTTATCTTGCTGCCGTGAATTTCTATGGCCAGCGTGGATGTAAACAGTGCTCCAAGTTTGATGATCGTGATGGTTACGCCGGATCGCCACCCTCAGTTCCATATTGGAAAGCCTTATTCACCGATTTTATGGCCGCTCATCGTATCTACATCGAACGGGATATTGGAACCTTACCACTGACAGTTGCCAAGGCAGATCATACCTTCGATGTGAGCAATATCTTCACCTTACGACATTGACTAACTCAAGAGTTCACCCAGTTTCTCAAGTATATGGGCGGACTGAAGGGTGAATGAATTTTTGCTGCAGCATATACTGTTGTCAACAAATTTGAGGAGGTCCAGGCACATGCGCTGACCCAGACAAAGTCGTTGGCAGTTGTAGAAGACATGTTCGAGGGCATCCAGGACGGTTTAAAGAACTCGAAAAATTTGCCAACTCAGATTCTCTACACAGATTCACCGCAGGGTAAGTGATTAATTGTTTCTGCTTGATTGTGGATCTGACCATTCCGCAGCTGAGTGCTCGTTCCACGAGTCAATTAATCACTCACTAGCTCATAATGTTGCCCCAGTCAGTGATTGGACAGATCTCCCTCCTTTTGAACGGTGGTCTGGAGTTCTGACCACCATTGCTTCTGATTCGGTCGACATCGAGGAAGCGGCAAGTGAACTCCTCGGAGATCTGACCACCATTGCTTCTGATTCGGTCAACATTGAGGAAGCGGCAAGTGAATTCCTCGGAGATTTCATCAATGTTCCTTCGTCTGCCTCTCTGCTTCGTCACGTTGCACTGGCAATTAAGACAGAGCAGCGTCCGGGAGAAGCACCTCATTTAGATATTATCCAGCTCCGAACCCAGGATAAAATCTATATCTTCAAGGTGCGAGTAAGATTTATGTTTCTCAGTGCGAGGACTTACTGTATCTGTAGGTTACGGATCTCACTTCGCACAGCCATATCGTGCCATCCCTCCGCACCATTCTTACCAATCCATCTATCATTAAGATTGGGTATTTGATCCGACAGACACTTCAAACAATTTCTCAAGTGTTCTCACTCACCGAGATTGAGAATTTTTTGAAGGCTTGGAACGCACCTATACTTGACCTTGGGAAATACGCAAAGTTGAAAGGAGTGCTCCATGATCCATCTGCCTCACTTCACGCACTGGCTGGAGTTGTTCTCAAGAAGTCTTTCTGTCTCCCTCATTTTTCGCCTTATCCTTGGTCCAGCGCCACCTCTTTACAGAACGAACTTCTGTTCTCAGAGATTGACTGCCAGTGGCAGATTTATCTCGCCCTCCATGCTCTCAACTCTCTCAGACTCCCACTCCAGCCAGTAGAGACTAAAACTCACAGCCAACTGGTAACACTCATCCAAGGCTGTAAACCAATCGCAGAGGGCTCAATTGTCACTCAACATAATGGCTATCTGGATGCAGTAATGGATGCCCAAGCTCACGCGAAGAGAAGCAATATTTCTCCTTTGCGTTCTCTATCCGAATTTCCAAGGCAACTGAATTCACTTTTGGTCCGCTGGGTTTAAATTGATTAATTCAAAGATCCTTGTTCTGGGCGCACTCCATTCATTGCACGGGCAGACAATGGAATGGATCTTTAACCACGGGGCACATGTTGTTGTAACGACATCACAGCTTCATACCCGTGGCGCAACCGCACCTGTTCGGGGTGATACCCTGCCCCATGTCTTCGCAGCTCCAGCACCTACCCCTTCCCTTGATGACACAGATTTTTCCATTACATACAAGTCTCCAGCTTCGGAATCATCAACCGTGCTCGAATTCGAGCACTGGTTGGAAAGCATGCTTTCCGACTAGTTGGAGGATGAATCGGAGGATGAGTCTGACTCGGAGGATGATAGACATGGCCGCCTGGTTTTCGAAGTCAAATCTGTGAGCATCCTGTCCTATTTCATCGATTGTGCACTAAAAAAATCCCTGCAGAGTTCGGATTCAATGCAGGGAATTGAGATGGATTGGCTTGGCTCCCCTGGAGAAGATGCTGTAAGTCGCACTCGCAAGATTCTATGTAATTCTCACAAACAATTCTACCAGAATATTTCGGTTGATGCTCTCATGAAGAATCTCGAGAATACCTTTGCCTTCCTCAGGCACGAGGCAACACTTCCGATCCGTGTCCTGGATGACGTGTTTCATTACATGGACCGACTCCTCCAACTGTTATCGAAAAAACACTCTGCGTTAAAGGCCTTTGCTCACAACTTCAGTGAGGCCATCTTCATCCGTGACAAAACCGATGTGCTCGCTGTCTGTGCTGTTCTCGAGCGGAATGGGATCAGTTGGGAGTATGCAAAGCGTGCAAAGGGTGATCCCCTCAACCAACACATTCGGCGCTATATCCCCGAGCGCACTGTCCTTTTAAAGAGACTCGAGAAGCTGTTCAATGCTTACACAGATATTCAGTGCTCAACCAAGAAGAACCGGGGATCCTTCTTCTCTGACGAGGCCAAGGAGATGACAGTTCATCTGCTTGATACTGTGCGCAAAGGCTACCTTTCCGACCCTCCGGGTATCTCACTCTATTATTTGCTGGGGAAAGATCGGGACGGGTTCAACCTGTACCGCACCATGCGTGGGACCAACTCGGTGGAAGGTGGCTTCCATATGGTAGTTCGTTGGATCATTGGCTCACTACGAGCATCTCCCGAGTTGGCCGAGTGTTTGCTACTGAACTGGATACTTCGGCGAAACCAAAGGGTAAGGATTGTGGCATTCATTTGATTCTCATCTTCTAATACATTTCAGGTTGGGTTTCATAACCGCACAGGAGAAAAATTCCGCGGCCATGTCGACATCTGGATCTGGGATGAAATTGCTGAACTGGCTATTGCGGCTGGTGTGAAACCTTCATTCCCTCTTCCTCGTCTGCTCTCCACTCAAATTGCCACATCCGAAACCATTGGCATCCTCCCCATTTCGAACTCCCTTGCTGATAATTTCAACATTACCTCACTTCCGAGGCTGCGTGTCACAGGTGTGCCGCATCATCGCGATACCCCCATCCATGCCATGACTCGTCTTTATACCAAGCCAACCGACCCATATCGCTACCTCCAGCGCCGCCAACACGTCCTCACCGCGGTTGTCCCAGTTCATACCTACCAGGAATATATCACATTCAAGACTAATATCAATCGCCACGACTTAAGGAAGAGTGGGAGACAGTACCCCCCTCACGAGCGCTGGGAGAATGTTGACTTCGATAAATTTGCACGCTGGTGGAATGTGCAAGTGAATTTCCAATCTCGCACCATCACCGAATCCAATCTACGCCTTTACTACAAAATCCCCCAACACCTTGAAGCGCACCACAAGAAAACTATCTTGTGGTCCTCGGAACAATCTACACTTGCCGTGGGAGCAAATTTTGCTGCTCGCCAAGAGTTTGTCGACCTCCTCAATGCCGATGATAATTATGCCAACTTGCTTCCTGCAATCCAATTTACCCCCGTACCCGATGGCGAACTCGATCTTTCGAATGGAGGTGGGTGGCGAGTTAGTTTTGCAGTCATCAACTCAAAACTTTGACAGCACTCGAACAATCAACGACCTTTGATTCAATGGCCGGGCGCCCGGCCGATGGTGATTCTGGGTTCGTTGAATGGGAACCGGAAGTCAATCCGACTCATTTCAATCACGACGTACCCGAAATACCACTCACTCCGCCACCTGTCCTGCCTTTACGCCAAATTGAGCGGCAGACACGGTTGCCAGGTGCTTCGGAGCCAGCACCTACAAAATCCCGAAACGGCAAAAGATGTGCACCATGTGTGAAGGTGTATTGCCTTCAGCGACACCTGTGCGACGGGAGGGGTGGGCAGAATCTGTGTAAGTGTGGTCATCCTCCTTTGGCGAAAGGGGAACGGGTAAGGATCTCGGAGGAGGTTATTATTGCGTATTGAGTCGAACGAGGTGTTTACCATTAGATTCTTGTCCATTTTAGGTATGTTGTGAGTTGTATGGAGTTCGACATGCGCAATGAACTTGATGAGGATCCATTATAAAGCCTAGTTCACCTTGGAAAGCTTTGGGAATGATCCCATTGATCAATTCACAGTATTGCACGAACATGTAGCAGTGCACGTCGCGCGGGGTTCGAATTCGAACCCCGGGGGACAGGTGCTGATACAACGGATGCGCGTGGCGAGTCGATGTGTGCGCATGCCACCCACGTGCAAGCAGGGCTCAAGAGAAAGTGTCAGCGGCGAGCACCAGCATCATGCTGGGCAGAAGCAACTCGGAGTGCAAACATTGTGCAGGTGCGCTCCCGCGAGGGCCATGCATCGTGTCCACGCGGGGTATACAGAATGTCGGTGTCGACAGCACACTGGAACCCGAGGAAAAGTCAGCAACAAGATTGGAGTTTGAGCGGGATAACTATAAGTAAGTAGGACACACCTTGACCTGATTCATCAATCTACCCTGAATTCCTCTAGGCTTCGAGGGCGCGCGAGCACCGATATTACTTGCAAGTCCCACCACATCATTTTGGTCATCAGAAAGGTCTTTTGGATTTCAATGGATCTTGCGTGTGCACAGTGGGTCGAGATTTCAGCCAGAAGCCCGAGTGTAGGTCAGATTTGTGAGGAGGAGGAAAGAGCATCGACAGTGGACACGTCGCGAGTACGTTGTGTTACGTGTTGATGTGGCGGCGTGCGAGACGAATATAAATATCTTGAAAACTATTGGCCGAGTCCTATGTCAATCGGGGATATTATCTCCGAAGGACATAGGTCTTGAAATTAATGTTATGGTGACGGAACTCGGCATCGACAGTCCAATCAAGATTCATAAACACTTTTTTCACCACTATATCGAGCTTTGAGCTCAGAATTTCCGGGTACATGAAATTTGGGTATGTCCTCAAATCTCTTTCTCTTTTCCCTTTTTCCTCTCTTTTTTGCAACTTGAAAAACTTGATTTTTACCGGCCAACCACAGACATAATCCATGAGCCCACCCAAACGTCTGGTGCACTTCGCTCGCTTATCCCACCCATCGAGTCACACCCACTTTGTTCTTTTCACTATACCATATCCCTGGCCACAAAATCTGTTCTGATATCATTGAATTGATTTCAAACTGCATATTCCAAAATCCTAGATTTTTTCTGGCTCATATGAAGCTGTTGTGGCTTGGACTGTGTAAGGGCATAATTTCTGCTCATTCAGCAGCAGTGGTCCAAATTCCTTCCACAAAAAACTTGAAGCATACCTCTGGTTAGATTGGATGAGAATCATAATATCCCAGCCAAACACTGGGCAGCCTGTCTTGCTCTGGGCACGGATTTGAGGATTTGTGACAAGGATAGTGTGACTTGATGGGGGCATCACTATACGAATTGCCCCAGACGTTCTGGAGGGATCTCTGCCCTTCATTTTCGACTCCGATGTTTGTTTGGCTCGGAAAGATTCGAAAATCCTATTATTAGATACAGTCTTATCCCTCCAGAACATCTGGTAACGAGACTAGGGCATTGTGAATACGCTCTAATGTCTGGAGTGGTTGTATTCAGCAAGTATTCGGTAATATCCGGTGTTAACATGTGTTCCCGGATCAATCGGCACAGGTGTTTCCTTGACCAATGACTTCGCCTTTATCCATGTCACCGCTTTCGTTACTTTTGTCTCAATGCAATCGGGCGGTACCTATTTTCAGACTTTCCCGAAACGAAACTCAGCTGGTGCAAATTTTCTGTCTGTCAATCGCTGGACTTGACTTGCCCATGGATCCACAAAGTGGGCTCAGCATTGATTTGCAATGCATTCAAGCCCCACTTTCTTGCCCAGCTCAGCCAGCGACTTGTGCAATGTGTTCTCACGCATCAAAAGTTTTAACACCATTTGAATGCTATGTGCATAGTACAGCGCAGTATCATCCCCGTCTTACCTTCCTCTCTGGGGCGCAATAAAGGAATGAATGCTTATAAATCAGTGATCTGATGTTCACTTCGCTACATCAGCAAACCCTGGGTCCACTACGTAGTACCCTGCAGTAGATCTACAAAACTAATCTGACCCCATTATGAAGGTATCGTCATAGCTCTATAAACATATAGTGCCTGCAGGCTTACAGCGGTCTATGGCTAAGTACACCACTCCAGGGCAGAGTGTGTACTCTAGTGATTATGTCTTACTTACAGATGTAAGCTATGTGAAAGCTCACAAAAAATGCGATTTTCATGTGTGTACGGATACACACCTTATCAATGGTGTCATTGATGCCTAGGTGTGATTCAGCGGGTTCCGTCATCCTAAGGAGTACCATCAATGAAACCTCTTCAGGGGGCTACAACATTGAGATGAAAGGCTGGAGAGGACTCAGGGAAACAGGAGCGAACACACGTGCCTTTGAGCGCATGCATGACAACGTGGTGGTGGTGGTGGTGGTCCAACCCTTGTGCAGCAGTGCACGAGCTGTCAGGGGGCACCGTTCAATGCAAGACTTGGGCTTGGAGAATTGAGGGGAAGTAGGGAGTGATGGTAAAGTATAGAGAAGAGTGGTGAACCACCGTAGAATATTTGTACCTTGTTTACATTGTTCCATTCTCATCACGTGCATGGCTAATCATCCAAAATCTTCTAAGTTCTATCTCTAAGACACTGTCATAGTCAGCCTGCTGCTGCTGCTTGCCCACACAATGACGCTGTCCATGCCCCCCCTTGTGCTTGTCTACCCAGAGGCTAATGTCTGTATTTTCTTGCAGGAAGAAAACTAGGTCTCTGTAGTAATGACGCATCGTGACCGATGCACAACAACTCAGCAAGAAAACAAGCTCAACTACCAGCGCAGTCTCAGCGCCGGTAGCACACACCTCCTCAGCACCAGCGCGCCCAGCCCTGCCCTCTGCAGGACCACCAGGGGATCAATCCCACATGCAGCAACATGCCCATCAATTCCATGTGCAACATCACACATCTCCTCGTCGGCGCAGCACAGCTGTACGCTCAGCTTGCATGTGAGGAGCACTACATGCTGCCCATGCATAGTGCATCCATGATGGTGTTCGTGAGCAGCACTGAGTATGCGCGCAGGGACACAGCGGAGTATAAGCAACAGCCGCCGTTTCCACGCAGTGTCAGTACTGGGAGCAGGCAGGTGCTATATTGGGCTCCACTGCGGGCTGCAACACCGACACCGACACCCTCACGTGTGGGGACACCAACACTGCTCGCACCACCGGTGCTGCATCCACTCGAACTCGGGGCAGGGCTCGATCGCACTGCACAGCGTGAGGGAACCATCGGGAGAAGGAAAATAAGGATAAGGGGTTTCCAGTTCTCGAGTCAGCTTCCCTGCCCTGGTGCTCATCACAGTCAATGCTTACAGAAGCCATCCCCACCCCACAGACCCTGCAAAGCCCATCAGCTCACGACAAACCTCGTCCCCATCCTGACCTCGCCCGCATCCACCTGCTCTGGCCCTCACAGATGCTCCTCATCGCGGACATGTCATCCTTGCGCACACAAGCTGCGCTGGACGAGGCCATTGTCGTGGCCACGAAGACGATGACAAGGTTCAGCAGTGTGCTGCGGTATGGGCACCCCATGCGCAGGATCGTGTGCACAGAGCTGGGGAAGCTGCTCGCCGTCGATGAGCCCGTGCTGCATACACAGGGGTCCACAGTGGAGGAGGCGCTGCGTTACCCGCCGAGCAGCACGAAGCGGCTGTGGCTCGCTCTGGAGACACTCGTGCAGGTGCGCACAGAGCTCACCGTGGGCTTCAGGGTGGCAAACGAGGGCGGCGCTGTTGGGAGGGGCGTTCAGGAGGTCCGCGCATGCAGACATGCGGGTTTCACGGTGGTCGGCAGTGCTCCGTGCACAGGAGCATGAGTCCTCTGCTGGTACATATCTTGGGGGGATCTGATCGAGCGCGAGGCACACAGGCGGTCCCGAGCACGCTGTAGCTCAGGATGCTGCGGTTTCCTGCACAGACGGCCGAGTCGGCTGGGGGGCATGCGCTGCAGCACTCTCAGGGGATGGGAGCTGGCGGCGAGCGCACTGCGCACACGCTGGGCACGCAGCTCCCGCAGTGTGGGAGCACAAGGTCTGCGGAGTAGGGGCTAATGCCTTGAGGAGCGCCCCGTCTTCCTCCCCACATCCACACTGCCTCGGACATCGGACCGACTTGCGGGCATGCAGGTGTGTGTGTGCGAGTCGGCGGCGCAGCGTGCGTGGGGACGGCAGTGAGCAGGATATCCGCATCTGTGGCGCACGGACCTTTCACACGTCCAAGCCCGCAATCGAGTGTGAAGGGAGTCAACGCAATGCACAAGCATGATTCGTGTTTGCACTTCGCTGGCGTCGAGTCCCTTCAGAGGCCACGTTCTCGAGAGCTGGGCACTGGTGTCTTTCCGCAACTTGGATGGTCACCGGTCTGCGGGCAGCGGAGCGTGTGGCACGGGCACGTCTTGAATCCTGCGTGGCGTGGGGGTAAGGTAGAGCGGGGATTGCATGGCTCGTCTTGCAATGTGGCCACAGGTAGTACAAGAAATTTTGTAAGCAGGTAGAAATGAGTGAATACATAAATTGTACCACGCACCTTCGTGATTCGTGAAGCCAGCAGTTGCACTGCTACGTGCCGGGATCGGTAGTGGAGCGGACAACTGGTGTCTGCGGAGCGAGTATCTTGCGCACGTCCGATATGGCACCATGAAGTCCCTACCCACTACAGTAGCACTATGTAGTCCCGAGCCACTACATAGCACCATGTAGTACCAGGCCGCTACATAGAACGTTGTAGTATCAGGCTACTACATAGTACTACAGTAGCACTGCAGTAGCACTGCATAGTTCGAGCTTTCCTACAGACACTACAGGCACTACAGCAAAAAATCAGGTTTTGCTGATGAGTGCCTTCACTCTGCGCGCTGATGCGCCACTATTCATTTAAACCAAAACCACAACCACCTCATTATTCTGTGTCTACTTCGGCTCTCTCACCCTCAAATTCGCCTCGCAACATCTAATTATTCCCAACCAGATACTAATTTCGGCATCACTCCTCTGTCGATCCTTCCAATTCCAGAACCCCTTTATCCAAATCCACACAACTCATACGGCTCATCCTCTCCCCGTCGCTCCCGATCCTCCGGCTCTTCGCAACTCTCCTTCCTCTATGGCTTGAGACTGACCCATCCGCCGGGCAGACCCAAGAACTTTGCGGGATGGACGAGACCTGGCCAGCACACACATTCGAGAGCACAGCACATTCAGTTCAGAGGCAGCACATTCGCTGAAACCTGGCACATTCACCAGTTTATGTGCTGCGTTCGAAGTCAAAGCCGGCACATTCTGACAGTCCAGCTGGCCCTGGTGTGATATTTTTCAATACCGCTACTCTGACTGTCCCTAATAGCCTTTGATGCAAATAATCCTCAGCCAAGGATGGATGTTGCAGATATTAAATTCATAAACAACATTCACCATGGGTACAAACTTGCTAATGGTAGAATAAAAATACAAGTCATCCCCTCCCAATAACGCCACACCGGCACCTGCACCTCTGCCCGTGCCATGCATCGCGTGGGAAGCACAGTGCGCCGGATCAATGCACGTGTTGAATCGCATAGCGGACGCGAATGCCACAAGTCGGATGCAAATGTGAATGCCACGATCCATGCAAGCTATGGAAATGGGGGTGCAAATTCCCATCTTCTCGTGCCGATTCCCAAGGGCGGTGGGTGAGATATAGAATCCGCTATCCGGGCACAATAGCAGATCCTTACCTATGCCTGGAATGCGCTCGCACTCTGGGAGTCATCATGAATATTGCTAAATCAGAATAATTCACTCACCACCATCTTGCTGTATCCGTCCACTCACTCGCCTCGGCCCTCTACCAGTCGTTCTCCTTCCCATACTGGGCCCTGCCCATTCTTCGACACCATCCCAAGCTTCTTAGTGATTGACCTGAACTCCGGAGGCCGTACATACTGGAGAATCCCCTGCCTGTACAAGAGGAGAAAAATATTCAACCACCAGTCAATGATCCTTCGCCAAGAAGGGCAGCGTCGACGCGTCGGCGGGGCGGTGTGGGCGGGGGGTGGTGATGGTAAGAGCGAGAGGAACGGACACATCGCAGGCTGTGCCTACCAAGAGCAAAACATCCCGAAAAAGGAAAGTGCTGTCTCTGGTTCAAAGGCGGCACATTGATCTGTGTGCCGCCTCTGAACTAAATGTGCCGTGCTCCTCTATGTGTGTGCCGGCCGGGTCTTGTACATCCTCCTCCCTGAGTTGTTAGCGGTTCCTGGTCTCGTTCCTCCGCGTTTGGCGCTGAAAAGAACCAGAGAGCACGAAAATATCCTGTAGTTGAACACGCATATTACTGAAAATCAGGCAGGAAGTAGATCATAGGGGCTAGCATGATGCCACCCGTGACGGCACGCGTTTTCTATCAAAGCTCGTGAGCCCGTTCGAGGGGGACAGGAAACGCGGCAACACAAGTTTGTTTTCCGTATACATCGACATGGCAGACAGTCTCTCGCCTGCATGCACTCCTCTCAAGCAGGAGTACGACTCGTGCTTCAACGTCTGATTCGAAGGATACCTTGAACCAATCTCGTCCTCTGCCACAGAGGCACAACGCACAGCTCATTACCAGCGAAAAGCGGAGGGATTCCAAGCCAAATATGGCAAGGTGTACGCAGAATACCAAAACTGTATTCAGGTCAGTTTTCTTTGACCGCTCTCCTCTGTATACCGCTGGACGTTTTCTGTAGAGCGCCGTGAAGCAGATGGGAATCGAGCTTTTACTTCAGCACGCTCGGGAGGAACATCCACTGCGTGAACCCCCCCCCCCCCCCCCCTCCGGCTGCGCCTCCGTAGAAGGACGCGACCTAGTGCACTCAGTAGACCACCAATCATATTGTAGCTATATATCTGTTCGTCTGCGGTCCACCACTATGCGAGCTAATTCGTCTGCTAGTTATGAACTCTCAATAATCTCAACAATGTATAATGTACCCCACTCAAGTTCAATGCGTCGTCAATTCTCCGTTTTGTGCCATGCTCCTCGGAACCTTTGGGATCTCCCTCACAGCGCGACATCTCGATTCCCAGCCAGACTTGCAGTGATGACGCATTACAGCGGTTTCATACATGGGAAAGTACACAACACGATATTATTCAGCGTCTCTTTGACGCATCGGTGCCTACTTCTCCTCATCCCACTCATGATCATCGCCATTCCAGTAAGCGCTATCCAGAAGTGAGCAGTCGCCAAGTTAAGCGGGGGCAATGTTACTTACGGAGGCAAATTTATCATGGGAGGCGGTCCGGATGGTAGAGGATACGCGTCGTTGGACTGGTATCCAGCTGGCGGCAGAGGAGGACAGGCCGACCCTGAATTGATGTGAACGGGAAATTCAAGCTCGAGGTGGTTTCCGATGCCGGGGAAATCCACTTTGAAGCTAAGCATGTACTGCGTGCACGGATCAGCTTGGCTTCGGTCATGTGTAGACAACTATCACTTACCTGCCATTCAACGGTCTCGGCTTTGAACGTCGGCGCGAAAGGGATGGACAACATGCCATCGAAATGCACTGCGCGTTGCCAGATGCCTTTATCTTTGTGTTCCGGGCTCTCGGTCCACTGTGGTTCATCGATCGTTGTTCGCACAGCAGCAATGCTCGCTTTATCCCCCAGGCTTCCTTTGATTTCGAACTTGTCTTCCATTTCCTCGCTTTTGTGATGAACCCGCATGCGTCCCATGCGGTGCAGAACAAGCTCTACATCGGCGGGCGAAGTGGGCGGCGCGGGGAACAACTTTCCGTGCTTGCCCTCCAGGTCTGAACGGTGGACTGGCTTCGTCTTCGTCAAGATGTGGAAGGTGAACGGAATGCCTGTGACCATAGGAAACGAAGGCAGGTCGGGAAGGACAAGCTGGAGAAAAGAGAAATATAAGATCGCTCATGTGTATTCAGAAGCCCATTCACCTCTATCTTTGCCTGCGAATGATCGCCAAAGATCCCATGCCTGATTTCCCTGTTTGTGGCAATGGGCTTCCATGGACCTCCCCAACCTTGCCTCAGCGAGGCGTTAGCATTTAGCTCCCATGCAGTTGCCGCAGGGACGACCGAAAACATTTTGCGGATGCGACGGTTGCTGTGAAAGAGGCCATGCCGGGAACCTACAACTTCAATAGAATAGCTGATAGCGACCGTTCGGTTAAAATGAGAAGCATGGAAAGAAGGCGGCAGATTTTGTGGCAACTGAAGTCGAAAGGGGCATGCAAGCATCTGGGCGCCCTGAGGAGTATTGAACTGGTCCCAAATGGTTTGGTCTAGACGTAAAACCTGAACATGGAAGATGAGCAAAACATAATTTAGGATGGTTCAGATGTGGAGACCGACCTCGACCGTTTGCGTCTGATAATGGGTTTCGTTCTCGCCGCCGTTTGGGTCAGCATGCTCCCTCTCAGTGATTTTTCTGTGGAAGACGACATTGAGATCTCGAATGAACACGAAAGAGCACACAAAACATACGTGACAATAGAACCTCGCAGTTTTATCCGCACGTTCTCGATTTTATCGTCCATTGCCTTCGGAACATTCACATCGACATGGCCTTGCAGCGTTTCGCCCGCGATGCGAACAAAGTCCGGAAAATGAAGCGTAATGGATTCAGCCATGAGAGATGTGAACGCCTTCCGTTGCCCACGTCTTTTATGTAGGACGGCAATGTACGTATCCATCATCCGGGTAATGCAAATTAATAGCTGTGCCGATCATTGTGGGCAATGCCATCGCAAATCTTCTGCCACTTGGCAGTGTTGGAGGAGAGTTTTGAAACTTCAAAGACTCAGGTCACATCGAGGTAAACTTGCACGGACACGTCCAGATGAAGGATGCCAGTCAGAAAACAGGTAGGACGCATGAGAAGACGGCCAAAGATTGCAGGGCGCTAGAAGGAGGATTCGGCAATGGCGGGATGCTGTGATTCAGCCTGATCAATCTTCTCGGAGCTAGGGGCCGCGTGCCTTCTTGGGCGCGTTGCAACGTTTGAGGAGAGCGCCGGTGGCGTCACTATGGGCCGTATTTCCGAGAGATCCAAATCAGAAAACGATAGACCTTGTTCTTGCATAGGTAAGGGACAGCTCGAATCATTTCGTTTCGTCTGCGGGATTCCGTAAACCGAACAGAGACTCAAGAAACACCGAAAAACGAGGTGGTTTAATGGGATGAAATTGATGCGTCATCAAGCACGTGAAAGTATCTCCACTGGGCAATCACCGGTTTCTTAAGACGGTCCGAGCGTTCCCAAAGCAGCAGAGAGTGATAGTCTAGTATACAGCTAAGGCTCCAACCATTTCGTTTCCATTTGTGAAATCGGACAAAACAAACGGAAATGGTATGGAAACAGTTTAAAACTGTTTTAAACAGTTTTCAAACGGTATTTTTCAGGGGCTAAATTTCGGGGACATTCTGAAGAGATCCTCCAGCTGGAATTGACATATTTTTGCCTCCCACTGATGCAGATGCATGTCTATCATATCTCCTATTTATTTTGGATAAACCCGAACCAGAAAAGCTGGTGTCGGAAAACAAGAAGAAGAAATGACCAAGTTCGGCGGGACGCGGGAACTGCCGGAAGCGATCAGTCACGTGATATTCCTCCAAATAGGGATTAGGAGCCGTTGGCAGGAACCATACGTCCGTCAGGCCTTCAGGCCATAGCCATTCTCACTCAGGATCCTCGGAATATGCCAGAGCTAGCCATTTGGGACCTTTAAACTACAAGTGAGCATGCTGGCACTCATCCCAGGTGAGTGATTATTTTGAAACCATTTATACCCGTTTTAAAACTGTTTATAAACCGTTTGCCAGATCTGACAAACTAAACGGAAATAAAAACGGTTTTACTGTTTGAAAACGTTTGCAAACGGAAAGGGTTGGAGCCTTATATACAGCAATGGCTTAGTTCTTCTCGTCATCCCAGTCATGGTCATTGCCTGCCCAGTACGAACTGCAGACCTTTTAGCGGCGATATTTTCGGAAGGGCATGACACGTATGGAGGCAAGTCAAGCATAGGAGGCAGTCCGGCTTGAGTCCAGCTGGAAGAATGTTAGTGTAGGTGATGCTCGATGAACGGGCAGCTCCGATCGGAGGAGGGGGACATGCCAAACCAGGACCGAGATGAATCGGGCACTGAAGCTTGAGGTCGTTGCCGATGCCATGGAAAGGCACACTGAATCATGAACTGCAAGAACAGGCCAGAGTTGCTGAGGGACGGCAGAGGAAATGGACAACCGTTACCAGCCAGTCCAGAGTTTGGGTGCTGAATGTAGGTGCAAAGGAAATGTTCACATGGAATGGAAGTGCACTGTGCATTTTCAGATGTCGTGATCCTTCTCGTCTTTCGGAATCCACTCTGGCTTGTCGATTACCACCTCAACTGCCCATGCGCGACCCTCTCGATATCACCCAAACTTTGAATTCCTTGAAGGTTGAATGTGTCTTCTACATGACGAGTTCTTCCATGCACGCAGATTTCTGTCACGTGGTGAAGAACTTGCATCGGGTAGGCAGTGTGGGGAACAGTGGTTTTCCAGGCTTTTCCTTGGGGCAGTCAGAACAATTAGTGATGGGAAAGTTTGGTTTGGTTCAGGTTCGGGGTACTTTTCCCCAAACACTGAACCTGAACCTGAACACCATTTCTGACTGTCAAAATGTGCAACTTATCTTCACAAACTTATCATGAATAATTGCCTACATAAAATGTCATTGACCAGAAATGTACGACATTTCTTTCATGTTCATCGGCATCTGACTCAGCTCCATTTGGCGCAGAAATGTATATATTCCCTCCCAGCTGCAGCCACAACAATTGGACTCATGAACAGTTCATACCCTGAGTATGACTTGGGATTGGGCCTCTTCGAGGGGGTGCTGAACCTTGAGGTTCAACAAATCAGTTCTCAATTTGAAGAGCTTGAAACATTTGGGTTGGATAGGCACCAAAGGCGCTTAGATAAAGCTGCTTTAAATTGTGATATGCAACTACGGCCAAAAAAGATTGGCAGAATTCCCAATTTGGCCATGGAGCATCAGTTTAAATAAATGCACAAAAGATGGGGGCTCCACCTGGGCCACTGTAGAGCATGATCCCCGCTATATGACTGTCTAAACTGTTGCACCGATTTGTTTTCTAGAGCTCACGGCCATTGGCCGGGACATAGTAAAATTCAAAAAACAAATAGGGCAAATATTATTTTGGCAAGCAGTCGTCGTATCCTAATTGATAAAGGCAAAACACATGTCTGTCCGAGTGAGAATTAAGTAGAGAAGCCTTGTCCTGTCCCCACTTCTTAGGTATAAGCATTACATGATTCCGCATGATACGATCCACAGTGATAATTTCAGCATATGGGCTGTGCTGATGCGAGGATCGAGTCAAATGATAGTAACTGTTGAGGGAATCCAGAGTTCTGAGCAGGGTAAACCATTCAATGTATGCTAATGATCCAGTTTTGCCAGGATAATGGGGAGGAACTTGAAAAATGACCTTGACCTGTGCAACCCAGAGACCTGAATCAATGTTTTTCTTAACAGTCGTGCTGCATGCTGTCATGAATGAATTTTGTTCCCCAGGTGCAAATGAGTGTGAAATCCAGGTGGGCAGGCTCTGCAGCTTTACAGTGGGTCAGACTTGCAGGTGATGGGGCTGTCGCAGCACGAACAAGTGACATTCTTGTGACAGAGTGGTCTGCCTCTGCTACCACTGCCTCTGCTACGATGAATACATGCACAATTTCACCAGCTCTCATCGTTTGAAGATGGTAATTCAAGGCATCAAACTGCCTATGTTACTACATGGCTTAGAAGCACTAGAAGATTTGGCCTTGTGCACTCAGCACACGACATGGCCAGTACTATCAAGTAGACGGGACACATACTGTATGCGAGGAACATAAATGCAGGGAGGAGGGATGACGGGATGTGTGGTGGGGGTTTCGCAGATCGCAATTTGGTGAGTACATTTCTGCGCTTGACCACCCGATCCTATGGCTCTGGGGTGACCTTTGCGAAAATAATGGCGGGCTGGAGAGATGGGGTGGGATGCAATGCGGGATTCAATGCACGCAGACTGCAGACTGAGAGGGCTCGATGGGACATCTGCACCGCAGACTGAGAGGACACGCAGCATGGGCATCGGGAATGTGTAGGAATTCATGGGTAGGCAGTGGAAAGTGAGAGTAAATCAGGTAGCTCAGGTAGGTGAGCCTCTGCTATTGGTGGCTGGCACTCACACATTAACACTGACAGCGGATTAGTAGATCACTGTGTATTTAATCAGTGCAAATTAACTCGTACCTGTCAGTTACTTGGGGGTGCCATTACGATGTCAAAATCGAACCCTTCGAGTAGCCTGGTGTCTGGTTGAGTCAAGAGCCTGACCCGTCCTTCTGGAACCACACTGTAGAACCACGACAACTGCTCGCGAGAATAAGCTTTGGTTTTTTCAGCCTTGAGCTCAGTACATTTTAGTTCTTCTCGCAGCTCTTTCAAGATATGGTTTTGTATGCGACCAACCTAAAAGGACAAAGAATACAGAGTCCTTTGAGTGATTGTACATGCGACAGCATGATGGATGCACTCTGAATTTTCGGACAGCTTGCCAGATCGATGCAGCACACATTGAGTGAGTGGCGCTGGGTGTTGTGCAAGGTGAAGGCATAGGCAGGAATGAGAGGGAGCTGGGAACAGGTTGTGCTATAGGTCTTTTCCAAGTTTGGGAGGCGGAAGTGGATTGTGTTGGTAATAATGGGTTTGAGTACAACTCGGTGAGGATATGGTGCATCAGGATCGCTGTTTTTGTATGCTCTAAAGTCGACTTCCACTGATATCGCATAGTGCGCCCATCAATCTTCACGTACACAATTGATACAAGTGTTCCTGGACTGCCGTTGGAGATCCCCAGCTCTGTTGCAAGATTTTCAGTGCAAAATACAGCCATTCCTGGCACGTAAGGGACCTCAGGTATTCGGTGAGCAATGAAGGCCCATAAACAATGATGAAATCAACTAATACCTTGCCGCCAATGTCATTGGCTTCTTTGACAGGTACTGACCAGGCAGCCTCAGCTGCCAGGCCAGTAAGCTGCTGGGCTTCCGCCCACATCCCCTCGTGTTGCACGAGTGGTAAACATGGCAGTCTTGGCCTGTTGCAGTAGCGAAGGCCTCAGCCATGTTGCTATTGCGACGATCTCGCACAGCATTTGTATACACAATTAAAGGACATGCATGTGCTGGGTCATCAATCCATCTGTTAATGTCGGTGAGATTTTTGGTCGCTTCACTGCACTCTGCATTCGATAACACATATTTGTCCAGAGTTACGTTATCGTCCTCGGTGCATGTGCCTTTCTGTAACCATTTGAGGATGCTCATCAATAATGGATCTCCCCTTTGGCGCATTATCTCTTCTAATACAACAATGTGCTCGACTTGATGCCAAATTTGTATCCCCTTCATGTCCTGACGAACCTTTTCATGTAGGTCATTCAGATTATCATTTATATGACATTGAACCAGTTTGCAGGCGAATAATGAATTTCCTCCTGGCGGCGGTAGTTGACAAGGATCACCACAGGCTGCCTAATTCAAACCCCCACATATAGAATCAGTGACACACTTCCCTATGCAGAGATATTCAGAAAGTCTAGCGAGGTCTTGCACACTCAAGAAGTAGACTTCATTTAAGATCAAAGTCTCCAATGGTGAGATTCATTCTTCAAGATTTTTGCATAAAGTCGGTGTAGACTTCATTTTGGCAGGTGAAACTCGTAAGCTGGCTTCCGAATGAATCGTGCAACCACCGATATCACTAGCAACAACTCCTGTTGGAGCAGTCAAACGAAGCCGTTCAGGATGAGCCGATAATGTCATAGAACTCTTTCTAGCCTCCAAAATCACTGACTTCCCTGTGCCATCAGGCCCGGTACAGAGAAGGGATATAGGTGAATCTTTATGGCCACTCTCTGGTTCATGACCAATTTTATCAGCTAACAGCAGGAATGCATGAGTTTGCTCGACATTCAATGTGTGTTTGATGATCAGCGCAAGACATAGTTGCTGGTATGGATGTAGGGAGTTCCAATGTGAGTGCGAGTCAGAATTGATATGGTGTTTCTCAGTTTCTCATATGATTCACGTGCTCTCTTCGCTTCCTCTGCCAATGTTGTGCAAAGAGCATGTGGTATCCTCGGAGATGTTCGATCAAGGTGCTCATTCTGTTCTCCTGTGTTCTCCACAGCTTTCAGACAACGTTTGATAAGCAAATCCTTTTTCCTCAAAGATTTTTCACAGCAACACTTGCTCTGACAATGTCATCTTCATATCTGAGCCGCAATCTTTGTCCAAACCTGGCACATGACTCACTGCTTGGCATATTTTGCACAGAATAAAAGTCAACATTACTCGCCTGCAGAATGATTTGCTGTGCATCTCGGGTCGCTCTGGTATCTCTTGTAAATGCCGTGTAGTCTGGGTCCAATTCTTCTGGATTAATGGCCGTTTGCATCGCATTTTCCCAAACAGGATCATATTCCTTGTCGCCCTCATCATCTCCCACAATTCCTGTATCCTTTGTCATTCTTGTTAATTCAGCCAGCCATTTACTATGTTTTGCTGCAAAGTCAAACTTGGTGTCTGCATGTTTGGGTGACATGGACAGTTTGAAGTCACTGAGCGCATCTGGCCAAGCTATTTCTGGAGACTTAAGAGGAGATGATGTTGTGTCTGACCATGGCTTGAACAACGTGAGGATGACTACAGCGTACTTTGTCTGGTCGTTGTCCAAGTCATTCCGAGGAATACGGTAACCCATTAAGACAGGTATTACGGATGTGTCCAATTTCTTTAGGCAGTGAGTGGTGTACTGGGGATGCCCTCGCTTGAAATGTAGGTATGTCTTTCGCTGAGTCTTTGACTTGGGCTTCTTCTCTTTGATGTAGTTTATTAGAATATCCCAGACACACATTGAATCAAGCTCTGATGGCCGGTAGAACATGTCACTGAATAAGTTTGAATATTTCTTCTCTCGAGCATCATTGTTGCATTTCTCAGTTTCTGGAGCTTGATTGAGGTTTTCTGGTGTGAGTAACATCATTCCATCATCCTCATCATCCAGGATGATAATGTGTTGGGCTTCATCCGAATCTAGTGCTCCATGTTCAAGCTCTTCTCTTGTTTCTGGTAGTGCATACAGCTCAGAATGATCCTCAAGGTCAGCAGTGCAAACATCGCGTGCAATATCTCTGAGCATAGAAGACCACCAGTGCTCCTGATATTCATCTGACGTGTAATTGTTCTTCCGACCAAGTAAAAGACTGGCTGTTTGTTGGCCTGTCAACTCTTATTTGCTGACCAAGGTATTTGTTGTTTTAACCATCATTAACCGGGTCATTTCGGAATTGTCAATCTGTCCATCTACATCCTGAGGAGGCTTATTCTGCAGAGCTTTGATTGAAGCGCAGAGAGTGGAAATACAATCGCAGTGTCCAACTGCAGTTTGATGGTGTAATTCCCCATATATTCAACCATTGCCATTGCAACAGAGCCGGATGCTGTTTGCTTGAGGTCAGTATTACATCCAAGACAAAGGGGACCTGTCGGATTGTGGCCATTTAGATGTTGTTGTTTTTACATCATATTATAAGATCATCATCATCATCAAAATGTGTCTTTGCAACAAGAGGACAAGGGAGTTCAAACCTGCAATCATTCTCCGGATCAATGAGAGAGTGTATGCGAGGCGGGATATGCTTGAAGCATGTCGCATTATGTCCATGCACTAGTCCGGTATTCTCACACAGATCTCGGTGGTGTTGGTCTCTTTTCTGTTCATAGTCGGGGGAATCAGGATCCAATGGGCGACTGAGAACAGGGAGTTACTTCAGAGTATCTTCAGTCGCAACATACAGGACTGTATCTTTCGGAAAGCTCTGGAAAATGATATCATTGTACCATGCAGTAAGTTTCTGCTTGAACTCGGCATCTGAATTCATTTGTTCTTCCATATCTAAAGGTGAAGCAGGGGCATCGTCAACCATGTATCTGTGCCTCAACAACTGCATACCACCCTTGGACCTTCCAGAGGATACCAATTTTTGAAGCCTGCTTTACACCCAGCATTATATCAAAGAACTTTGTTATCATTAGGTGGAAGAACTCAGCACCAGCTACCAGATTTTCAGCCAATGTCTTTGTCCAGATACTCGGTTCCTTCTTTGTACCATCCAGTGCATGTAAAATCTTGTCCAGGTCAATGTCCTGTCCACCTAAGACTTGTGCAATTGAATTATGAGAGTCTGCAGGGTTAACTGTAGCAAAAAAATGGGGTAAGCCATCGCATATAATTTTACTGTGCATTTGCTGCTTCATGCTGTTCACGTCCCCCACTGAACCAGGGAAATGATCTGAGACACAACTGATGTATCTCATTACCTTGGCTGCCGCCTTCTCCCCTTCCCTTTCAGGCTTTGGCAAATGGATTTTGCAAATGGATTTTTCTCAAGCTTAGCCTGGTAGGTATCCATACATTGGGCATCAATTCTTTTGCATTGAATCTTGTACCACTGGAAACCATGATCAATTCATTGTGAGGCAAGATTTAAATGATGAATGACGTTGCTGGATGATGTTGCTCATGACAAAAATATAGGACTTGTGAACCTGAAACCGTGGATCTCTCATACCCAACAAATGTTGTACATGCGGTGTGGTATCAACCTGATGAAACAAATTCTAACATTGTTGTTGTCTACCATTCCAACACTGTATGGAAAGAGAGTGGGCCATAACCAACAAATACCCGAGGGTTTTTTGACATTGATAACGGTGTATTCCCAGACGGAAACTTCACAAACCCAGCTTCTTGTTTCTTCAACTTTCGGAGAGCATTGAGCTTTCTCTGCTGGTAAGTCGATGCAAGACTATCAACATCTATGAGTGTCGAAGATGTGAGTTCAAAAGTATCAGTTCCCTCAAATAACTCAGCATTCGCTTGATCTGAATATGATGTATAAGATGACCCTTAATTATTTGCAGAGTTTGTATGTAGAAAATCTGTAACCACAAGCGGGCAATCCTGCACTGGGTATTCCTCTGAATAATCAAGTACGACATTTCTATCAAGGTCTGTATAAAGTGGGTTATTCTCAATCAGCCAAAATAGAGCAGTTCAGATCTTCTTGCAACGCACAAGCAGCAGCGACCTTTTCAGCATATCATGAGTAACCTCGGTGTCAGGCGATCCAACAAGAATCACACAGATTTCGTCCCTTAATCTGAATAATGGAATCGGCATGGCAGATATGACAGATGTTGTGTCCTGAGGTAATATACAAACATTTCCTTGAGCAGCAAGCTGACCTGAGGGTCCTAGTGTGAGCTTGTACGTACATCTTGTTGCTCGGGCTTACGTGATACATTGTTCTTCCAAAAATGTGAGATCCTTAAGCTCTTCTGGAACTTTTCCTATCCAAAGGCCATTTGCATAACTGCGTAATGGAATTGAATGAAAAGAATTTTTGCTGACAGCAGAATTGCAGAGATGGCACAGTACATATGAACTACTGACCAGGGAGGAATTGTTGAATCATTCAATTCTAGGCTGACGAGACATTACCCGAAGTTCTGCAACTGCTCTATTAAGCAGTGAGATATCAAGCTCATTTACAGCTCTCATTTTGGTACGACTCACCATCTCAGATTTACCACAGAACGAACATTCATATCGTTTCAACAATGCATTATCAGTAGCATGGCGAAACTCACGAACAATCTGGTCCTTCTCATCCTGAGATAGTATGATGGGGAAAGGAGTCCCAGATGTCTCAACAGATGAACGAGGATGCTTGTGAACATTGCTGTCCAGGGCCGTAGACCTTCTTTTCTGAGGGTTGGACCGAAAGCCAAGGTTTAATTTGCACTGTTGTAGCTCACTGGGCGAAAGAATCTTTGAACTCAGGCCGGCAAGCACAGCTTTGGACTTCAGAACCAAACAAGCTTCTGCACACCGATGGGCAAGAAATTCTGTGTGTAAAGCTTCTATACTTTTTAGCTTTTCACCTGACTCTCTTGCCGCTATTTGCACATGACGAGCAGCCATCTTTCTCAATATGGCCAGAGGAACTCACTGATAGAAAATGTACAATACTATTTTTTTCATTCATAGTAAGAGAGACAAATGGGTTGTCATGGCATGATGCAGGTGGTGGGGGTAAAGGTTCATCGGGAGAATCGACAGGCATTATATCATCATTAGCATTTTGAACACCCCACATACGGGGTGCAGCACCTCGCATACGAGATGTTTGGACACCTGCATCTGGGGCATCCGGGCTGCAAGTGTATAAGCAGCTACAACATTGATGCCTCGTGTATGGGGCATCGATGAGGGGGTAGATACCACACCAGGTCTGCCCAAGGACACTGATGGGGATGAGGAAGGGTCCATGCTGGTGCCTCCTCGGAACACCGGCGCAACAGTGAGCGTGGCTGAGAGTAAATTATTTAGTCCAGAATACTGCCAGAACGAGGTTACAACGCACTGGTGGACGATGGTGGTCCAGATTCCATGGTGCCGATGGTTGAAATGGGGGCGTCAAACATCAAGTGAGACACCAGAACCTAGATGCACTACAAGTTCAGGTGCAGAGGACCGAACAAAGTTGAACCAGTCCAAGCTAAGCACCAGGTCAGAAGCCAGAGGAATATTGTTTAAGAACATAGACATGACACCGACATCGCATGGAAGCGTCAGGAGCCCAGAGGCTTGAGAGTTGTGTGTACGGAGCCCAGAATTAATCACACATTCCAGAGAAACATGACAGGTTGCGGCATGGCCATCAAACCCAGTGGATACAGGCACATCACAGAAGGTAACCAGACAGGACATGGAGGAGGAAGCAAAGTCGAAGCAAAGAGTCGTGTGCACTGGCAAGATCAGGATGTAGTGATTGATCTCAGTGATTAGCACCCGAAGGTCAACAGATACTGTCCCAAACATAAATCAGAAATGACTAATAACAGAAGATTGAACTCAGAGAATCTCTTTGGTTGCAGGGGATTAAATGGGCTCGCACCTGAGGATTCAAGCCGGTAATAAGTTGAAAAACATATCCTGGCATTTTGATTTATTTCTACGTCTTGCCCCATTTTCTTTCGATTTTATTTTCACGATGACCAATGTTGCATGACTAAATTTGGTTGTACATGTAGCAAAAGAGACCAAAATCCAAGTTCCCCAGGGTAGCCAAACCTAAAGGTTCAGCAATAATCAGCACCAAAATCCAACAGAATACTCTCAAAGATGCTCAAAAACTGGGTGTTGAAGTAGGCCTGATGTTTGGGGTTCGAACCTGTTTGGGAAAAATGTGATCAACCTGAACCCTGAACCTGAACCTCAGGTTTGGTTCAACAAATTGTTGAACCTTGAACCTGAACCTGACATTCAGTTCGGTTCAGTTCAGGTTCGAACTGAAAGGTCAAACCGAACTTTCCCATCACTAAGAATGATGCACCAATTTGGTTTCAGTCACAACCTGGAAGCTGAATGGGATGGGAGTGGCGATAGGAAACGAGTGCAAATCTGGGATCAAGAGCTGTAACACAGGATTAGAAATCGGGTCTCTGGCAGCAGAAAAGAACTTCATAGTTGCATGTGCATGTGAATAATCACCCCAAATTCCCGTTCTTAATTTTTTGTCCTGTGTGATATCCTTCCATGGGCCAGTCCAGCCATGCCTCAGAGAGTCCTTGGCTAGCAATTGGTTTTGTGAAGCCGCAGGTACAACCGAAATGAGTCTGCGGATGCAGCAGTTCAATCGAAAGAGACCAGGTCTGTCACCCACAACTTCAAGTGAATAGCTGATTGCGCCAGCACGCAAATGTGCAGAGCAGTGAAAGGAAGGTGGTAGGTTTTCCGGTAGCTGGAATTGAAAGGGGCACATAAGAACATGAGACCCTACCTCAGGGAACGTGGTCCCTTGTTTCCAAAGGGATTGGTTTGAATGAACTAGGTGGGAACATGTCTCATTACAGACCAACTGCCATACTTTTGGTTGGTGGATATTTTGAATGTTCCCTCACCAACCTTTAGGTTTCATTTTCTCTTATAATCGTGTAGGATTTCTCATTCTGAGATTTTTCTCAGCTGACATGTGTATCGCCAGATTGGAGACTGTTCTTTTGATGCTTCGTAATATTTAGGGTGAGGTGCCCAAATTACCCAGAATGACACGTGATGTCAAACTGACTTCATATAATTAGGCCTATACTGAATGCGTCAATTATCACTGCATCCCCATGTCTGTCATTTTCCCTCAATGCGAGCACAATCCAGATGACTCCATCATGGATCCACCACCATTGTCACCACCTGGTGCGAAACGCAGATGATCTCAGTTTGCCTCTTTGCAGAACAAGAAGTGCCCTACAAGGGACAAAATTACTTCCATAAGCACCGCACCAATGGGCTGCGAGCTCGTTGTGATGATTACCTGGATGGCTTACATAATTCATAAAGCCTGTGCCTGCAATTCCCAAATTTCTGGACAACCACAATCGAATTTATTCGAAACCGAATGCAGGGAATGGGCCTGCAGGTGGGTTTCAGTATCCAAAGGTTCTTTCATCTTCATCTGGTACATGTGATGGTTATAAATTCGATTGTCTTCACATTTGTATCCACAATTACAGAGATGACTGGAAGCCAAGTAAACTATCCCATCAGATCATTAACAGCTCCAACTCTTGTGAACAGAGGGGACCACAATCTCATGACAACCCTTCGGAGATAAAACGAAAGTGGAAGCCAAAGCCAGTATATTTGACATGATCTCTACCTAGAGACTGATGTTCAGGGCCCTTCAATCAATATTGGCCTGCAGAACCTGGTGCATGCTCGCATTTAGTTGATGAGGTTGCTGCAAATAAGTTTGCTCTCTGCGTGGTGGTCAGATATTCAATGATCAGGTGAGGCATGGTCGGGGCCAAAGAGAATGTTGAGGTGGTGCTCTCTCCTGCACAGGATGTCCTGGGTATCCTAGAGTCAGTGACATAATATATCCCTGTACTGATGGTCTGCACCCACACACAAATTCAAGATAAGATCATTTGCTGACAATTTTTGGTAGGGCTCTAACCCGTCCATCCCGTAAGACGGAACAGGTGTTTACGGCCATTCTCTGGGCGACCCATTCTGTAGCCGTTCCATAGAGTGAATTCTGGGGAGCCTCTATGGACGGGTCCCATCCCCATCCGTATGTTTGGAGGTTGCAGAGTCAATATTCTTGGTATGTGTCAGCTCCCGAAACCTCTCTGTCTGACTGTCCTCAGGTCATTGTTAAACACAAACTCGAGTGGCACAAGAATGTCAAGAATATTGTTAGTCATTCTGTTCGCATTTCTTGAACCTCCCTCATCCATGTGTTGAAGCTCGTTGTCTATCACACCATGGTAGGTGGCAGCGTGATCCAACAGTCACATGTTGACCACTCATTTGAATAACAGTCTAGATTCTGGTTCACCCTGTGTGGCCTGCAGGTAATTTTCCATGCTGCAGAGCGAATCAAAATGAGTCTACAATATTTTTTCGAAGCAGTAAGATCCCGTCCTGTAAGTTACTGAAACATCCCAACACTCTGATCTCCTGAATACACAAGCAAAATGCTCTGACATGAGCGTCCCTGAGCTCCTAAATGACAGGCTTACTCTTCTTGCCATTACAAACAGCATTGTGTCATAGGTGTTTCACTATCGTGGCACATTACCCCATCTGATGTTGAAGTATAGACTTTGTTCGCAAACCTGGAAACCGCTGCAAGCAGACTGGTCAGAGAATATCTCAGAGGCAGTGGTTTGTCTGAGCTGTGGCATGCAGTGGACTCACTTCATGCCAGCCCATTTGATCATCGCGCAAAATATCACCAGGAGCCTTTGGATGCTCTCAGGGGGGAGATCCTGTGGACAGTGATATGCCTGCTTCACCGCTAAGAGTGCGAGCTAAAACAAAAAACTCTACTCTGAGTGGAGAAACAGTAGACGCAGGTGTGCGAGGTGGTCTAAGATGAACCAAGACTCAACTCCTGGTTGAGATGAACGCGACACCTGCGGTAACTAGCGTGAGACGGTGGGCGACGAGGGACCAGAACTGAATGCGGAGACAAGAGCTAATGCGGAATGTGTGCAGATAATAGTCTGCAGAGCAGGACGACAGTGACGGAGGACCTATAAAAGAACTAGTGAGTTAACATGGCCCAGGTAATAGCCTGGGTGAGCGAGAGCGATGCAAAACGTGCACGGATAATAGTCCGTGGAGCGGAGCGAGTACTATAGCAGGTAATAGCCTGCAGAGGTCGATGGTTCAAGTCAAAAAGCTAGTGGAAGAAAGGGGCATATGATTGAGAGGATAAGTGGGGTACAAATCTCCTGCTTTACAATGTAGAATACTTGTGGCTTTTATAGGAATGCCAAGACCCGAGACAACGGTAACTGGGTATGAGTACCATGTGGAACCATAGAGTTCGCAGATGGCCCATTTAGGAAGAAATAAGTAAAAGCCCTGCAGAAAAGGTAGAAATAACTGGAGAGACCTGCGGACCGGTCGGAATCGATAGAAACAGTGTTGGAGATCTCGAATATCTAGTTTGTAGAATTTTCTGAATCGAAATAGAGCCAGTAGGAGCCGTGGAATACCGAAAAAGTCGCGGAAAGTGTTGAAAACCATCGGAAAAGTCGCAGAAAGTCCAATAATGGGTGTGGAATGGATGCGGAGTTGATGCATCCCATGCAATAAGCCATGCGGAATCCGAATATCGTATTTGCAGAGCTTTGGGAGTTGTAGAAGTCGTGCAGAATGCGAAAATGTCGAAAGTCGCGCCAGTGATGCGGAGCTTCTATTTTTAGTACTTCCGATCAAATTTCCGACGAGCTTTCCGATCGGATGTCCGTTTAACTTTCCGATCGAATGCTTCCGTGCTCGGAACTGAGCGGAGCTCATCAACAGAAACCAACTGCATTCGAGGCTGATTGGAACAGATATCCTATAGGCTCGGACCTGGTATCTGCTGTCATGGGGATCCATCGGTTGGAACAGGTGAACCAAATCCTGCTTTGATTCCAGTGATTTAACTAATCATTCTGAAGTCGCTGCTTTGCCTACCTCAACTCGTACTCAAATGTCACCAGAAAATCCTGGTTACCGCAACCAATCTGATCCTGTCCGAGTGGGGGAGAATTCGAGACGATGGCAAGCAGTCTTAATACTGTCGTAATGGCATTCAGCCAGTGTTATTGCACTCACACAGAAAGCTGGAAGCAACAGTGTCTTGATCATTCGCGGGCAGGATATTCAATGATTGGCATCAGATCTTCCGAGAGGTACACTCATCCCATTAGTACATTCTGAGCTAATCCTGAGATTTGATTTCCCCAGTGTCTACCCAAAGTTCCACATATTGGCAGTCCTGAGATCTTCCTAGTCTCATCTTCGCAGACACTCGAAGGTCTGCCACATTATCGGCCAGAAGAGATCCTCCTACTGCAGTAATCTGACCAAGTGTTCATGTGACGGGTGATGGCCACCTGTGAACTGAATGTAGGTGACAGTGATGGGAGCATTTTTCGGCCCAAATACTGTACCATTTCGACCGTAGGTTCAGGCACTGTGACCTGTGACCTCGGAAGTTCATATATTCAGTTGTTCAGCATAGTGCTGTCCAAATATGATATGAATACAAAAAATCACATATCATATCATATGCATATCATATCACTATCCTCGGGGCCGTATCATATCTGTATTATGTCTTCCACATATTTATTCTGTGATATCTGATATAATGTGAATATGATATGATTATTCGTGAATATTTATGACTTCCAGGTAGTTCAGACCCACACTGAGCCCCGACTTCAATCATTCCCATGCTACCTACCTGCTTACCTTCGTGATGATACATAGAGGAGTTTTCGGTACTCATTGATGTTCAATCACATATATATATATTGTCCTTCAAGGTGTGTTCATATCACTTTCATGCTTGAAAAAAGGGGTTCCACAGCAATGCTAACCGCAGGAATGGCAAGAATATCCCTTGCTACGTGTAGTACAGTCAGTATTGTGTCCTTGTTTTGCTAGTGCACAGATTGAGCTATCCCAAGTACAAGTATTGAAACACGACAGCATACCTTACACCATCCAAGTGGGTTGTCAAATCCAGGCTCCACTGGAGAAATTCAACCCAAGTACATCTCGACTTCATCCATACTCACAAACAACATTGATTTCTTCCTCTCAGCATGGCCCTGATTTGCTATACAGAAGAAATAAACAGTGACAGAATTGCGTGTTGAATTGTTCCAGTGCAAAGGTTTGACTGGAAGCCCAGAATATGAAAAAAAATGATGATATCCTGTCTGGCATATCATATTATATGTATACCATATCATATCATATTCCCCCATATCAATATCATCTGTCTATGTCTTGAGCCATATCATATCCATATTATCTCATATTTAATCATATCATATTATTTGATATCATATTTTTGGAAAGCACTAGTCCAGTAAGGTCCCCCGAAGTTTCGTTCTCATCACTGTTTCTGCCACGAATGTCACCTTTGCTAGCACTTTGAGGGCATACTTGGATCCTCTTCCCATTCAAGGCACCAACTTTCCACTTACTCATGGTATCCACAATGGTCCATATGTAGAGTGCGAGTAAGTACCTATGCATTTCTGAGTCTCTTGCTGTGCTAAAGCTTGCCTTCACAGATACAATCATGTGTTCGCCTCACCACAATTCTGCTTCTATGTGCGTATTCTTTGGTGCCAGTCACTGTTCAGATCATGAAGTTTTTGTAGAATGCTACAAGTCTCGCTTTGACTCATGCTCCAAATGTGCTGCCCGTGAACAATATGACCATGCCTGTCGACAGCAATGCAGCTTGTCCGACGACGCTTCCGCTCGCAGGCAGTTACCATATTAATTTCCCTGATACCAGTGACGGATTCAAATGTCTTACCATGTCTGATGATTCGGATGGTGCTCCCGTTATTATCCGGGTGCATATCTTATGGCTCTGCTCAATTTAACAGTTTGGTGATTGTTTTCTTCCAAGGATCACAACTTCCCTGGACCCAGTAACCAAGTTTGTTCTTTCATAGGATCCACCATTCACCAAGGCAACAAATGTATCGACGTGACAGATGGCTGAAATATCGACAGAGTCGAACTGCAGGTCTGGACATGTGCAGACAGAAACACCAACCAACAATTCCAAGCATTTGGGTGGCGCTATTCTGAACCAGCTGAATGATATAATCCATTGGTTGGCTCATCCTGACAAGTGTATGGATCTTATGAATGGCGATGAGACAAATGGAAATAAGGTACTTGTCTTCACCTCCTCCGAGGGTGAGGCAGAACACTGATGATTGGTACAGATCCAGATGTGGAACTGCTTCTCCAGCAACACGAACCAGGTACAAGTCTCATGGCATCGCTGTGGCATGCATCCAAAGTGTGCACCAGATGTGGGTCATTAATCAGCCATAGATTGATGGTGGACTGTGTTCCCCATGAATAGGTTGGAATGGGAATGGAACACAGACTTGCATGTGATGGGCACCTTTTACTTACTTCTATATGCACATTCACGTACTTTCGGTACTTGGACTTTATGTGACAATGTTTTCTTCAACGTTCACCATGAGCATTGATTGTGTGAACTGCATAAGCCACTCATTCCAGAAAGATGACCTTCTGGCCTAAATCCATCCAGCTAAATTGGATCTTTTGTTCCTTGCGGGGCTCTCTGTGTGACCTTGCCAGGTTTTTTTCCGACTGTTGGTAGTCATCTAGGCACAGTTATGGAACATTAAAAGTCTATGAAATTACGGAGCGCTTTCGCTGCCGACCACGAAAGTAAAGTCTAAACCCAATGTGCTTGTGTCCCAGTGGGTCTGCTGACAAGTCAAGTTCTAGTCTAAGGAGTTACTAAGGTGACACTCAGCCCTTCGTCCCAGATAGTAGGGCCCAGATCTAGTACCAGCATGGCCATCCCGGAGCCACTGGACTGAGTGCAGCAGCCCCGGCACATAGTGGCTTTGCACCATATCCACCTGCGGACCAGCGAGGCAGGTAAAGTACCCCGCCAGCTCAAGCGACATGATGTCTGGGACTAGGTTGTACTTGCCAGGGCTGGACATCAACGCACGCACAAGTTTGGTACTGACCGATTAGCCGAGGTCCCGCAGGAAGGGCAGGCATGTGGCACGAGTGCAAGGATAGCAAGCAGCATGTTGCGGTCGAGCTGCAACTTGATGAGCATGAGTTGCGCGAGCAGCAGTGCAGAGCATCTCAGGTCCACGTAGCTGCATCATCCTCTTCCATCTCAAGTCCTTAAGCTTGCACTATTCAGACAACCTCATCTTGCCCTTCCTCACCACACCCGCCTTGCAGAGACTGACATAGGGACATTCAAAGTTCGTGCAGAAGCGCAGACTAACCAGCTCTCACGCTACGCACATATAAGCAATGTCCTCTTGTTCAACATTAGGGTGTTTCATAATTAGAATTTTGGCCCCAACTTGTGCTGCAACTCGGACCCCAACTTGAGGTCAAGTTGGGGCACCAAATAGTTCAGGACACGAAGTTGGATGTCAAATTGTTCCTATACCCACAATCTGACATCCAAATTCAACCCTAACTTGATGCCCCAACTTCGTGCCCCAACTTTGGCTAATCTTGGTCACTCAGGCCTTTGCCACCACAATCATTATGTAACCACTCTGATCTTTCCATTGTTGGCTGTCGGTCTCCCGCCTTGACTCCTACCACATCTCAAACTACCTCTAAAGTAATTGTAGTGCAGTTCAGGCCACTAACCATATGATTCAAGTCCACCAAAAACCATTTACAAGGCTAGGCACATAAAATACAACTACATTTCAGAGCACCACCATTCCAATGCCCGACTCCAGCTCCCGACAAACCTGCTTAACTGCTTGTGAGAAGAAATCTGAAGTTATGGTTTTGAAGTTGAGGCTCAGTAGAGCCTGGTTTCTGGTAAAATGGGAGTGCAGGTGTTTCACAATTGCACTGGTTGAGCATTTCAAGTTTTTCAGTGAAAATATTGGAGAAAAACTTCCTTCATTTCACTGGTTGAACATTTCAAAATTTTCACCTTCTTTTTCAGTGAAAAATGTCGTTTATTTTTCACACATTTTTCACTGAAAAAGCAGGTGAAATTTTCAAAACATTTTCATCACTTTCTTATTTTATTTCGAAATTTTCACCTTGAATTGAGAAAGTGCTGAAAAAGTTTTAAAATTTTCACCTTCTTTTTCAGTGAAAAAGGTCTGAAAAATAAACAACATTTTTCACTGAAAAAGAAGGTGAAAAAATTGAAATGCTCAACCAGTGTTTGTCACACTTTTTTTACTGAAAAAGTCTGTGAAAAATTCAAACCTTTTTCAGTACTTTTTAATGTGAAGGTGAAAATTTCAAAGTAAAATCAAAAAGTACTGAAAAAGGTTTATACTTTTCACATACTTTTTCAGTGAAAAAAGTGTGAAAAATGAAGATAGTTTTTTTACCAATATTTTCACTGAAAAACTTGAAATGCTCAACCAGTGTTGAGTCCCCAACTTGAGCCCCAACTTTGGCCAAGTTGGGGTCAAGTTGGGGCTCAAGTTGGGGCTCAGGTTGGGGTCGAATTTTTAATTATGAAACACCCTATTAAGACCACTTTGAATCATTATATGACATTATCGGATCTGCTAGATGTATGATAGTCTAGTGGTGGCAAAGTTCAGTTCAAAAAACGGTTCGAACCTGAACCGAACTGAACTGAACGCGCTGTTCAGGTTCGGTTCAGCCCCTGTAAGAATCCCTGCTAGGTAAATCGAGCTGGATAGAGGTAGATTGAGGAATTGAGCTAAATTGAGGCAGATCGAGGTCAAACGTTTTGTCAAGCAAGTCTCGCATTTCGCCCAAATCACAGACCTCGACAAGCCTCGACAGGATTCTTCGCAAATCTGTAAAGTCGTTTTGGGAAATTGCGTCATCAGTGTGTCGCTCCTGCATAAATGAAGAGTCGTACGATTTTTGGCATTGCTGCCCTTCTTGTCTTCTCCCACCATCTCCTCGCTTCTTCCCTTCATCGCCCTGCCTCTGCATCTGCCCCACTACCTCCAGTCAACTAAGATTCCCTCCCCATTCTCTTCGACGACAAATCACAGATGTCGGACTCGTGCGTCCCATGGGTTCACACTCGGTGGAGACTCGCCAGCAGGCCAAGGTCCTACGTGGTACGCTGGCCTTCCTATCCTTTTTCGCCCCTTGTATTCTGATGTTTGACTCCTCAGATCAGTGAGTGTACATCTCAATCCATTCAGCACACAGACTGCCCCATTGATGTTTCATCCGGTTCATTGTACGTGTCTCTCAAATTCCTGCCCTTTCTTCTCTAAGTTTTCCACCTCTAGATCATTGCTTCCTCCCTTCCACCGCCAGCCCCCACGCTCCACTCCCCGCAAATGCGCAAATGCGGGTCGTGTCACTGCTCACGAGCCGGACCGATGGTTGAATGCACTTTTGGATGGGTTATTGGGTGCAGGGAAAGATTTGGATGGTGCGCAGCATTGCAGGGCCATATAGTGTATGCGCGAGATGTACCGTTGTACCTACGAATAAACAGATTTTTATATCTCTATTGTGGCCCAGTGGAAAATTGAAAGATTCCTCTTCCTCCCTCAAAAGCCTCAATGGCGCCTCATTCTATTTCAATATGCCTCGAGGGTTCTCATTTTGTCATCGAGGCAGAAAGAGCCCAGTCTGGATTTGGCAAGGCAGATCGAGGAACTGTTAAATCCTGGGAACCCTTTCAATTAATTTGTATCACCATGTGCTGATGCATTCAACTTGAATATCTGATTTCGTTTGTGTTTAGAATTATTCCGACCATCCTGGGAGCAAATTTTTTCATCAAAATGGAAAGCATGGTGAATTAAAGCACAGTTCACTCCCAATTCACATTCAAGCTCCAGTTCTGCTGTTCGTGGCCAGCTTGCTACGGATCTACAAGGAGAACTACATTTCTCTATGTAGACTCCATTGCATGCAGATGTTATATTGTATTCAGCACTGGCTACATGAAGCAACATCGGCTGCCCACTGGCTACAGATGGCTACAATTGGCTACATATACCCTTGGCTGGCTACAGAAGCTGCATATGACTACAGAGACCCCCCCCCCCCCCCCCTTGGCTACGGAGGATTTGCTTTTTCCTGATGCGCACGGACCACCTGCCGAGATAGCAAAGGAAAGTTTTATCATCTCAATAGAGTGCAAACCATACACTTAGTATTGAATTGTGTACATACTTTTAAATCAGAGTTTCGCAGCAAACAAGCTGTTATCCCGGAACGAATGATCCTCAAATGATCCTGAAAATCAACTGAAGATGTCGCATCAATATTTCGGAGGATCTCCGCCAACATCCGTGATCCGAGCTCTCAATCACATCAAACCAAATTGGCGGTGCACGCTCCGACGGGATACGCGTCTCATCGGCACTCTGGAAATTGAGCGTGTTTCCTTGATGTTTCAATAGGTGTTCGGTTTGTTGACAGGCAATACGTGCGCGATGCTCCGGCGACTGGGAGGGACTGCGTGTGTCGTCGGCACTATTGTTTCTTTCGTAAATTCATCCGCTGGTCTTGCCTTGTTCATTCGCTTTCCCTTCACTCTATCTCTCGGCGCTTAAGATGTACACTACCACTCGACACGTTCTTATCATCGGCGGCGGTCTTGCAGGTCCCTGCCTCGCGCTCTCTCTTGCACGCCGCAACATCCGCTCGACAATCTTCGAGATCCGTCCTACCCGGAGCGACTCGGGCACTAGCCGCTATTGCAAGAGGTGATTGATCGGCCGATTCTGGACTTTGATCAAGCCACGCGAGCGAGTCCGGCAATGTCCGAAACTTGACCCAGATATTCGCAGAAGCTCCCAAAAAAAAAAGGGATTTCCAGCAGATGCATTAGCACTATGCCCATGTTGAATCCCCGGATGCCATCTGCAGTATAATGAGAGTTGTGTGTCGTTGGCGTGCGGGCCGATGTTGTGTTGACCAAACAATCTCCTTATTTGTGGGGGTGGGTGGTCGTGGGAACGCCTTACAAGATCCAGAGATCACGCACCTCTTGCGCTATTGACCCAGCAGGTTTTTGCGGACACGTGCTGATCTGATGGGTGATATCCCCAATGTAGTCCTGACATAATATCACCACATAACACGGTCTCGTCGCGTCTTTTTCATCACCTTCCTTCCCACGTCAACGCGACTAAAACAGCAAGCCGAGATGCCTGACGCCGAGCGCTTCTATTGCTCGAAGTGTAAAGCGCAGAAGACTGAGGCCGAGTTCCGTGTAAAAGATGTCGATGGGGAGCCAGTACGCGGGGACATCGGAGCTGATGTCGGGGAAATGGTAGATGACATTCAAAGGTTCGAAAGGACTGCGCGCGACCGTGGGACAACCTGGGCTAAAAGCGGGGACAAGGAGGATCAGCGGCGGGTGTTGAACACGATGGGGTATCAATTCCGTCTGAACTAGGGTGTTGAAATGTGCTTAGTCGGCATAATTTGCGCTTTTTAGCCCTGCAGATGTTCTTCAGAATTGCTTCAATTGAGTTATCTAGGGTAGAGGTAGCAGGAGAGACTGCAAAATGGGTCGGTGCTTGCCACGGGTCGGACCGGGACGAAAATCCGAGAAGCCTTCCAAAAGGCAAACCCGGGACTCGAACCCACAGCCTCTGTGAAACCAAGCGAAAATACCGAAGACATCGAATCCAACTGAGCCAAGATGGTTATAATGAAAAGCTACCACCGGCATTTTATAGTGAGCCTGGTCACTTACACCATCAAAGCACAGTTAATTTAATTTATAGAGACCCAGATACCCAAATAATCATCTCCCGTGCAGAGCCAATGGTTTTCTGTTCTAACACATCTGGCAGAGTCCACCGCCCCCGGGACGTCATGGTGTTATACTACGAGCCAAAATGCACCGAAGCTTCCCAATTAGGCTGCCCTTGGCATCAGCACGTGTTCGCAAAAACCTGCTGGGTCAATCGCTCCGACTGACTCGGGCGGGTCAATCAGCCTTGGACCAAACGCTCTTCAGGTCCTCGATCGATACGCGGGTGTGTATGACCAGATCCGAGCAGCCGGCTTTTCCTATCATCGGGTTGGCGCATATGCGGATGATGGTGAAAAGTTTGGCGAGATCGCTGCAGGCGAGGAGGGCAAGGGTGATGAAGGATACCCATCGGTGAGGGTCATGAGGTCGACTCTCCACAAGGTTCTGCTGGATGCGGGTGAGGAGATGGGCAAAATGATAGACGTTAAGTGGGGAGCGAAGTTGTCGAGGATAGAGGAAGACGAACAAGGGGTGACAGCTTACTTTGAGGATGGGTCCACGGCCAAAGGTGCGTGATTTTCTGGTCTTGCTTCATATCCTCAGATAATCCTCTGACCCTTTCCGTCCGTCATAGGCGATATTTTGATCGGCGCCGACGGCATGCACTCCAAAGTCCGCCAGCACGTCCTCGGATCTCAAGCACCCACTCCCAGCTTCGACGGGTTATGCATTGTCTACGGCTTCCTCCCTGCATCGTCCGCCATCTCTCCATCCGCCGACTTCACCTTCCCGGTGTTTATGTTCACTCCCTCCGGCGTGTTCATGACGATTCCCATCGATCCCGAAGGAAAGACGCTTGCTTGGGTTATCAACCAGTCGGTCGAAGAGCGGAGCAGGGAGGAATGGCGGGAACTCGAACGGTCGGGAGAGGCAGCGCGTCTCGCCAAGGTAGACTATGACGATATACAAACTCAGCCGGTCCGATCCCTCCTCGACAATGCGGATGAGACGAAAGCCCGTATCTGGGCGGCATACAGCATCCCCGACCTGCCCAAGTGGCATACACCACGAGTCTGTCTCATCGGCGACGCAGCTCACGGTCTCCCACCGAACGGCGGTCAGGGCAGCGCCATGGCCTTTGAGGACGCCGCCATCTTGACTCGGCTGCTCACCTCGAAAGATACGAGAAGCTACGACCAGCTATTCCGTCAGTTCGAGGCGATCCGGCGACCCCGAATTATGCGCCTGAGGTAGTTATCAAAGGCAAGCGGTGCGTTTAAGGCCAAGTCGGGGCGAGTTGGCTGGTACGTGAAAAAGTGGGCGTTACGGGCATTCTTTGCGTGGAATAGGGGTGTCCTCCAGCACGCGGAGCAACCGACGTACGATGTGAATCAGGTGAATATAGAGGTTTAGAGGCGAAGCTGGATGGTGGAGGAGCGTGGGATTAGGTTCGCACCATTTCGGGTATATATTTTTGTAGCAGACCTTCAACGTGAATCAAGCAAGTTCCTTTCTCAGGCCGAGGATCGCTGCCCGGGCTAGATTATCGAGAAGGGTCTTGAATCGATGGCACGCACGGGCCATTTTGTCTCTGACGTCAATTCCGACTTCCCAAAATCATGAAAGACATTTTTAAAGCTGGCGGAGCGGGATGATGAGCCCCCGAGAATATCTGAATGTATCTGAAGGTCGGTCACACTCGCTGTTTGATTACTTGCCTCATGAGGATCTCACGTAGAACAAGAAACCGAATCTGGAAGTCCGCATCTCGTCAATGGAAACCGAGCTGTCTGAAATCGAAGGCATGTTGACCCAGTTACTTCTCCTTCGTCAAAGCTGATGATCTTCATGTGCCGCGGAGTGATTCCTACTGCCATTTATCAGCTCTACTTATAAGCTCTGATACTCTTAGCAAGATACTACTTATTTCTAGTCTGAAGTGCTACGATTGTAATTGGTGGCGAGACATGGATGCTAAATCTGTAGTGTAAACGTCACGTCACGGAGAGCAGTATATTCCGGGTGAGTTGACACATCCAGACCCATTCCAGGATCTGGAGACCGTCTGAGCAGCAACTCCCAACGCCAGCGGAAGTATAGCGCGATGTCAACAACGCCTCCGGTAGTTGATAGCGAACGATGGCCTAGGTGCAAGGTGGGAGAGGATGGCGCGGAGGCTCTCATGGTCTTTCTATCCACAAAACACAATCCATCTGCAGATGTCCAATGTCGCCCTATGACCCACCGCGACACCATACGTCTTTCTAGGACAAACGTCACCAAACACCCAACGCACCGCAACCCTCTCGCGCGCTATTTGTCGAGCTGCACCCGATCGAGTGTACAGACGGGAGGGAAAGGACGAGTCGTCGCAACACTGAGAGGCGGGATGAAGGAAGTGCAGATGCATAACTATCCGGATCATGTACTTCCAGATCCACCACCCGAGAGGCGCGCGTGCGCCTGACCCCCCTCCATACACGTAGTTCTCCTGAAATCCCATCCCCACCGGCGCGCCACCTCCTCCCTCCGCATCCGTAGTGTATCCGCTATCCATTTCTGCCAGATGGACGCTCGGCGTTGCCACCGTCTGCTTCACCACCCCTGAGAATGCGCGGTGGGGCGTCGCCAGCGAGGACGGCGCGCGGAGCCTCGGCGGTAGTATCGGTGTGAGGCGGCATAGCGGGTATGGCAGGTGAGGAGCGTGGCGAGGCGCTGGACAGGGAGGGGCTCGTGCTGAAGGCGCTGGTGCTGTCAAGGAGTAGGGACGGCGGCGGGAGAGCGAAAAGGAGCCGAAAAGGGAGGTGCAGGAGAAGCAGTGGCTCGAGGGCGCGGAAGGGTCTGTGACACCCGTCGAGTCGTCCCGTCCGTCTAACCCGCGGCCGAGCGCGAGGACGAGACGGGCGTTGCGGGAAGAGGTAGAGCGGTGGCCGATGAGAGGCACGCCGCCGCCCATCAGCCCCACGACCATGGCCCCTGTGAAATGACGCGTACGAGACGACGTGGAAGAGCAGCTTCCGCGCGCAGCCAGGTCGCGCAAGGGGAGCGGCGGCATGACGATGTGAAAAAGACGGTCTCTTCAATGGGCGCTGACGTCGGGACTTGTCCCGGTACAGTGCGAGCGAGCCACGTCGTCGTCAACTTCTTTATCTTCACCACCCTCGCGCGCGTACAGTCTCTGGCTGGCACTGGCGGATATCCCCTTCCCCTCAGACCTGCGTCTCTGCACGTCCCCTAGCCTTCGTCGCCTCCTATCAGGAACATCCACCCGTATACCGCGATGAAATTCCTTGCGTCTGTACGCTGCCGGTCCGTAGCCGCTGTGAGCGTCGTACTGAGACAAGGACAACGCAGAGGAGCGTTGGATGGGCGGCAGGGGGGAGACGGTTACCCGACTCACACGGGATCCGGGTGACGACGCGCTGCGAGCTATACGGATGGAACGATGTGGCGCGCGGCTAATAGGGAGCGGCGGGGGCGGGGTGGCTAGGGGTTTGCGCCATATCACACTGCGCACGACCACTCGGGCGACAGACGCTCCTAGGAGCTCCACCTCTCGTGTCATGTCGGGATAGTGGAGGGAGGCAGAGTGGGCAGTCGAGTGACATGGCTGGTTGTGTTCCGCGCCAGTCGACAGCGTACACCCTCTGCGCGCGAGCGATCCCCGAAGCCGGCTCACTCCCACAAGTTGAGGCTCGCGGAACCAGGCTTCACGGGCCTGCAGTTGCGGCCATTGGCGCCCTGCATGAAGGAGGTGGGGCGGTGATTTCGCTGGGCTGTAGTGACCAGTACCAACTACCGGTGCAGGAGGATGGGCTTATCAGCCGGCCATCTCCAAGATCCGCCAAAGGTGGGCTCCGCGCACGACGAGGCCGAGGGGTACGGGTGGGCGTGCTACGCAGGCGGACAACTTGGAAGACTGCAGTCAATATCTTGGGCAGGCTCGAGGCGCCACTGACGACTGTGTCAAAATTAGCGCGCACCATCAGAGTTAGGATGGGTGACAGTACGCACCATTGATATGGTCATTCCGCTGCACATCGTCCGACGCTGCATAGATCCTGAAAAGGC
This sequence comes from Mycena sp. CBHHK59/15, assembly GCA_029204085.1. Taxonomy (NCBI): domain Eukaryota; kingdom Fungi; phylum Basidiomycota; class Agaricomycetes; order Agaricales; family Mycenaceae; genus Mycena; species Mycena sp. CBHHK59/15. The sequence goes on along the minus strand of JARGXW010000046.1, from coordinate 334,262 downwards.
GGGGTCGTTAGCGCCGAGAAACTGAACAGAGAAGTCACATCACCTATGAGACGGAAGTTTGACTTTGAGATCGAAATCGGACGGGGCGCCAAAGTTCAGGTAGAGGAAAGACTGAGATATTTCCAGGAGGAATGAGAGGGACAGAATATCGCAGTTTTCGGGGCCCTTAGTCATGGTCGCCAGGGGAGACCGTAGAGTTGGTGTGATCGAGTCGCAGAGGACGAGAAACGCTCAGGGATTGCGCATCATACATCGTGGCCGGAGCGGTTAGAAGGGTGAGACAAAAGGAACCATTTCCATCCCAGAACAGGTGAGGCGCGCTGTCCGAGAAGTCCTGATCCAGGGGAGTTCGAGCGACGAGCAAGCTGAGCGAAGGATGAAGATGCAAATGTTTGGCAACGCCGCCCGGTTGTTTGCCGAAGGCAGCTGAACCAACCATCCTTTCTTTCTGCTCTCATCAAGTGTTTGCTCATGTGCCCTGCTTTTCACAGTCGCTAGAGAAAATCGGAAAAATCACAAGTCTACAGTGAGACTATCCAACTCCCGATTATAAAGCGTCACTGCACCATTCAGAATTTCGAACAAACCAGCAGAAGACAATCTCAGATTCAATTGGTTTAAGCGAGAGATGAAGTCCAAAAACAAGGGGTATCGCAGTACGCACAACATCAAACTGTGGTAGCCTCCACAGTATGCTCCCACAGCTTCTTCCGGGCCGCTTCGGTGACATGATATCCCTTGTCACCGATACTCTCTGCCTTCCCGTTAGTGCGAGAAGCCCCTGCGCCTGCGTGGAGCAGCGTGTACATCTGGAACTCGCCGCACGTCTCTGGCGTGTTACGGAGCGGAGAAAATATCGGTCTGAGAATGTACGAGGACGCCCTGAGCAGTGCAGACTCGGAGCCTCTCGTATTGACGAAGCCCGGATGTGCGTGGATGAACATCATGTCTGGTTCGCGTGCCGCGAAATTCTGCGGGCCAGGGGTTGATCAGCGAAGTACAGCACAAATGAGCCGACATACCTCAATCATCACATCGAGATACAACGTGACCTCGGTCACCGCCCGTATCGCACTGAAGCGCGTCTTGAGTCCATTCCCTGCCGAGAAGATCGCCATCATGCGCGTGTCCTCCCCCGTCGCTTTGGCACTGCGCAGCCCGGGCAGCAGATCGTGGATGAACTTCCACCGCCCGTAATACATCACCGCCGGTTTCCGATCGATGCCCTCCTCCGTCAGGTCCAGCCCCTTGAGCGACAAGAACCCCGCCGAGTTGACCAGGAAGTTCGCCTTCCCAAAACGCACGAGGATGTCGGCCGCCGCCCGTTTCACGTTCTTCATAAGCGTGGCGTCGCATTCGAGAAACTCGTGCTTGACGCCGGATGCGGTGGGCTTCGGGAGGCCCCGGGAAGCTCCACCAAAGCCTTTTCCGGATTTTAAGGCCGCGAGAATTCCTTGGCCCAACTTGACGGGCACAGGACGCATAGCAGCCATTTCCAGCAAGATTTCCAGTCAATTTCCCGTCAACTCTCTCCTTCCAATCGTACTTACAGCTCCATCGACAATATTCTTAAAACTTCCACAGGGCGCACCACTCGATACCGCCAACTTCTAGGATCAGAGACCAAGAAGCAGCAGTGTTCACCCAAAGGGTAAAGGCTTTGAAATCCAAAGGCCATTGGAAGGCCTTTGGATTTTTCCGCTGAAATGTCTGGCCTTTGTAAAGGCTTTGGCTATCACGTGAAGCTTATATAATCTGTCCTTTTTTTCAACCGCGTCGACGCACGTCTGGTCCCCCAGATCTCATGGAAACGGATCCCTGCATGGAAGTTCGTGACCCTCGAAACATTGTTTGGAGGGTTGGAGAACGACGCGAAGGTGCGCACTCGCAGGCCGTCGGCACGGGTGATGGAGGAGGAGCGGCTCATGGAGGCGCTGGCAAATGCTGCTGAGGATGATGTTTCCGACGACGGTGCGATAGAGGTCGATTCCGACGAGGAGTGCCAGGGTTAATCTATTTAATTAATACAAATGTTTGCGAATGGCGGTGCTTGAAAGCGTGGGAAAATAAAATCAAAGGCCTTTGCCCGGCCTTTGGATAAAGACCTTTGGGATTCTGAGAACCCAATTTAAAGGCCTTTGGGCGAACACTGAGAAGCAGACCGTCGTTGTTGCCAAGGCTGTGGCGCATTCTGGACACTTTCTGGACCAGCCAACTACCATTGACAGTGCGTGGGATCGTTGCTTTCCATACATGTGCCAGCGCCGGTCATGCAGTGATCCGAGGCATTTCTGACATCTTGTTGCCTAAATTGTCGCTGGGACCGTCGGACATTTTGCGAGTCCCATGTAATTTACCGGGGGGCTCCTTGTAATTTACCTACCTACCTACCTACCTACCTACCCACACATTTGTTATGTATATGCGATTCAAATCCATGGTCAGCTACTCATTCGTTGTCCTCCTTTTTGACACATGGTGTTGGATGTCCCTTGTGTCACTCTCTGGGTTTCATTTTCGCAATTGGTCGACATGCTAATCAAAAACCTCCAGTGACTGCATCGTGCACGGCTGTACTGGCGCTCCTTGTCTCCCCGAGACTCCCGTCGCCTGTGATTTTGTGCAATTGCATCCGTCGTACTGTACCATTTCGACCGAATGTTCACACAATGTCACCCGTCACCTAAGGTGTTCATTTTTCCAGGTGTTCATTCTGACAAATGCGATCAAAAATTACCATAAATGGTAATTCGGCGAATGCCGGGGCGGAAATTTTCGCATTTCTTAGCCTATTTGGGCCTCAAGATCTTGCCGTCACCGTCACCTACTTCAAAAATGTTCAGTTCAGGACCCTCCGTCACCCGTCACCTGAACATTCGGTCGAAATGGTACAGTACTTGACTTGCGGTTAAGAATGAAGATGACAAAGCAAACTGATGGTAACCTCGCCAACGACTCTCACCGGTCTGAAGCACTCACACTCCGCGCTGCTGTCTGATAAATTCGGTCAAGATCTCGACGCTTCTCTACGCCACACCATGCTCGTGATGCAGTCCGCAAGACCGAGTGTGCGTTTCTCTCGGACCAGTCGTAGGCCCGGCAAAGCGGCACCTCTTCCCCATCATCCTGACGTCAAAACACAACCCAAAAAGTACAAAGGCGCGACACGCAAAACCTTACCTCGATGATGTCTGGGTCCCACACGCGGGAACAAATCAAAAAGCCCAGAATAGACGTGCCATAAAGCCAGAGCGCTTGTGACAGCTACGCCACCTTTCCTTCCCGCCGCCTCTGTTAGACTCAGGGATGCTCAGCCCTGTGTGGACGTACGGCCCTCTTCTTTTCGGGAGCTCAGTGGCGCTCATGTACGTGTTTCATTTTGCGAAGAGTCTACTGTATATCTAAGCGACTCCCGCTGTGCCCACAGGCTGAGCGGAATCGTCGCTGTCCAGTGCATTCTTTTCTTCAAATTGTATCCCGACGAAGCGGGCATCAAGACCGCAATGGTGAGGAACCCTCCTGATGCAAGCCACTTCAGTCTCCTGACCTTGGCCGCCCAGGTCGCGACTGTATGGTGCGCGCCCATCCAGCTGATCCGTGTACCGTATTCATTGATGGTTCAGGGCTTTGGATCTGTCACAGTCATTTTTCATTATCACCTCACTTTTCGAGTATTTCGTTGCGCACTTCGGCGACATGTCCCACTTGGATCGCATACCATGGTAAGTCCGCTTTTCATCATGAAGAAGAGTTTGGAGATAATCGGACTGACATGTGGCTCGACGTAGGTCTGTCGCAGTGCGTCTCGCATCTCTGTATTACAGGATTGTTCCTGATATCTGCAGCAGCTCACTATTCTAGTCACGGTACGTCGTTTCGTCTCAGACGCATATCCCGCTTCTGATAATCCGATCGCTCAGGCAGTGCAAACGCACGTAGTACACATGTACGTGCAAATTTCAGGAATTGCGCCCTACATTTTCTTATCCTTTATCTCAGATTCTACGTACAGAAGATTCATAAATGTGAGCGCTTTCATCTCCATACGCTCTCTTTTCTGAACCCTCTCAGCCAGCGGGAAGAATTGGTGGATTACTGGCCCAATTGTGAGTTTCTTTCATCGAACCCAAGCTGCCGCCTGTCGAACTTTCCCCCCCAGGCATCTCTTGCTTTTCTACGGCTATGTGAGTGTACGCTTTCTTGAGGCCCTGTCCCGCGCTCACATCTACACAAAAGTGGCCGCGATCGGTATGTCTTCAGAAGCACATTAGCCCTGATCTGCCAACTTACTCCGTATAGTTTCCACCGCAGAAATGTATGTCTCCTGTTACGACATTTGCTCCTGTGAACTGACATGCGAGACAGGCTACGCCAAGGCCATTGGTCAGCGTTCCGGAATCCCTACCCTTGGGTACGTCTCAACTTCTCTCCAGTCTCAACTTTTCTGCAGTCTCTACCCACCTGACAATAAATATGTGTAGTTTCTATTCACGACGGGGCTCTCGCTATCGGCCGGCGTAGATCTGATCATCACGGCGTGGTTGTGCTACTTCTTGCGCCAGATACGAAGGCGTTCTACATCCTCCGTGTACGTATATTCATCGTTTCCCCTCCAAAATCTTGTCAAATTGTTATTTATACTTTCTTAGAATGCAGCAAGTCCTTGACACCTTGACACTGTACACCCTGGAAAACGGACTCGTGACTTGGTATGTTTGACTATACGGGGTATATGTCTCGAGTCACGATTGCTATATTTTATCTTTTAGCCTCACAACGATTGGTGCTTTGACCTTTGTAAGCGAAGCCTTTCATTCAAGCAACACTGAATTAATGTATCTCGAAAGTGGCTTGTACTCCCGACATCTTCCTTGTCACTTAGCCTTAACTTCGTTATTGGGAAGTGTGCGTGGCGTTAGCGATCTTTCATCTGAACCATATTGAATTAGCCCAGTGTATCCGAACTCCCTCCTAGTGCTTCTCAACACACGTAAAGGGCTCCGGGAGATGCATTCGGGGGATCAGGGCATCCACTTCGATCCCTCGGACCATCTGCGAAACTACTACACTCACTTCCCTCACCGTGCGCCTCGCATAACACCGGTAAGTGCACCTCCCTCTTGTTGCAGAATTAGATTCACCTCCATCATCTAGTCGCCATTCTGCACCTATTCACCGGCGTTCAAGATGCACAAGGTAGGTCGGCCCAGGCTCCTCGGTGAACTCGTTACTCACGCGTCCGTGAACTTGAAGGCGGAAGTCAGTATGCACACGACGGTCGAGCGGGTCTCCACTGAATTTCCCGAGCCCTCTTTCGACAAATTACGACCACCACGATCACTTCGATCACACTCGCCCCTACACTGGCCAGCTCTCCCGTAGCGCCGGTTGACATAAGTTTCCTTTCATATCACAATTAAACTATACACAGAAACGCCCATTCTCATTTCTTTATAATGTAACGAAATTCAATGTATACTACTGTATCTCATTTTAAGCGCTTCGACCTGGGCCCTGATAATACCATTGGAGGCTAGGTCCTAATATTCCCGGATCCGCCGATTTCTGTGCGGACAAATTTTGGCCAAATTCCGCAGTTTTTGTCCAGACCTATCCCTGACGTAATCGCCCGAAAGAGTAAATTTGCGCTCCCACGGCCTATAAAACATCAAGGCTTTGTTTTTAATGCTGGTTTATAAACCCTGTTTTGAATATTTTTGCCCGGGAGGGCGATTTTTAAACACATGTGGCTGTGTGGCGGCCGCCAGGTTGGGGCCAACTCAAGCCAAAATTGAGCGCCATTTTCTGCACAGTACTGAGCCAACAGTGACTATTTATATAGTTACCACCTCCTAAATCTAGTGACTGGCCCGAAGGTTCCAGGGAGATTTCTTCACAGTTCAATCAAATTAGCATATGGAACTGACTAAACTACCTTAAAATCAACTTGCAATGGTACCAGGGCTTGGTCTCATTTGTGGACTGACCGCTGAGCGCAAAAATCGCCGTAGGCAGGCCGTGAGGGCCATTTTGGTGGCATGTTTGTAAACCTGTTTATAAACACCTCGGTTTATAAACATTTTCAATAAACTGTTTATAATTGCCCGGGGAATTATAAACAAAGGGCTACTACGCACAGTGGTTTTTTGTCCACAGATTCGAGTTGAATCAAACACCTTGTGGTGGTTTATGGCTGAAAAAAGGCGATCTCGGTATGGTTTCCGCCAAATAATTTGGTCCAGACCCACGATTTTTGTCCGGACAGGACCTAGCATTTTGGGTCAAGACCCCCATATTTTGTCCAGACCGGACCTAGCCTCAGACTTGTTCTTTAATCTTATCTTATCTTAAACTGTCACATGTTTCAGGCACGGTGGATTGGGCGTCTAGGCTGTGTCAAGGCTGTGCCGAAGGGACACGTAGTGGTCCCCTCCCCGCGGTCTCCCTCACATCTCCCAGGCATGATCCTTGCCGCCGCATGCGTCCAACCCGCCTGTTCATCTTGACCTGGACGTCTCTTGTCTTGTCGGCCCTCATATTTATCATGTCAATCCTGGATCTCGCCTTGTGGATGAACACATCCGCAGCCGCAGTCACGGTGATATACCACATCTGTGTCATCGTTCTCTCAGCGCGCGCCAACGACGTCACCAAGTTTTCCATCTTCACAAGTATACCCAGCGCTGGATGCGCCTCGATCCTCGTGTTGGCGTGGATCGCCGCTTTTGCCATGACGATCCTAGCGATGGTCCTTGGGCGGGATATGTTCCCAGGTCCGGTGCCGCTCATCCCGGAGGCGTTCAGGTCGTTCCACATCGCGCAAATCGTTCTAACAGGGGTGGAGACGCTTCTCATGGTGGCCGTCGCAAAGCTATCTGGATACCCACATACACCGTCGCGGGCCCGTTCCGCTCTTGAGGTTCGGATAGCACTCGGCCCATTGTCGAGCAGTAGAGTGGGTCCTGCGTCTTAGAATGGGTTTTGACACACCGTGAGTCACTAGCTCATTGTCTTTGTTGCCTTCTACTAATGCATGGTCCCTTGTATGTTCTAGACGGCGCAGGGGAGCTTTTCGCTCCGTAGCGGCGGATTTTTTCCTCGATTTTCTCGATCTTGATTCCTCGGTACTGTCAAGATGGCCAATTGCCGATCTATAAAGTGCCCACTCCGCAGTCGCTCTTATTCTGTTTTCGACTACTCGACGTACTTGCCCAGATGACCACATCAATGGGGGTTCTCAGGAGTCTGTACAGCTCATCCTTCGTGTACTACAGCGCCGACCGTCTCCAAGATGTTCCGACACTGGTAACCAACACAGTGTCATAATTTATGGCCTGGGACAAAATGCGCTTTACAGACTAGATTATGGCCATGACTATGGGTTGGAAGCTCTCGGAATCTCGGCTCAGCTATACCACTGCCCGTTGAATACACGCCGTGGTCACACGGGACAGTCACATGAGCGCTAGGCAAAGGCTATTTGCGTAAAATTACCCACCCCACCCGCGAATGTATATAACAGGTCTCCGACCCTCGCACGGACGCATTCCCCCCCTCTCTCCTCCCGCAACATTGTACATAACTTATAAAAATGCCGCACACCGGAAGTTGTCTCTGTGGCCAGACCACCATTTCGCTCAATTCCACCCATACCGACCAGGTGTGTTTCTATCCTGCCAATCTCACGATAACTTCGGGTCAACTCTCGTCGCAGATCATCTGTCACTGCACGGACTGCAGACAGACGAGCGGCAGCGCCTTCAGCACGAATGTTCTTGCGCCCAAGAAGGACGTTACCATCACCGGGCCTGTGAAGGAATACAGCATCAAGGCGGCGTCGGGCAACACCGGTATGTCTCCTACCTACCGCCACCTGCGCGGATGACTGACCCCGACCACAGTCACGCGCGTCTTCTGCTCCAACTGCGGTAGCGCCGTATCTCACCTCACCGCCGCCTTCGGGACTCGCAGGCCATCCAGACGGGAAACTTTGCTGACTTTGCAACAATCCCCATCGGCACTGAACGTGCGTATCGCAGTCCTACATTTTCTGCTAGGTCGACTGACTGGGGAATCCAAGTCTTCGTTAAATCGCGTTGGACCGGTCTCGCTCCTGTCGCGGGTGCCGCTCAAGTCCAGACCATGCCGTAAGAATTTGAAAATGATTGTAAATATCAGAATAAGCCGTAATGTTGGGGGGAGGGATCTGTCATACTCGCGAGGTGTATGTACGATAATCTGGAATCGCAAATTTTCTTGCATGCAGAGATATCAAATGTGGCACTGGTTCTACGGGTGCCGGTCGAAGACAGTATCAAGTTATACATATTCTTCCGGGCTCGGTCATCAAAAGATTCTGTAGGTCGTTCCACAAGGCCACCCGTACGTTATTAGTTATCTATCGTATGGTTATTTTTACGGGCATTTTTACGGACGCTTTTTTCGTCTTCCCACCTGTTCCACCGTGCTTCGCCGGCCATGTGAATCTACCGCTTAAATCTCAACCACCAGCCGTGTCAGAACCTGCGGCTTGATCACTGATTCACCCCGTTCACAGACTGCAAAGATAAGACCATCAACTTTTTCCAAGCGACGTGGCGTACCAAAAAAAATACACCTCCGGAGTCTGGGGTCATTCAGCGAGAAGCTTCATAAATGGATCATTTTCCGAAACGATTAGGTATAGCGGCAGAATCGACCATACTCCACAAAGCTCGCCATAGCTCTGCTACGGATAATCTCACGCCTGATCAAAACCAACCGTGACCTTAAATCTGGAATATTCACAGACTCTTCTCCCTGACGAGCCCCAGATTCCTAATGTTCATGATAAAACGGTATGCAGCCATTTGCCTGCTTCTCCGGCGACCATTGGAAAAGGTAAAGGTGTCTGACGGATGAGGTTCCAGCAAACCGATAGAGACTAGCCGGCCAGAATACGTTGAACGCAGTGGATCGGGGCTATTCCCTCAGTACTCGAAGGAAAGGAGTGGGATTAGGTACCAGAAGGATTGTAATACTTACTCTCCGTCTCGCACCGCATTCATAGAGAAACAATTGACTGTACGCCTCTTGGTAGGGCGAGCGTGGGCGTCCGTGGGCACGCTCATCGTGTGTAGAAATTCGAGCAGTCCCGCCAGGCTCTCACGATCACAGAAGCAAAGTGGGTTAGGTTGCGTTACAAATGGACAAGGTATACTATCACGGACGGGGATCCTGGCCACCTTAGAGTTTTCGACCGATACCCAGCCATCAACTCAATATACTGTACACCTTGTCGGGCAGGGAATCAAGGGATGGATACTACACGTCATTTGAGCCCCATTGTGTGAATTTCCGTGGCGTTTTGATAACGGAGTGAATATTTTTCGGAGAAAAGTCAAGCCCAAGCCGTGGCAAAATGAAGAAGAATTGGTGAAGAATGAGCGACAGCCAGTTTTGGACGTGTGATCGCAAGGGGGTCCAACGATAAGAATAGCCGACATCGCGAGTCCCATTCTTCTCGTCGATACTCAGTTGGATCAACTTCGGAGTTGAACTGCAAAAAATAAAAGAAAATCGAGCGATCCTTGTTGCTTCTGAATCTCGCTTGGGTGAATGATTCACAGAAATTCTCCTGTCTGGCTAAAGCTCAGAATTTCATGTGATTGAACCAAAACTGAACATGGTTGAGTGAACGAGTATCAATTGACCACTACCAGAAGTTTTTACCCAACCCATTACACAGGCTTTCCGATCCACCCATTCTTAGCCGCCTGCTGAATGACGGGGAACCATGCATTTGCCATCTTCACATACCCAGCATCGTCTGGATGCACACCATCAAACAAATCCGACGCCAAGACCGACGACATGCTCGCCAGCAAGATATGCTGCCCCGCCGCCGTACGGCTGTTGACCAGCTGAGTTATCGCCTGGTTATAAGTGTTCACAGAAGCTTGACCGGAGCTCAGGGGCGTCAGTGTGGCGACGACGAGAGCGGCGTCGGGACATGTGGTGAAGATAGAGTCAATGAGGGTAGAAAGTCGACTGGGGGCCGTCGAGATGCTACCGCCGAAGACATCGTTCGTTCCCGCCATCAGGAGGACGACCTGGAATCAGACAAAATATTCAAGTCTTTGTCGTTCTGCAAACGGACTACACCCACGTTAGGACGTGCGGGCAAAGCCGCAGGGTTCGTGGCGAATTGAGCAATTTGTGCAATTGTAGCACCCGAATGGCCTTCATTGTCATTATCCGCCATCGTCCCTGATTTGAGGGATCCGATGAAATCAACGGTGTTGCCGGTCTGCAAGAGGTTATGGAGAGTCGAGCGGTAGCCGTTGCCGTCACTGCTTTGCAGACCAAAGGTGATAGAATCGCCCAGGGGAAGAAGGCGGATGTTGAGGCCCGTGGTTGAGGTGGATGTAGACGTTGGTGCAGAGGTGGTACCAGTGGTAGTCGTGCTCGTAACGGTCGTTGCTGTTGTGGTCGTAGCTGTCCCAGGAAGACACTGGATAGCAAAGGAATTGAAATAAATGCTCTAAATACACCGAGAAAAAAATTGCGAACCTGGAAGTACCATGGATTGAGGACAGTACAAACCGTTCCCGATACACAGGTAGTAGCTGGAAGATTCCAGGCGAAGGATAATAAGCAAATTTCTTCTCTGAGAATATTCAATAGGCGCACCGCCCGTCCAACCCATACCGCCACCTAAGGATCAGGAATACGGTCAATGATGCAACTCGGTCTTCAACCCGACGTACATTGTGCCCACTCTTGACTTTGGGCAAACGCGAGGCTCGTCGAGACGTACAGCGCAGTGAGGATTCTGAATAGCATACTTACTCCGTCCCCCGCGTCGAAAGGATCCGACAGAATTATATAGGTCCCCCGCCTGAAAGTCGGCGATTTGTTGCGGAGGAAGGGAGGAATAGCCAAATCTCATCCGAAGTTCTCAAAGTCAACTCCATAGAAAGCCAAGCGCGTTTAAGGTTCTGAAAGACTCCGAGGAATCAGCAACAGGTCATTTGAACAGGTGGACGCCACAGCAAGCTACATGAACAGAACAGTTAGGTGATTCCTGCGACAGGCAGCTCCCGAGCGTTCATTTCTTCCGGGATCAAGGTATATTTTGCAGGGGCCGGACGCGCTCAAATAGGACGTTCCCGCTATTAGTAAGTATCCACGTATAGGCTGGCATTGAGATTATCGAATAACGCTCACTTGATCCCAGCCTCATTGAGGCAGCCTTGATTTTACACGTGGTTTTTGACCTGATCATCAATTTCCTCACTTATTCGAGTGTCACTCAATTTGTCTATCTTGTCAATGTGAAGTATGCCACTGCCAAACTGGGCTTTGTAGACAGTGCAGAATAGAACAAAATAATATTCAATAAGCATTGCTTGTGAATTCAATTTTTTTGCGATTTTTCTTTGGCCCTGGGAAATTTTTAGAGCAAAAAATAGGTTAGATACACAGTCCGGACAAAATTTTTGCGGACCTCTGGCCAGAAGCAGAGTCCGGACAGAAATTTTGGACCCACTGTGGCCAAAAGTCCGGACAAAACTTTGGGACGGGCTAATTTCGGTATCTGACCTACCAAGCCATAATCATAGGCCCTCGGCTAGCGGGCCCTGGCTAACAGTCCGCTGAACGCAGTGACTGGCAGAACCCCTTCAGCTCTCTCCACATATATGTCACGAGCATTGTCGCCGTCTCCACTGACTGCGACATCTTGCTGGCCACGCCCGGCTCCGAAATCCGGGCTCACGGAATGAGATACTACCACACGAATTAGCTGAAGCTAAATTTGAAAGGACGAGTAGAAAATAGGCACCTGACCATATATCTGCACCCGACGCGGTGGTCCGGTCCAGAGTTGGGTTTGCGCTCCCATTAGATTATACTCGTACATGAGTCATGATGAACGGAGCAGAAGGACAGGACGGACGGTACGGAATAGAACATCTCGAAGGTGATCTTCTGCCCGAGGGAATTTCTGCGAATGGGTGAGTTGAGGACATATGTCGCACATGAAAGGAGAGTAACGCACCGTCCGGGGTTGGTGCTGATGAATTCTGGGTGCGCAGCGCACGAGACGAGAACGTCGCTGTACGAGGAATGACCACTTTGGTGGGAGTGGAACTCGGCGAAACCTCGGCCAATGGGAGTGGGACTCGACTAACCTCGGCTAATAACAAAAAGTGCGACTCGGATCCTCGGCTAAGGGCCGTCAGTGGGACTCGCGTTAATTAATGGGACTCGGCGGCTCGGCACATCGAAAGATTTTAGATCTCCGCCGACAGCACGGAATAAGCTTCGAGTGAAGCAACACACTCTAAAATATTTTTTCCAAGCTCCACGCAGTGGGCCCCCGCGGCGAGCGATTGCACCACGCAGTGGGCCCAGCGGCGAGCGTCAAGGGGGTCCGCGGGGGTCTCCCCCGCGCTACATGAATTTTAAAACTGAGAATAAACTCGACAAACTCGAAAATTAGGACAAAGGACTGAATAAATCAACTTGGATGTGCCGTCAGGCCAAAGGAGGGGGTCTGGGGGGAACCTTGTTCCCCAGGGATAAAATATTCAAAAAAACGCGTTAAAACACGTTGAAACACGTCACTAAAGAGACACGGAAGCGCCATGCCGAAAATGATGTGTTGATCGCCAGTGATGCGAACACCATCAAAAGTGCGACTCGCTTAAAATTGGGCAAGTCCCACTGCCATCAGTCCCACCATTCTGGTATAGACTCTTCGCTGTACTGGCCTGCAAGTAATTTGCGATCAGGATGCATGTTGCCGACTCTTTCCTTTGACCGTACAACCCGCCTGGGGAAAAGATGAGAAGTTGGTACGATAGAGGAGCAACGGAAGGGGGAACGCAGCAAGGTGTCTTCGCCCTTCCATCGATCTTCCTTACTCAGCTCAGCGGGCATCTGAGCTCGTATTCGATCAATGCCGCACAATAATGCCCACGTATAGGACTAGCCTCCACCGATAATACTTTGCCATGTCACATCCAATTTCGAATGGGGGAACAATTACAGCAGTGCTTCTACTTTGCCCTCGGCAGCCAGAAGGTACGTTGAAATCATCGGTGTAGTCGACTTCTTTGAAGCCCAATCCACGACTCGCAAACGTTTTCCAGAGCAGACATTTATTGGCGCCCGAGTACCTGTTATGATCCGCGTGGATAATTGCATCCCGGAGTATCGACGAGAAGAATGGGACTCAGAAGAATGGGACTCACTTAGTTGCTTCAAGTTGCTTAGCTGGCTTAACAGTCGTCGTTACTATGCCTAGTCATCAGCAAACCAGAATGCGTCTGGCTGGTCTGGCTCCGGACCAAGCCAGATGTGCCACATCGCCAGAATCTGATCTGGCGACATAATGACTTGGCACTTCCCAGAACACATTTCTGGCAGCCATACCAACCAGTTCTTGTTTCTGTTATTACTTCAAATCACAGCCCACAATGCTCAATCCCACCAATATACATTGGAAGAAGATATATTCAAAGATGCTACGATACAGAGGACAGGATATGTAAATAAACAGGTTCCTGGACATCCATGCTCGCACCTCCCGCTGCACTCTCGCCCCGATCTACCTCGGGGCCAGTTGGCGGCGTGGAGTACATACTGACGAGCTCGGCGGTCGGCAGCGTGGAGCATATACTGATGAGCTCGGCGGTCATCGACAATGTGCGGTACGTCTCCCCTTGCCTCTTCCCCTCCTGACCGTCGCCCACCCGCTCCCCTGGCCCAGGAGCGAGTGTCGTAGCTGACTCACACGCAAAGTGGGACGCGCACCCCATCGAGTCGGAGTACCAGGCATGCAGGAGGAGTCAATGCGGCAGGAACGAGCCCACGAGCCAGCAGGCGACGTAAGGCAGTGCGGCCGAGACACGCCGCATGCTCACACGCCGCCGCTCCCGAGCTCGTCCTCCGTGCGCAGAGACACGGGCATAGGCGCCGAGCCAACCAGCCGGGTACGCGCGCATCCGAGTCGAGGGCACGTGCGGATTCGTATCGTGTACGCGTCCTAGGAGCCAGCGGACCAGGTCGCTTTGGCAGTTCCAGAGGCGCGTGCGTGAAAGGTGAGCCACCAGGGACGAGCTAGCCGGGGTCGGAGCGCGAGCCCTTGATGTGGCCGATTTAAGGGCGCGGATGTAGATCATGGAGGCGGTCGTATCGAGCGGGGAGCGCCACCCACTGGCGGGTGCGCGTTGAGTCGGCGGGGCGGAGTAGTCGCGCTTGCCGGAGGGCAACAATACCTGTGTAAACAATCTTGAAGTTAAAAACCGATGAGGACACCAGAAAAGTACTCAGCTGGCAACGACGGCAGGTCCAAGTGATGGAGAAGAAGGACAGGCCTAATCAAGGCCTGGGTGAAAAGGAAGGAGGTGCCACAGGCGGCGATCCGTACAAAGACAGTGCACAATAAGGATATATAAGGCCACAGGCAGCTCAACATGCAATACAATGCACGGAAGGAAGAGAAAGGAGGTTACAGGCAGCCAATATGCAGCACAGTGCATTGAGGGGGAGATATAGCGATGCAGCAAGTAAGATGCAGGGGCAGAAATCCAGTACAGAGGGGGCTAGGAACGAGGCCACCAAGGAGCAATGATGACAAGAACATATCAGAGAGTATCGCTTGAGGTCCGCGGACGTCGACAAGGTGATCCTAGCGTCGAGGTGTAAGAGACGGTGAGGGAAGGAAGCCACACGACGGCACACGACCAACCTTCCATCAAGAATCACGCCATTTCCGAGCACGTGCAATCGGAGTTTGAACGACTGGGCGTTTAAACTCACCAGTGATCAACCAGTGATACCGAGTTTGTGCCTTCATTGGTGTCTCATTGCATACTGTTACATTCAATCCGTTAGTAGGATGGTCTGTACCATAATGCAAGCATTTAGCATCCTACAAACAAATAATTCTACATGAATTCTGGCTGCCGGGGATTTATGGTTCAATTCAAGGAATTGGGTTGAGCCACCCACGAGGTTTTAACCGGCAACCTGCCTGCTCTGGTCCGAGCCAGGCCGGGAATATCATTGGATATCTAGACTTTCCGCCCCCCTCTTGGTAGTACGTGTGTTCTATGTATTGATGGGTAACTTTTAGCCTGCATAAGTTACGATGTCATGCGTAGTAAACTGACAGTTCCAATTGTGGGACCGTGTCAGTATAATATATCCTCCTCCTCCGTCTGATATCTAGATCTGGTGAAAAAACTGGTGGACATTCTGGAAGGTATGGCAGTTATGGCACCAGATGTGCCGGATGCATCAGACATGCCAGACATGTTCTGTTTTGCCGATGTAACACCGGTAATCAAAATTCACTAGAGTTGCAAACGGGCCTTGCTTGTGCTCATTTCTCAACCATTCGGCCTGAAACTTTCAGGATGTGTTTCTGTATACATTTATTGGTTGTAATGCAAAAAAAAAAGGGGGGAATCTGTCAAGAACTGAGAGAAATGGACAAGATTTGAGGCTGCTAGGGGGCATTATTGAAAGAGATCAAAAACTTACCAAAAAGGAAAAATTTTGGCTGTGCCCTAAGTTCTGCAAATAGCTGTAAGATACTTCCAAAGTTTGAGGAGGATTGGAAAAGTGGATGCTGACCATTGAGAGATTTCTACTTGAAATCAATGGCTGATGAGTCTGGCAACCGTATATCATTCAGTTCTCGACAGATTCCCCGCAATTTTCTTTTTGCATTACAACCAATAAATGTATACAGAAACACATCCCAAAAGTTTCAGGCCAAACAATTGAGAAATGAGCTCAAGCGAGGCCCATTTGAGACTCTAGTGAATTTTGATTACCAGTGTTAGGCATAGTAATGGGACTCAGTGCCAAGGAACACAAAGAATGGGACTCAGACATCAGCACATCAGGTTATTTTAAACCCCACTGATCTGGCTCTGCAGGCGTAAGCACCACACAGTGTGCCCCATGGCGAGCAGAAAGCACCACACAGTGGGCCCAGCAGTGAGTGAAAAGCTCCATGCAGCAGGCCCAGCGGCGAGCGACAAGGGGGGTCTGTGGGGGTCTCCCACATAAGATGTCAAGCAAAAACAGTGTAAATAGTGGTCTGTGCACCTTGGTTTCTTGTGACATTGTGATTCATGGTTCATGGTTGTGGTTGGCTGGTCACATGCTCAGACACGATCCAAAATCGGACCAAATAGATGAAGAACTTTGCAGCTCACATACATCTCAATGCCCATCTCAGAATTGCTTCTTTTTAATACATCATATTTGATGAACTTTGGAAGAGTCTGTTTTTTTTTGTGAGGATAAACATCTAATTCAATAGCTGGGTTTACCTCTGCACACTTAGCAGACATCACTTTATGATAATCATGAATCATCAGCCACACAAGATGCATATGGCATTGTGTAAGAAGTTGTGAGAGGTAGAATTAAATTACATTAATCTCAATGGAGACAGATTTTAAGCCACCCCAATGGAAGAAATTTGAAGACATAGCATAGTAGTATCTTTGTTGAAAGGTCTGTTATAATATTAATTTTACTTGGCAGTCTTGGGCCTGAAGTAAATGTTAGTAGAGAGTAATTCTTATTGACCTACTCTTTTGTATTAAGATCTATACCTTCAGCTGGATAAAAGGCAACACAGAGAGAGTCTGAAGAGAGTCTAAAAAAAAGTTGGATGATAGATGTTGAGAGAATGCCCCAAATGTGGGATGCAATACAGTGGCTGGTGCACATTGACATGTCTGGGGATGAGTCTGAGGCACAGAATCTCATTTCTTATGGCAACATTCACATTTATGTACTGTTGAATACAGTTGAAGTACTGTGGGAATATTTCCGGTCATGTCTGAACCATCAACCATGAAGCACAACCATGCAACAACTATGCAAAAATGTACCATCCTTAGACCACAACCAGGCCCAAAACCATGACTCACAACCTGAATCCTACTACCAAATAATTTCTAGCGATAAAAACATTATACATTGCCTGTGGACCATGACAAGTTCCTTGATGGGGATCAGGATATGTTGAGCAGGGGGTTGAAGCTGGTGCGGGATTTTGTTGGATCAAGATTGGATCCTGCCAATCCGCATTTCCAACTCATGGTTCTGGTACTGTCCAGTCCTTCCAGTGTATATGCCCTGAGCTATTATTCTGTAGTTGTAGATTTGGATGCAGATGATCTGGAGGAGGTTGGGGGAGAAAAAGAGGATGATGTTGCCTCGATGACGATGAGGAGAATTATGATCCTGAGATATGGAGGACTAATTGGGTTTGTATTCATGTATATACTACTTGTGTGCTATGTCATCAGTCTCTGGGGTGAAATGATGTGATATGTGTGTCTCAAGCCTGGGCCTGGGCCCAAGCCAAGCCTACCTGCAGGCTTGGGCTTGGGCTTAAATAAACCTGGGCCCGAGCCTGCTCAAGTCAGACCCTGGGCATCACTATGTGTACATGATCAGCATGAAATCCAGAACTTGCTATATAGCTAAACTAGAACACTGAAGTGCTGAAGCTTGAAGGCTTGCAGTGAATGCTAAGGTGAGCACATTCAATGGTGAGCACATTCAATGGTCTAGTTGCTTTCATTGTGATTTAAATTTCAGATTTATCCTATCTACCAACTGCCAAACTAGGATCACTTAGACATGGAGGCTGGATGAATTTGACATTTGATTGACCTGAACAGCCACTTTAGACACCATAGACAGCCAGGCTCACAGCACTTATAACTGTGCCTTGAGTGATCTCTCCAAACTTCCTTGTCCAATCCCTGGAAATCTACCATTCAAAGCCACCCACCTCAGAATGTCTACAGTACTTCTCATTTAGAGGATGATGTACTCCTGCACATCCTCTCGCTATGTGATGTACATGTTGCTATCTGTGCCATTCAAGTACCTGCCTTTCCCACACTTTCAGGGATGGGATCTGATTTCTCCACGCAGCTCAGTTGGTGTTTGCACAGTATTGCACTGGCGAAGCAGCTGTGGCTTTCCTTCATCCAGGATCTACTAGTAGTTTTGTGATCCTTGATTGACCTTCCACCACATAAACAGCTCCTCCAATACTTGACTGCAAAACTGATTGCAGAAGTCAAGAAAGTGGTCATTGGTCCACAGAGTTGGTATGCTGCCCCAAAGGGATGGGATATCAGCTGCCATCTGTGATTGTGCCCCCCTCTGTGAGTCATGAGATTGCTATCCAGCTGGGGCGATATGTGCAACAGCCATATCCAGTTGGTTCTACATTGCTTCCAGGTGGAAAACATGTCCTGGTCATCGTGTGGACAGGCTTTCACAACCTAGAATTTTGGAACGTGGACATGAGAGAGCGCATTTGGATTGGTGAATACAACAAATGTTCAGTTGAGTATAGTGTCATTCAAAATTGTCCTGACTTGCTCCTGGTTGTGCTCCTCCTCTGTTTCATACTTATTTCCCTAGTCCAACCAGGAGATCAAACAGGAAAGTAATCAGGAAGCTAGCAGGGAGAAGTAGGAGCCCCAAGGGCTCCCGGTGCCCAAAGAGGGTCCTGTTTGGCTCCCTATTTGCTCTCCTGATTGCAATTTGAGTGCGGTTTTAATCAGGAAAACTTTCCTGGTTGTCTCCTGGTTGAAAAAATGCTTGAGGGGGGGGGTTTCAAAGTTGCTCCTACTTTGTTCCTGTTCATTTCCATGTTTCACCGCTTTTCATCAAATTTACTGCCAAATTGGCAAAAAGGGAGCAAAAAGGGATGCAACAGGAACTCAAACAGGGCCAACTTTGAATGACACTTATGTGGACAAAGAGCACTCAGAACTTATGGGTCTTTTCTGCAGGTGAGACTTAGGATCTTTGTGTTCTTGCATAAGTTGAATGGCACTGTGTCTTCCAGAAATATCCCCAACTGGGCAGTGGTCAATGGGCTCCAGATCAATCTTCTGACCAGCGAAGCAACTTGCATCATGCATGTAGTATATCCCCCAGGTATATGTATTTAGGCAATCCTGTAAACTGGTGCGATTTTTTTGTGATCGCTCTATGGGATATAGAGGTGTTTGGTGCCTACTGTGTAGCTCTGTTCAACTGACATAATGAGGATTTTGTTGTCTTCCATTAGGGTGTTTCAAATAAGGATTTTTGACCCTGATTTGAACCCCAACTTGTGCCCCAACTTGACCCCAACTTAGCCGAAGTTAGGGCACAAGTTGGGGAGTCTATTGTGAAACACCTACACTCCTATTTTTACAAGAAATCGGGCTCAACTCAGCCTCAACTTGAAATTGTTCTGACCAGCAGATAAGCGGGTTCGTCAGGAGTGGGAGTCAAGCATCGGGATGGCAGCACTCTGAAATGTACTTTGTTTTGCATGCATAGCCTTATAGATGGTTTTTGGTGAACTTCAATGGGATAAATGATTTACATGAACTTCACTACAATTATTTTAGGAGCAGATTAGGATGCGGCAGGAGTCGAGGCGGGAGACCAACGGTCAACATTGGAAAGATCAGAGTGATTACATAACAATTGCAGCGGCAAAGGCCCGAGTGACCGAGATTAGCCGAAGTTGGGGGGTATCAAGTTGGGGCTCAAGTTGGAGCTGAAATCAGGGTCAAAAATCCTTATTTGCAACACCCTAATGTGCCTCTGTGATGGTAAGATTTTCCATTGTCATTCTTCATTCTGTCTGCATGCTCACCCAGGGGTGTTCTGTTCAGTCAATTGAATAACTGGGGCTGTTTTATTTTTATTTTTATTTCGACCTTCTCAGCCAACCTACCTACCACGTGACCTCCAAATCGGGTAATATTTCACGTGTGTTCGGAATTCACCGGAGTCCCATCAATTCCACTCCCTGTGGTCGGCAAACCTCTCGGAGGAACACCACAACACTCGGAAAATAATACATAAAGCCAATAAGTTGTCTGAGTTTTTGTTTCTTTGTAAGGTCCCACAGTCTTGGTCAACAATGCAAGTTAATCATGGTAAATGGACAGATCTAAGAAGTTGATGAATGCCGGGTCTTTGAAACAAGCCTCAAGAATTAAATTCTTATGCACGATACTCCATCCAAATGCAAAGAATTATGATTTTCTATGACATTGTTCCCTTGTCAAGTTGGTCAAACAGGGGCTCTCAAACCCAAACAAGGTAGCAGGTTGCCCGAATGACACCTTGGGAACTTGATTAGACCTCCGTTATGGGACCGATTAGAATGGTGTACTATGTATGCCATGGCGACATGGAATCCGAGGAGTTCAAAGCTCTCACCGGGCTCCTCACAGGTGATCCGGCATCACCGATACTCTGGAACCTATTCTTGGCCGACCTAAAGATGATGCCCGACATGGACGATGTGTTTCTGGCTGCTGTTCACATTTCCCTACTCGCACAAGTGGACAACATCCTACTGGTCTCACTCTCCGCTCGTGGTCTCCAGGGAAAACTCTGCTCACTTGAGGAGTGGTGCACACGCAACTTCATTCTGATCAACATGATCAAAACTATAATTTTGATCTTCAGATATGGGAGAAGTATAATCACGCCGCTCCCGGTCTTCTTGCTTGGATCTACTGAGCTGAAAATAGAGATCAAAGAGAAATACATTGGAGTTACATTTAGAACAGACAGCAAAACATGTTCATGGCACACTATAAGGCCAAAGCTCGCACGGCTCACTACTGCGGACATCGCATCATGGCTATCGAAGACATGACGGGAAGGTTGACGCCGAAAGAACTCAAGGAGCTCTACATGGCCCGAGTTGATTGCCACCTCATCCACGGATGCGAAATATCCCCTGATAGCGAAGATGTCCATGTGAAGCAACTGAGCAAGGTTCAAATTCGGTTCATCCGCCACATGCTTAACCTACATCCCCGTTCAATGATAGCGGCTCTATTTACAGAGACTGGGATAATGCCGCTTCGCGTCAGACGTCTCCTGATCCTCTTGAACCACCTGATTTATTTTCTTGGCCTCGACAAGAAACACTATGCCCATGCGGCTCTCGACAGCTCATTAGAGCTGTCTGCCCAGGGTAAAAGATCTTGGGTGAAAGAAGTAATCACGGCTGCAGCAAGATTGCCATTGGCATGCCCCGAGTTTATTCTAATCGACTCGACTTCAGCAGAAGATGTCGTAGTCTACTCTAAACTCGTGGAAAAACTCATGCTGGAATGGTTACAGGACGCAATTGACTCGTCAGACAAGCTATACTTACTACACGGAAGGATTGAACCTCAGAAGGACAAACCACCGACGCAAATGACCTCGAAAATGCGGCATTATTTAACAATGGTGAAAACTCAGAAGCATCGAGAGGCACTGACCTCCATTTTGCTGTCCACTCACCTATTAGCCGTTGAGATTTTGCGCTATGTGGATCATGCATACCAACCTGTGCCCTGGGCAAATAGGCTCTGTCGGCTCTGTAAAGAGGAGATTGAAACCCCAGAACACGTGCTGATCACCTGCACGTCCACAGACGAGCTTGTTGAATTACACAGGTTATTTCTGGCTGACTTATTTTCAAACTCCCCAGACCTTCAAATCCACATGGCGGAACACTCGGACACCGAGTTCTTGAAAGCCATGATATATTCCAGACCCAACATTGCACTGGTTGCGAAATTTGCTTACAATGTCCTCGAAATATTATACACCGTCCCCGTGTTCCGTTTGAGTAATATTTGATCTGTGTGCCGGCCCCCCCCCCCCTCCCTGCACTAATTACTTTGCTTTCGTGCCTTCCTTTAGTTCTACCGCGGCGAGTCGTGAGGCTGCGTCCGTGAGCTCGGCTACGGGGATGTATGAGAGTCCAGGGGCAGAAGATGTACATAGCGCATGTACACTAGATAACTCCTGGGCCCCGGCATTCCTAAGCGGGACCGGCCGTGTAATTCTACCTACCTACCGACCCAAATCCTGGGGGTACCCAATTTTTTTTTCTGGCCTAATGGCTCGGCCTACCTACCTGCCCCTGGTGCTGGCTTGGCCAGCCCGGACACCCTTGTGCTCACCCATCTAGTATGTTCATCATTCCTTGAACCCACTCCTTGCACTTGTTCTGGGACACCTCGCACTCATCACTGCTGAACCAATTACATGGACACTACATTATTTTGAGTGTTTTCAAGAGGTCGTCGGTTCGAATCCCAGTGGTTGCAAATTTCTGTGTAGTAATATAGTAACAGTAATTCCTTATCTGGGTCACTTGAGCTGCTTCTCCCCAGTTGCCAAAGACCCACTTACAGAAAGTGGTCGGTGTTTTTTTGCCATTCTAGCTGATGTATAATTCCTATCAGACCTATGGAAGCTATGAGGACTATGAGCTCTATCATAGAGGACCCCCCACTATGTGTGTCTATGAGTTTCAAACCGGGGGTATACCTTTCTATCATAGACATGGGTTTGCTAATGGCATCTATAGTGCCTATCTAGGTCTATCTGGGTCTATATAGCAATTTTGGTTTTTCCTGATGCATCTGGGATATTACTATCCGATGCTCGACAACGGGCAGATTCACTCACTGTGCACGAGAGCCTTTTGCACCGAAGCACCTACAATATCTCCATCCACGTCGCGTACCCGGCACGCAAGACAGAGAAAGAGAGCTCCATCCGCACGTTCGTACACTGGATCACCAAGGCCGAGGACTACGGAACGCTGTTCCGCTACCGTTTGATCCTTCCAGAGGTGCAGAGACTGCCCATTCGATGGGAGTCGTTGCCGACGCGCTCGTTTCGCAGCGTTCCCTGCCGCCTGTTTCGTATGCGGGCTACAACGTCACGGGAAGCCAGCTGCCTTTCGTTAGTTTCCTGCACCACATCCACATTATCCACGACACCGCTCGCACGGGGAACACGGAGCTGCGAGATTTGCCCCTGGTGGAGAAGGACGCAGACACTCTACCTCGCTCTGTATCGTCCTACAGCGGCGCGATAACGTCCCACTCGCCGACCATGTTGAGAATGTCATAGTACAAGTAGCCCATACAATAGCTAGCTAGTCAGGTGGAGCTAATATCTACAGCGTACTTTCATGTATCGAAAATCGTGCTACATACAGCTTACCCATCCCCCCCGACAGTGAACATTCCCATCCAATTGTCGTCTAACGGCGGCAGGAACATCTGCATATCGCTCTCGCACGGTGTCGACCCATCCTCCAAGAAGCCTGAGCCGTTCACCTGCATGAACCCCATATCTTGTAGATTGTCGAAGTCCACGCTATCCGCGTGATCCACGAATGCGCACCGCTGAGCGACGTGCGCCTCCAGGCGTGCAATGAGCGCCGACGACATCGACAAGTCCCACGAGTAGCCGATCAGTTTCAGTGCGCCCGTGACCCTGAGCACGACACAAAAAAAAAGTCTCAACAAACAGGACAACCAAAATGAGGAAGAAAGAAGCACGCACGTCTCCGCTATTGCCCCATCGGGATCCGCACCGTCCTCAAGGCAGAAGCGCGCCCAGCGATGGAGGCTGTCCACCTGCACGTGCGTGAGGTGCAGGCGCGATGGTGCTGCGCGGCGCGCGAGCTCACAGACCTGCCGCCCCAGCAGCGCGAGTCGCTCGCGCTCCCACCTTGCGTCCCTGGCACTGTCGGCCACATGTGCGGTGTAGTGCCCGCACGACTCGCGGAACGCTATTTCCTCGTGCAGCGCGAGCACCAGATCCGTGTACCCGATCGTGAGCGCGTGAAGACAGGCACGCACGTTCATGTGTTGCGAATGACGCGCGACGTAGGGGGCAAAAAAGGAGGGTATCGCGTTGGCGCTGGCGTCGGCATCCCGTTCGGACTGCAGCACGGGCTCGAATTCCACGGAGACGAGGTCGCGGATGCGTTGGAGTGTGGTAAGCTCCGCGACGATTCGCATAACTGCCGTTTCGGAAAGCGGCTGGCGCCGCGCATAGTCTATAAATCATCCAGTTAATAATGGAAACACTAGGCTGGGAGGCAGAGATGCGGACCACCAGTGATATTTTCCCACATTTCGCGGGCGATGCGCGTTGAGTGAAACATGACTGGTCGATATCGTTGTCAGCACGGTACTTAGCAAAAGGTGAGGTGAGCGGAATGCACACGGTCGCATGACGAGGGACAAGTCGATGGTCGACCGCTTCGTGCTCTGCTGAACCGCCAGCTGAACTAGGTCAAGAAGCTGCTCGAGTGATACGGGCGGCGCGCCCGTCAAGAGCAGCTGATCGTTGTGTGTGCTATGTTTAACGATCAATCGACCAGTGTGGTTGGGAGATAGTCCCGATAACGTACACAAGCACGGGTTTGCGGAGGGCGAGTGCGGCAAGGGCTTCCGACATCTACGTTGACTCAGTCGCTGCGACTACGATTACCATACAACAGCGCACCAAGAAACCTGTCCAAAGTGCCGGCCGATTACCCTCGCCCACACCATTCCATGAAGCAGCAAGGGTGCGAGCATGCGAGAGGTATGCGCCGGCCCACGGCCGCGAGCTCTTCTCGTGCTCTGCGCGCACAGCTGTATATCAGCTTCAAATTCGGGCGAACACGATAAAACACGCACGCCGATCAAGCTGCTCCAAGAGTACGCACGACATGGCGTTGTCCTCCGAAGCATCTACAAGCACACCCGCCTCGAACGCCAGGCGCAGCGCGCGCGCATGCAAGGCGCGAAACACCGGCGCACGGCGCACACCATACGCTCGGAGGTCCGCACCAAGCATGAACACGATGCGGTCGAAGAAAGACGAGGGCCGCACGCCAGGCCCCAAGACCTCAGGATGGTAGGCTATGGAGGCCGCGAGCGCGCAAACGCAGTGCGCGAGCACGCGGGGCTGTGGGGGGAGAAGGTTGATACTCCACGCGACGGCGGCAAGCGCGCAGCGCAGGGTCGTGCCGTGGTAAATGGGGTTGGTACTGTGCGGGAGTTGGGCGAAGCCTGGGGTGCTGTTCAGGTATAGGTGGTCGACTCGGGCAATAGAGGGACTTGCATTCGAAGAGATGATGTACGAGCTCCGGGGAGAGGTCTAGGGACGCAGTGGGATCAAGCGGGCCAATATATGTAGGAATTAACGCAGTCTCGTATGGCGTCTTGGAACCGGACGCCAGCAAGGGAGAATTTGTAATCTCGGCGCTTGGGCTGGAGCCACTGTTCTGTGACAGTGCGATATCTGGACTCGCAACACGTTTCTTCCGCGGTCGTCCCCTCGTGACAGGGGTCGTCGTACACCTAAAGCAGGCATTAAATTCTGTCAGAAATGCCAAGTCTGACTTGTGACACACGCTATCCCTCTTTCTCTGCACCGTGGACATGAGTTGCCATTCGGTTGGGGGTGACACCAGACGCGACGGCTCTTGCATGAATCGCATGCGGGGAGTTTCTTTCTCTTCTTATCAGGCGGAGAGTCGGCGTCGGGACTGTGAGCTGCAGTTGTCATCGCAGAGAAGGTGGATGCTGAAATGCCATCACCACGTCGCCGCAGTCGTTGCCGCAGCCCCCGGAAGGATGTGACATGCAAGATGACATGAAATCTCAGTAGGAATGCTTGAGTAATGATGGATGACAATTCAGTGATGGCCCATCAATCCATCACATCTAGAACACATTTCATACTCCGAACTCTTAACGTAGTCAACGTCATAACTCGAACCAATGTTGGCTTAAGCTTTAAGGCCTTAATTTGATTAAGGGTTATTAAGGCCTTAACTGTTAAGGCTTAACGGTCTGGACGACGCTGTTAAGGCTTAAAGGTCCAGGCCGCCCCGTGCCGAGCCGTCTGGGAACCCCAGATGAATACATTTCGTTTGAACGATAGTCTCTGACTTCTGGAGGTTGAAATAACTGCATACACTTTTTGGCTTGTCAAAGAAGCCTGCAAACTAAAAACCTGCAGCCTTGAGCCTCAATCATGCAATGAATGGCGGCAGAATTGATGGAGTTGTTGACTGAGGAGAAAGACGATGGTAGGGCCCCATTTGATCTTCTGAAAATGAGTGAAGGCTGTATAATCACTTGCTATAACCCTTGTTATGGTATACCATGCTCTACAGCGGCAACAATGGGTGTGAGAAATTATTTCCCAAAATGGACTTAAGGCCTTAATCCTGCCCTTAAGATTAACCTTTAAACCTTAATAACCCTTAACGGCTGGGGAGGCCAAGGTTTAACCCTTAATTGCCAACACTGACTCGAACAACAGACTTCCATGAAGCAGGCTATACCGCTGCCAGTCGCAGTTGGTTCATGTCTCGAAGATTCAAACTCCTCCGGGGAGCTGGATTCTGGTTGTATACAAGAGGCACTTCGCAGTGCAACACATGTGGGGATAATATCATAATGCTCAAGTGCTTGCAAACCCGCACAATTGTGAGTCATGCTCATCTCATTAGAGCCTGTTCGGTAACACAATCCGATTGTTTTCCGATTGTTGTGAGCCTGATTGCGCTGATTGCGTGTGACTTTTGTGTGACGGGCGTGAGCTTCTTGAGTTCCCACGCCAATTTTCGTCGCGCATCCTCGTTATTCACGCGACAATGGTCCGTGGCAGGCACGTTCGAGCAGCCTCAGGCTCGCCTACACCAGCGCCAGCCCAGAGACCTCAACCCCGGGGAGGCGTATTGGACCCGGTCGGACTCGGACACCATGATCAAGTTCCTCCTCGAGGAAAAGTCCAAGGCAGGCGACGGAGGAAACTTCCCGCGTCGTTTTGGACAGCTGTCTCTGCATTACTCAACCCCCTTGTCACTAGAGGAGGCCCAAAGACTGCGAAGGTCTGCAGCAATAAATATGGCCAGGTACGTCCTCTGATCAATATCCCCTCATTATCCAATGACGAGTCTCTTTCCGCAGTTCCGTACGACCTACAAAATTGTCAAGAAGGTTGTTGACAACTCTGGCTGGCGCTGGGACGATGTCAACGGCGCAGGCATCGACGAGACCACCAAATCTTCGTGGGATGACTACGTCAAAGCACATCCGAAGGCAAAACCATATCGCAACAAAGGGTGGCCCTATCATGCTGTTATGGCAGAGCTTATGCCCTCCACAGTCTCTGGTGCTCATGTTTTCCGCCCAAGCCATGCAGCACCGGCTGCAGCGACTGCCAACGACAACGATAGGGATGGGGAACAGGCTGCAGATATAGATGGTGAGGTGGATGGCGATGCAGATGGTGATGCGGATGGTGATGCGGACGGTGACGGAGACGAGGATGAAGAGATGCAGGACCATAACAAACCACTGGCTCCCCAGATTGGGACTTCTCCAATTTCACTCAGTCTAGCTCGCAAAATTCGGGTGCTGATCATTCTCAGGTTTTTTTGTCTATATCTTTTATTTTATGTAGATTGACATACTTTATCTCTTATAGGACTCGACCGATGGTATCGTCATGCAGCGCCTGCCTCCGGTTAACGATCTTTTCACTGACTCTGCACCTCTGACAAAGAAGCACACACCTATTGCAACTCCGGGCCCATCCAGAGGCACTGGGAAACGTCCTCGGCTCTCTGCTGGACTGACTGCGATTACACAGCTTGCTGCATCGGTTACAGATGTTAGCGACAGCATTCGGTCTGCTCTCGCCCCACCTGACCGTGGTGGCTTAGAGGCAACTCCACGAGCTGCTTGCCGTTCCGCAGCAGATGGACAGCAGTTGATGTGAGTTCCATCCATGGCCCCAATGGCATCCTCAAAAAATGGAAACCACTTGGGGTTGTTCTGGATGAGGAGGGGAACCGGGTCGTCAGCCAGCGGAAGCTTCACATACTTTGTATAGAATGGGGGAGATGAAACGGTAGAGAGAATGCGTCGGAAATAGCTACATCCAGGCATTAGAAAAAAACATATGAGCTGCAGAGTTAGACTTACTAAGATATTGTTTCGTTAGAGTGTTGGAATCGTTCCCCCACATGGCGAATAGAAAGGCCCGTGACACACATATAGAGGAAGATGGCTGCCTGCTCTTCCAGACGTAGATATCTTGAGTCCTCCAGGTCTGCAACCCCTCGAAGTTCGGCCACAAAAATCATGAAAACATGTAGATGCATCCCAAGTTCGCAATGAATGCGCTCTGGGTGTCCACGCATAAGTTCGGACACCCAAGCATCACCCGTGAGGGCAGAGGTATGATATGGCTGTTTCCAGTACAGTGGGTTGGCATAGATGAGTACTGCAAGTGCGACAGCCTGTAAAATGTATGCCGCAGCCAAGATGACACGTCTACGGAGCCCAGGATCATCATTTGCGCGAGGCATAGTTGACGGACGCGACGAAAATTGGCGTGGGAACTCAAAAAGCTCACGTCCGGTCACACAAAAGTCACACGCAATCAGCGCAATCAGGCTCACAACAATCGGAAAACAATCGGATTGTGTTACCGAACAGGCTCTTATGTATTCATTTTCGATAATGCAAAGTGTCATTCATGAAGCCTGGACTTCTGAACATGCCTTGGCCACCGCACATCCCTGTATATAACAACGTGAAACAGTACTCTTTCTACATCCATATCTCTGGTCTTCTACCCCACCACAGTAAATCGTTCTGCCGAATAAAATGTCCCCATCCACGTCACCAATCGAGACCGCTCAGACCCATCTGGCGACCATGTATCGCTCGATGAAATTGGAGGATTTACTTATCGCCGCCACAACTCCCTTACTATACCCTTCAAGCAGAGGATGGGCCTGTCGTGACTATCACTCAGACCACTGGCGGAAGCGAGGAAGGGCAGGTCATTACCGGTGTAGAAGTTGAACAACTCACACTCTGGGATATGGTGGCTGGGGTCTCCTATATCTGGGTGCCATCATTGACAGCCTTAAATAAGAACTTCGACGATGAGGTTGCAGAAAATGGGTGCACATCGCCGTTTGAAGGCAACTGCGATCTGTGCTTCAACCCATTCCTCGACAGGCCCCTGATACAGGTTGGCCACAACGAATTGCACTTGCACGCCATGCCACTGATATAATAAATCGCTCAGATTGACTCCCCGAGCAGCGGTACAAGGGAGCTTCACGTCATGCCCCTTTACGTGGGGCTACAGCTTGTGCTGATGGAACTTGATGTCCAGCATATTAGGCAATATTTGTCTGCTTATGCCCCACCTTCAGACGGAATGATGTGATTAATATTTGCCTTTCTCACAACATTGGGGAGTTTGTCATCAATGTACAAAACTGCATGTGATTCTGACCGCTTTATTCCCAGGTATCTACGCTCTGTAGAATTACTGCTGTTCCCAGTATCTATTCTCCACTGCTTCACACATGCACCCAATTGCAGCACTATTGTTAATGCCCAAATTTCCAGATGCATCAGCCACCTGTTATATCTGTGCATCTTGTTTCCGGTCACACTCCGGTCACAATCCGGTCACACTCCGGTTTCCGATAAACCGGAGTATCTCGGAATGATTCGGATCATCTCGGACCATCGGGCCTATGACGCTACAACACTTTACTAAGTGTTTTCCCGTTTATCCATACTTCTGTTCTTCTGACTTATTGTCTTGGACTTCTCTTCTCATGTTGATTACATAACCATCACTTCTTCCGACATCATCTGACTCCAGTCGCATGAATCCCTTATTGTCCTTTATTCCTGACTTACCAATCCTTCCCACCATTATTGTCTTTTCTCCTCTCATTCCTTTTTAGTATCAACAATTAGTTTGGTAGTATAAATATGTCTTAGATACTTCCAGTACTTCATCTGGAAAATTAACGTTGTTTCCGTGTTTCCTTTCATGGACTGAGTCTTAAACTTCTCATCTCATCTGCGACTCGACTCCGGGGTAAACTCAGTACCCTCGGATGTCTTCTTCTTCATTCGATCTTCCTTCCGGTCCATTACCGTACTTCCGGTTCATTTCCGGTCCATTACCGGTCTTCCGGTTCATCTCCGGTCCACCTCTGGTTGACCCCCGGATTTCCGGTCGACCGCCGATTTCTCTTCTTCGCCATTCTGGTCCTTCTCTCATTTCGGCTCCTCCCCAGACAGTCGCACACCCTTCTGAGCTGTGGTGCTTGCGAGAAAGCCGACTTCTTGACTCCGGTCCTGTTCCGGTTATCCGGATCAATCTCCGGTTCCGGATCAATTTCCGGTTCCGGAGCTCCGCAGGGCTGGTCATCTTCATTCTGGCTCAGGATATAACACCACCGCTGCTCGTAAACCTCTAGGGTCGTTTCAACCGCACCACAGAATATAGTTTCGTTTGTCTGTTTATCAACATGTGTCAGCGGGGGTAGCACCCTCATCTCATGTAATCACTGCCATTGATTTCACGCTTAACAGAATCTGAAATTGTTTGGATGCAGAGGGATTTAATATCAACTAAGCTACACGATGATGCAGTATTTATCTGAATCTGGTCCTTTAATCTATTTCCTGATCAGCACAAATGTTTCCCATGAAACAACAGCCTTACGATTTCCACAGAAGACAGAAATCCGAGAGACCTCTCCCCACTATGACGCAAAGTAATCTGTCTTATGCTGCATGGTACCAATTACAGGAGCAGGCAGAAGCTCAATGACGTTGCTCTGCTTCAGCCAGCAGGGCAGGTTCACTGCGGACGGCTCCAGCTCGCCTTTCATGGGCACGACAGCACCGTGCGACCGCGGGCCAAGATGGAGACATAGGTTGTACCCACAACGGTCGCAGAGGGCATTGGCGCACCGTCCACCAGACATCGTTGACAGGAGGACAGCGCAGGAGGACGCGGTAATGGTGCATCGAGACATGATAGCCCATGTGTGTGTGTGGTTGAGTAGGTTATGAGTGGTTCTGTGTTCTTGGAGCTGGAATGTCGGTTCAAATGCGGGCTTTTATGCCTTAAGCATAAGACAGTGTCTTAGCCCCTATGTTCAAATTTGGGGCTCGGCCTTTTGCATCTGTTGTGACCACTAGTGAAACATCTCTCAGCCGGCTCGGCGAGCTCGGTGAATGTCTTGGTTCAACGGGACTTTACCAACACACAAAATGACTTCTTGTAGAGTGTCCCAAATAGAAAAATACGGAGCTCATTTGGATTTGTCCCAGTTAACAATGAAATAATTGTGGGAACTCATTCAATAGTAAATACCCCAGTTCAGTCTTCACGGTGCTCATCTTGTAATATCATCACCCTGTATCATTGCATTTTACAGCAATTACAGTGATCCACCAGTCAGTGAAACACCCAGTTTTGAGCTCAAGCCCAGCTCAAACTCGGTTCATATTCAAATACAATACATAAAAACTCCTTCTCCCAATACCCATACCTGATAACTGGTCAGGGAGGGGAGAAATAGCTCGAGATCAAATCCCGATTTGGCAGAGAGTTTGATCCACTGGTCAGTGAAACAGTCGATTTCGGTTGTGACTGAGCCATCTCTTGCTCAATCAACCTGAAAATTTGGGAGGACCAAGCTACATCATATAGAAGACATTTGGCTGATTCAAGAGTTTCCAGAAAGAGCATGAAATTGTAGATATCAGGTCCGTAATTTTGACTGTTTCACTGACTGGTGGATCACTGTAACTAGGACTTGTTTTTTGTCTACACACCTTCAGAATATATATCCAATCTGTCCTATGTGCATGCGTGCTGATGCAAAAACTCACTAAAACAGAGTTCATATGGGCTCTGATTCGCGTTCTTTGGGCTTGTTACATTTCCAGTTACAAGGAATTTGGCGAAAACATCTCAAGTGTGACGACTCATCCTTGCTATTTACGGCTTCCCGATTGCAATTGCCGCACTTCACGCTTCCACCACCTGTGTCGACTCCCTCCTTCTGGACCAAATGAAGTAATGCGGCAGGCGACCACTCCAACCCGCACCCGTTTCTGTGTTTCTTCTGCCCGCAGGTAGTCCCCGCTGCATCACATGCTGGTGGTCAAAGTAGGTGCCAACTGCGATGAGGAGGCAGCCGACGATGACGCCGGCAATAAGCCCACTGGTAGCTTTGGACGATGACGCAGTGGTAGCCGTGAATGCCCACTAACTTTAGGTAGTGGGTCCTGTAGCGCCCTATTTCAAGTATGCATTTTTCCCACGACAAACACAACCAAGCAGTGTCATTGCTGTACAAACATTGTCACCTACGCGAGTTCGACATGCATGTCCGTTTGGCCACTATCCTGTGGACTTGATGTTGCAGACCGTCCGACAACACCTCATTTTGCAGAAATCCAAATGAGCCCCAGCGCGCATTTTTTAATTCTTTTTCCGCTTTCGGATGACGGCCCGACGGGTCCGACTTCCCGGGATGAAAAAATTTGCTCGACTCATTAAATCACGTGTCTCCCTCTATTATCTGCACTCTAGACAACCCACATGACAACCATTCATCTCGTCAATCCTATTGATTTGGAGAGCGGTGAACTGTGAATAGGTCCCCTTTCCATATACACATTTGTTTACTGTTTGGCACTCCCCATCTCTCTTCCTCTCATCCGCTGCTGGTGTCCTAGTGCTCGCAAGGGGCATCTAAATTCTAATCTCCTCCCCTACTACGCATAGGGAAAATATTCGCTACTCCCAACAGTGTGTTGCCTTGCCCCCCTTTTTCTTGGTACAACGTCATGTCTGACTTTCATCCTCAAGCTCTGCCTCAAATGTATCTTGTGTACCACAACTTCCACTTCACTGCCCGAGCGCCGGAGGTGCCTTTGGAAGAGGAACAGTTGGGGAAGTCCTCATTTGCCCGTGGTCGTGCTGGCCAACATTATGCCCAGCTAATGCTCAGCACTCCACTGATGACTTACTAGGCGTCTGGAGAGTGCGTGGTGTCCCATAGCTTCTCCTCCTTATTCCCGTGCTTGTTCCTGTTCCTGTTCCTGTTCCTGTTTCCTACCCTCTCCCTACTCCATTATAGTATTTTCCCCTGTGTCTCCTGAATACCCTGCATCATCACACTTCTTTTCCCTCTCACTTCATCCTGATTATTCCCAAAGGCACATCTGTCACCTCCTCTCCCAGGCAGTATTGAGGGTCTCTCATGACATTATCTCTGCCACAGGCACAGTGCCAGAGGGACGTGTGGAGGGGGAGGACCGTGCTGGATCATTCTGTGGCCCATTGGCAGGTGCATCGGGATTGAGTATGTACACTTGCACTGGCGTCTTCGAGACGAGGAAACGAGGCACACATTCACAGTTCCACATTCCCCGTGTCCACACCTCCATCCCCTTCATCCACTCAACCGTTAACTCATCTACGCATCTGTTCATTGACACATTTTCTCATGCATGCATGCATCCGTCTCCTCTCCACTCCCCCTTATCCCTCCTCTCCTCTTACGTCCGCTAATGGATCTTCTCCCTACAGCAGCCTCAGCTCCCGGCCGAGTTGGCCTTTTGGAACTTGCCCCAGTGTAAGTGTACAGCGCTTCGTGGGGACACCGTCTTCATTGCGCACAAGTAGCAGGGTACAGCGCACAGCAGTGTGGCTTGCAGTGCATTCATCGCTGCGCAATGTGGGGTACAATGTGCACCTCGTAGTACAGCATACTCGGTGCTGCATATGCAGTGTGCACCCATTTGTAGCAGGGTTTGACCCCTTGCTAGCAACGACTGTCAAGAACAGCGGCTCTGATGGGGAGACATGGCGAGGGCCATGCTTCCATTTTAGATGGGGGAGGAGATTGCTTGCTCTCCCCAGGGCTCTCCTGTGCATGGGAGAAGACTGGGGTATGCGCACAATGCTTGTCTGCATCGTCTTTGTGCTAGTGTGGGGATGCACTGTTGGTGTGCTGCTGGAGAAGTGCTCGCACTGGCGTATTGTGTGCATGGGGAGAGTGCCTGTCACCGTGTTCTGAGATTATGTGCGCCACATGGTGCGCCTTCATCATGTGCGTCTCATGTGTAATGTTTGGTACACAGCCACCTTTTTTTCTTCTTTTTCTCTGGTCTCTGGGATGGCGCAGCTACACACGTGACAATGGGGATCACCAGCAAACGGGTTTGGCAAGCGACCTGCTGCCATGCTGGCTACAGACATAGTGGCAGCAGTGTGATGAAGCCTGGAGGTACAATGTGTTGGCTGTGCAGGATGATCCCTCACGATTGCTTTGTTGTCATGTGTTGGTGGTGGGAATGTCCACCAGGGCGAGCAGGCTTGCAGTTGCGGTCAAGGTGGAGTTATGGTGGGGTGGGGCTGGCCATGCTGTGGGACATGATGAGCATGCACAGGGTACATCATGCCACAGTATTGCAGCCATGTCTGGTCCATCATTCTCCCCTTCAGCTCCCTTCTCGTGCATGTGCCCTGTTGTCCTTACAATGATAATACTATTCATCAATAAATAAATCTGTATTCAAATTTACATGTTGCACCCTAGGAATCATCTCATGTTTCCGTCCGTACTGATATGGAAATGTGGTAGCAATTGCGAGACTCACAAATTGGGATTCAATGAGATGGGAGGAATGGAAAGGCAAGAGCAAGTAAGATATGGGCCATGCACGTCCCACTAACATGCACGTGGTGTGACTTTGTGTGACATTTCCGTCCAAAAGTAGGCAAATTGTAAAGAAAATGGTGCAGAATAATCACCATGGCCCGCTAGGCAAATCCCTTCCATGAAACCCTTTGGAAAGATAATAGGAACCATCTAGAAAAAGCCCTAAGTGACTGGGACAATGCTGCAAACGGAGTTGTCTTCGCAAGAGTTGACGGCGTTCCACATTGATGATCAATGAGCGCCAAGATATATATTTACAGGACGAAGGTGCGATGGATACAAAATTTAAAAGTGAACACTATGAATGTTCTAAGTAAACTAATTGTGAGCATCTAAACAATATCAGCCTCATCAAGTTCCTCCAAGATAGACTCGGGCAGAATGCGATGACCCTTGTACTTTCGCGCCGCCCATGCTGCCTGACGACCGTTTAGCCCCTTGTCATAAGCATCAACAAATTTCTTTGACCGATTTCCGAAGCGTCGCATCATTGCAAGCGGAATGGCGTCAAGAGCTTCCCGCACATTTCGCTCCAAGTCTTCCTCGCGGGAAGACTCAGGAAAAAAACGATAGACCCGTTTAGCGTAGTCCCAGCACTGCTCAATGAAGTTGAGCTCGCAGTGGAACTTGGGGAGGAACAACACCGAGAATCCACGCTCATTGCAAATTGTCTCCAGAATTGATGGGACATGGACAAAGTCGGGCTGATTGAATAAAATTCGGCGGCAGCAGCAGTCCAATGCAGGTGGTTCGCAGCGGAAATTCTTGCACTCGGCTAGCTTTGTCTTCATATCTGTGAAGCCACGCTCCTCAAGGATCGTTTGCATGCCCTTGAAAACGCCTGCACGTGGATGGCCTTCGGGGAAATAAAGTGACTGTGGCTGTCCATTGAATTCCGTGTCGTGCATCCGTATTTTGGTTTTAAGGAGATGACCAGATGTTGTATGGATGAGATCCCCATTTGAATCGCGTGCATTAGCCTCCACAAGCCAATTCTTCCCAGCCGCTGGTGTAAATTTAGGCATCTTCCGTGCTGAGAGAGCTCCATCTGCACGCTTCTTGTGAATGGTCGCATTGTCATAGACAAAGACATGCTCGAAGTCAGGATAAACCTCATCAAGAATATCCATCATGTCTGTTGCCTGCTCCTGAATATTTTCGCAGGTAAAATAGCCATCCCTATTTTTCCCAGGTTTCAAGAAACGACGGGCCGTCCGTGTGCCATCAAGTGATGTCGGTGACCATCCAAAGTCAACAGAAACGAAATCGGCGACCATTAAAGAGTGACCATCTCCTTTTTGACGCAGTTTGGCTGCTGCGTCTTTATGGTACCAATTTTTGCGCTTTCGGTCGTGGGCATAGAAAATGGATTCATCATGATACCACACAATGACTCGTTTGCCGGGACGCTGGGGGCCATACTCGGGGAGATTGTCTTTAGACCAATGGCACATACGCCTCTCGAGCTTCTTGATGGCAGGAATATATCTCATATTCCGCTCATAAACGACATCCTCGCGTTCATGTCCGTCTGAGTACTGGCCCTTTTTGGGCTCAGTGAACCTGTAGCCCAGTGCCCGCAAATACCGCCTAGCTGTACGGACTGATATTGCCCTGGTGATGCCGTGCTTCTGCATCACATCCGGCCTTGCGAGATACTGCACCAACTTCTCTGCCGTGATGTGGTTACCAATCTCTTGCAAATGGAGATTGATATCGGCGACCAAGTCTTCATCAACCAGTAAGGACTCGTTCCAATCTCCGTATGGATTGTCAAGAAGTAAGGATCTGTCGTGAATGTATTGCCGTGCTAGTTTGCAAAGGGTGCGCATGCAGTATGTCCCCCGTCCGAGTCCGATAGCAGCCTGCAGTGCAGAGGCACCCCAATGGCGGTAGGTTTTCGATTGGGGATTAATGTAGAGGTTGAGAAAAGTGCGCATGCCTTCCAGCCGGGGTCTGATGAATGGGTCGTACTGCGGGTCCTTATAGCCCTTACTAGAAGGGCCTCGGGACTCCCCACGAAGCTCAGCAGTCAGGTCCTTGACAGCAGCAGCGGCCATGGCAATGGACGGGGCCTCACGCAGCTTCCCCAGGGCACAAAATGGGTCATAAATATTTGCAAATGCATCTTGCGCTTCGGTATCAGAAGCGGCAGCATTTTCAAATGCAGTTGTTTCGGGATCCGGCTCGGCATGCGAATTCTCTGAGTCGAGGCTATCCGTCGACACGTTTCCTGGTACCTGGGGATACCGAGAAGCCAGATAGGAAATATCATCCTCATCTGGGACTTCTTCAACAGTTGCGCGACGCGACTTGGGTGGAGGCAATGCATATTCATGATAAAACTGGGCAGGGGCGCCAACGGCTGCTTCGGTGCACGAGCTTTGATGGAAATAGGATCCATATGGGGCGGGAAAATGGCCAGTTGGGACGTTGCCGGGAGCGGAGTAAGACGTCGACAAAAACACATCTGAGCTATCGCGATCTATCAAAAACGTGTCTGCTGATACATCAGAGGGTGCCGTGAATGCTTTGACCTAAATAAAACTGCTGTTAGCGCATAATTTGCGGCCCGAGGAGCTGTATGTGTTTACATTTTCCTTCTCAATTTCACTGACTTTTCTCCGCTTGCGTGGGGACAAGCTTTGAATGACACGCTTGACCCCTTTGAAAAAGTTATCGGCACGGCTCCGAAAATGTTTAGCCTTCGCCGGCATGCTGGGCGGTCTGTGTCCGCGATTCGACGTGTCGAGAAGGATCAGGAAGCGTGTTTTTGGTAAATTTCGGACCATTCGTACTTCTCGTGATTTTGTAGGCCATCTTTGCCAGATATGTCACTTCCTACACAACTAGGTACAATTTACCTACAAATTCATGGAACCGATAAGCTCGGAGTGATGTGCTCATTATCTGAGCCCTTTTCTAAGATAAATTGCCCATATTTGGTGGTGTCACGCTGATCACGTGCACGTTAGTGGGACGTGCATGGCCCATATCTTAACTTAATCCTGGTTTTGAAGCTGTTTTCCCAGAATTTGGGTGGTGTAACGGCAAATTGAAAAGGTCTCACTGTTGTGCATTACAACCAGGAAATGTTGAAACGAAAGGACCCCCCCGTTACATGTTATGTTTCACCCCTACAAATTGCTACAGTAACTGAGACTCTGAGACTCATCTACCATCACGGGCATCTTGCTATTATCAACTTGAAACATATTTAATATTTATTAGAAAAGTTTGCAAGCAACTTGAAACTTCTCCGTGAAGATTTGGAGGAGATTATGGAGAAATTCGAGTGCCTGGTTAGTGGGCTCTGCCGCGAAGCGCACTACAATTGTTATGCTGGTTTATCTGTGTTGGTCAAGACCGGCGATATGTTTGTTCACATAGATTTTGGCCAAATTATGACCAAAGATGTGACTTTTGTCATGCTCCACCGACAAAGGCTAGCCGCTACCTGTGCCCCTGGGTGTAGTGCATGCAGCGAGCTGATGGATATTATAATATATAGCCTCTGGCTCGTGTCCTACCCTACCGACTGAGACCCCCATCTACCTCTTAGTTTTCTGCATCCCCCGCCATTTTATGTTAACCGTCACATATTTGGTCAAAATCTACATGAACAAACACGTCGAGGCAAAATCACGGCTGCATGCTTTTAAGCAAGACTCTGTATATACTTGTTTGACTTGCTAGATGCCCCGCACATCCTCCTTCTGCGGCAGGTAAACAAATCGGGTGCATATCTGTGTGACTATTAAACCTGCAGACGAATAAAACAGATCTCAGAACTGCGTACATCAGTAAAACTACAGTTTCGTCTTTGACGTCTTTGGCGTCTTGGGCAAGACGTCAAAGATGTATTTTGGGCCAAGACAGATTGTCTTTCCAAAGTAGATTCAGTATTCTTGGGAAAGATGAGGGTCTTGGAAAAGACGCGAAAGACACCAGGAATCTTGTCAAATCTCCCTTTAAAGACATTCAAATCACTTGAAAGATGGTTGCCAAGAATATATATATTGCACTGTATCTACTACACGATACAAGGGAGAAATATACGATGAAGCACATGCACGAGAAGGTTCACCAACATCACAAATAGGTCGACGAGGGTCAAAAGGTGGGCTATATGTGCACCACAATGGCGTGGAACCATTGGACATCCAAGTCCGAGTCCGATGAAATGTCTGAGCATCGTGGCGAAGTATCAGCAGAGGCACAAACATAAGTATATTGGATTGGCCCACCAGAGTCACAGCAATCAAGAGATACCATAGGCACCAAGATTGCTCCAGTGCACGACACCAGGCAGCACAGTGTCCTGCCCACACCCCCAACACTGTCGGCGCACATAGTGGTCAGCACGTTGCTGTGCCTCCACGCAAGATGGGGCCCTCACACAGGGGGCAAAGATAAACACACTTGGCATACCCGCATCCGACACGCATCGGACAGGTCTTCTGACGGTCTTCGCACCGTCCTCGCCGCGGCCTCGTTGGCATCTCTAAAAATGAATTGATTCCCGGGGTCAGCCCGAGGTCCAAGATCACGGTGATCTGATCAAATCATCTCTCTCATCAACCACTCCAATCTTTTCACCTCGAGCCCCTCCCCTGTGTCCCTAGCCGTTACTGACAGCCCCTAGGCTTTGTGTGGAACACAATCTACTTGGGGGTTAAACTTGGGCAGCTTATCGGGCTCATCACTGGCAAGTGCATCCTAAACAGTTCAAAGTTCTCCAGTCATCATCGTCTGCCACCACACTGCTTTCTTCTGTTTGTGGAGGTGTGTCTTTCCAGATAAATCCTATACCTGCTGCTACATCTTCCCCCTCCTTCCTGCTAGTCAGTGGTGAGCCATGGCCCCATTGCCGGATGCCGATTGCAAGTCGCAATAACGATGGCCGTTGTATGCACAGGGAAGTGTCTTGTCGCATTCACAGCACCTTGCCATTTGGTGCTGGTGTAGTGAATGCGACCAGCGCTATCCAAGCAATTCAGCAGTCCTGAGTTAGCGCGCGCATCTACTTATTCCACGCGTCCGGCACGCTGGGCCATGATGCAATTAGCTGATGGCAGTTTCGCGCATCTCTTTGTCCTGGACTTATTTCTAGCCACCACAGTCTAACTTTCACCCTTTACAACTCGCTTCCTTTTAACCCTCCTCAACCCTCTCCATTCACACCATGTCCGGGAGCACTCAAAACAGCAAGCGCAAGTCCAGCGCGGCCAGTAACGGACGCACAAACACAAAGAGAGCACGCGGAACAAACACAAAGGCAAAGGGTCCCGACGTTGGCGGAGCCACCGGCACAAGCAGCGCTGATGCACCTCCTGGCCCTGCCGACGGCGCGGCTGCTTCTGAGAAGGACAAAGAAGAAAATGAAACGAGGGCGCGTAGGAGGAACCCGCACGGAATTGCCCCAGATGATGTTGATGAAAAGGCAAAACCAACTCAGGTGTGTTGACTAATCCCTCTCGCTAGCTACTACTCTAATCACTTGCACACTAGCGCGCCTTTCAACGTCACATCCGCATGGCTGCGGGACTCCTCACTGCAGACGCTGTCCTCGAACCGGCCGACAACTACTTCGATCATTACGACAAACGCTTCAACGAGTCAGACGACATGGAGGGTCTCATGCGTCAGATTATTGCGGAGGCAAAGAAGACGCTCAGAAGCGGGCAGAGAGGCTCATCCGTGACATGAAGGTCATCGCGAGGGGGGACGGCGAGCCGGGGCAGTACTGTCAGATCACGAAGGATATTGCACTCATGCCCGCTGAGCACATTGCTTTCTTTTACTCTGCCGTGACTTGGGCAGGGCTTAAGGCCTTTCACCCCGATGTCTTTGGTCCAACACACTCCACGTATAACCTGCTTCACCAACACCTGGCCGTCTCCACCTTCCGCACTATTGCAGGGTGGTATGACTACACCGCACTAAATGTTTCCTTGACCGTCACAGAGGATTACTATCTGCTGTCGGAAATGTACGACAACTTCATGTTCGGTACTATCAAGACCAACAGTCACAAGAAGAACAACTCACCCAGGAGCCTCTCCAAGGTGCTCGACACTTCAAAGGTTGATAAACATTGCGCTCAGGTATCTTGTTCTGTCTTATCGTATTTATATTGCTGGTTACTGATTCTGCGACAGCTTCGCCTTCGCCGATACAGGGAGGCGAAAGCGAAAGGGTATCGCAAGCCTATCCTGCGTTTGCTGAAGGTAAAGGCTGCTCACTGAGACGACGAGCGCCCTCCGGGTGGCGACCCGAAGAAGAAGGGCCTCATTATCTGCGCGAAGGATGGCCGGAGCCAGATCGTCACCAGCTTCTTTCACGAACTCGATAATAGCATTTTGAAGCGGAGCGAGCGCAACCCAAATCGGAACAAAAAGTGTGATCCATTTCTACAATTCATACTCATTACTTAAGATTTACAGGGCTCCTGAGAGACGCGAATCGTCACCGATCCGCCTACCCCATCTTCTGCGATGTCCCGAGTCCTCCCTGTTGGCGTCCCAATCGACTTTTGGACACCCAAGTTCTACAACGAGGACTTGGATATCCAGGAGAAGGCGATGTACGTGAACACGGTAGTCGCATTCCCGCTCGGCAAGTTCTGTAACGACCAGGATGCCACCAAGTGGTCCAAAATGCCCGCCAAAGAGTTCATGAAAAAATATGGAAACAAGGTTTTCATGCAATACGACCCGCCCACCCTGGAAGAAATTGCGGCTCTGGGGATGGACAAGGATCGCGACGAGGGTTCTGAGGCTGACGACGAGTCGACCGACTTGGAGGACACCGACGATGATGAGGCGATGGAGGAGGAGGAGGAGTAGTCTTTACATTTTCTTCCAAATTGCCCTAGATCTCATGCTCACCTCGTCATCATTCTTAGCTCATATTAGACATTTGTTTTCTCCCTTCGAGTATGAATTTTTTCACTTGAACTTTGCGTGAGCTCGAAAGATTTTATTGCGCTTGAAATCAAGACATAATCCCCAAGCATCCCTTCCCCTCTGTGAACTCAAGTCCGCGCCGTCTTTACTAACCAGTGACACACAGATTTTTTCTTCACATAAAGAGTTTATTCAAAACTACATAAGCACATTGCGTGGATGGAGCGCGTAAAGAGAAAGGGAAGGGAGAGATAGAGGGCAAGGCGGGGAACGTGGTGAGGGAGAGAGCGGCCGGGCCGTAGGAACGAATGCGCGATGGTGACGCGAGGGTGGAGAGACGAGGGACAGAGAAGGAGGAGAGTAGCACGGATGCGGGGCGCGTGGCGAATCCGAGTCCCGTATGTGCGCAACTCGGCCCACGCGTGTCTCTGCAAGCCAGCAGGACTTGACTTGCAGCACAGGGACTCGACGCACGCGCACAGAGAAGGCAGAGATAGTGTGGGTGATGTGTTGGAGGGCGGGAGCGAGGGAGCACAACGTGGTGGGGATGCAAACCGGGTGCCACGTATGCACCCATAGCGGTGTGTGGCAGCGGCGAGCGCGAAGGCGGGGGACGGCGAGATAATGAGGGAAGGGGAGCGAGACGAGAGAAGAGAGGAGGGTGGGGCAAGGCAAAGGAAACAGCAAGAGATGCCCACCGTCCACTCATTCCTGTGAAATGACCAATGCAGACAACACGTGCACAGAGGAGTTGTGAGTAGGAGACTGAGAAGGGTGCACAGCACACGCACCAAGAGTCTCCACCGTTCTGTGTGTTCTGCAAGTCGAGGACGACGCTGTACACTACAAGTAATGTTCTCGATGTCAACACAGAGTCACAATCAGATAGTAAAGGAGGAACCAACCTTTCTGCGTGTGGCCAACCAGTATCCACCGAGATGCGCCGGCCATCGCATCTCGCAAAAGCCGCTCTGTGCGTTGCTCACAGATCCCCTTCCTCGCGCTCGCAGACCGCAAGTCGCCCGTGTCGTCGTGCGCAGCGGCGAGCGCCCTGCGAGCGTGTAGTGATGCTCGCAAGGTGCGCCTAGAGCTCTGCTCGCGTGTTGACGTCGACATGGGCAGCGACGGCAGCGGACGAAGCAGCCTGAGTAACCTTCGACTCGAGGAAGGTGGTGCGGCGCTCTGCGTCCCGCGTGCAGACTTGGTGAGGTGTTCGTGGAGGTACTTGATGGAGAGGTTGGCCTGCAGCAGAGTGTTAGGGTGAGCGATGATAAACACCCCAAAACTTTCACCTGGTTGACCGCTGACGTCAAAACCTGCAAATTCTGAGACCACAGACACAGGTTAGCAACCGGGAGCCTGAGTAAGGTACAAAGAAGGAGATGTACATTTATACTGTCATGCTTTCAAATCCCACATTTGTGGATTCCTTCGAATCCTGGAATTTCTTATTTTGAAGTTCTAGGCCAGCGGAGACGAGCCCGTGACGAAGAGGATGGCGACTATTGGTTCTGGGAAGTCATACTGGTCGTGTAGTTGACTGAATTGAAGGAGCAGACGATGTGAGTGTTTGCTGTAAAGTGGAAGAAGTGAAGCAAAAGATCATCATTTACTCGTCATTGAATTGATGCTCAATTCAATCACCGGCCTGCCTTTGCCCAATTGCCGTTCACGCTATAACAATCGAAAATCCACAAAAAAACCTCAACTTGTGGAATTTCTTTGCATAGAAGTCCTTGTTATCATTTAACACAGATTGTGAGGTGCTTTGAAAGTGCTCGAATGGACCGGATGAATATATAAAAATCAGATCAAATCAACTGGAGTTCCCCTTTACCATCAAATTCTGATGGTAAAGGGGAACTCCAGTCAATTTGATCGGACGATGGCGGATGCGGATGCCCGTGTTCTTGTTCGAATCTGTCCATCCCGGTCCAGAACAGAACAAGAAGAGTATCAGATGACTGATACCAGCATGATATCTAGATTGCTGTCTCTAAGGTAAAAGAACAAGTGGGATACCTTGGAGACCTCTTCCAGCCCATGCCCTGAAAGTCTCGGCCATTTGTGTCTGCTCTAGCTGCATAAAGTGTACAGTTGTCATTGATGGTATCTCGCAGCCTGGAAAGAAGGTTCACCCCAGACGCGGAAACACCATATGTTCGGGGCAGGACCACCAGCAAAAAAGAAGGCGAAGGAAAAAGTTTTTTCTTTCGATGAGGATACAGCATCAGACGAGGATACACAAGGTAGGCTCAGGATTCAATATGCTTTGGTATCACTCAGCGAAAACAGGACCTACTGAAACTCCTGAGGAGGATAATCAAGAAGCAAAAGATACAACCCTTTCTCCTGTGTTCAAACTCTGCTGCTTGCTTGCCATTTGGCTTCACACTGCCGCCGGTGTCAGTCGAAACACTGTGAATGTTGTTCTCAAGGCACTCCAGTTTATCCTTGCAATTACTTTGCAGCTTGTTCAGGCTTCTCTCACTGCTCAGGGAATCACTGAAGTGCAGCTGCCCTCAATCAAACTTCCTGCAGATATCCATACCGTCCACAAACTCTATAAATTGGAACCAGAGATCATCTGCACTACCTGTTGTCCCAAGTGCTACACAATTTACAAAGGAGACATCGCAGATATGCCCTCCCGCTGCCCATTCAAGCGGTCCAAGCGTGCACAGAGATGGAATGCAGATCTTCGTCGCAAACGTCGCACTCCGACGAAAGGAACAAAGGATGTTCCTCACACAACCTTCAATATGCACAAATTTGAATCTTGGCTGGAATTCTTTCTCTCACAGAAGGTCATTGAAGACCACTTGGAGCAGGCTTTCAATAGGGATGCACCTAACTTTGGAGATCCTATACATGACCAGCGAGACAGCTGGGCTTGGCATGATCTTGGAGCCTATGTCACCAGCAGCAAATATAATCTGGTTTTTGGGCTGTGTATTGACTGGTTCAATCCGTATGGAAACAAGATAGCAGGTTGGTCGCACTGATTTTTTTTTACTCATGGTGACTGAATCCATGGCTAGGGAAGAGTGTTTCTTGCAGAGCTGTTACGTAACGTGCCCGGGAGCTAGCATTGTTACCAACTGAGCCAAAAGGCCACTATGACAGGTTATCTGTCATAGGCTTCCCGGACTATATATACATGAGTACACACATTTTGCATGCATGTAACAGTGCCCCCCAATTAGGCACTGAGCCCTCGAAGTGCGGAATGATCCTAGAATGGATCCGAGATGTTCCGGAATGGAACAGAAACCCGAAATGGGCCGGACCGGGGACGGAACCCCGGGTGCACTTCCAAAGACCAAATGATACATAATAGACCCCCAGGTCACATGATCGACCTGCCGGACGTTACCGAGTTCAAATGATGACAAATTAAATCAAGTGCTCCAGGCCTGAAAAATATGCCACCACCAGGGTTTGAACTCACGACCGGTTTAAACCTGTCATACTGTTACGTAACGTGCCCGGGAGCTAGC
Source organism: Mycena sp. CBHHK59/15 (assembly GCA_029204085.1). Taxonomy (NCBI): domain Eukaryota; kingdom Fungi; phylum Basidiomycota; class Agaricomycetes; order Agaricales; family Mycenaceae; genus Mycena; species Mycena sp. CBHHK59/15. Next base: position 289,422 of record JARGXW010000046.1, on the reverse strand, counting down.
ATTGTTACCAACTGAGCCAAAAGGCCACTATGACAGGTTATCTGTCATAGGCTTCCCGGACTATATATACATGAGTACACACATTTTGCATGCATGTAACAAGAGCAGTGGTTCTATGTTGTTTGAACCTACCTCCAGATCTCCGCTATCTGCTGGAAAATGTCTTTGTTGTTGGTCTCATGCCATCTCCGTTCAAACCCGACGCAGTGCTTCTCACTCATCTCATGGACCCGATTATCAAAACAATACTAAAGTATGAGCCGCCTGGGAAGAAAATCCTCACCCATTATCATCCTGAGGGTACTCTTGTCCAGGCCCGAATTATCCCACTCATTGCGGATCTACCTGCAGCACGTGAGGCTGGGGGCTTTCTGTCGCATGCTGCAATACAGTACTGCTGGTTCTGTCTCCTCACTAGCGACGAGAACCATCGGCTCGATCATTTAGCATGGCACTACCGCACTGGAGAGCAAGTACAGCGGGATGCTAAGGCCTGGAAGAAGCTAGAGACCATGGCAGACCGAAACAAAAAATCCAAGACAACTGGTGTACGATGGAGTTCACCTCATCTTATGCACTACTGGGATCCTGTCAAACATACTATCCTTGGGTTTATGCACAATTGGCTGGAAGGTGCACTTGAGCACAAACTTCGTGTGCTCTGGGGTATAGGCCGAACAATCCAGAAGGCGAAAGCGTTACTAGAGGTCGAAGACTACGAGGACTACAATGAGGAAGACGGTTCTGATGCTCGATCAGAGCTGAGCAGTTTATTGAATGACAACCTGGACAATCCTGATGAGCTAGGGAGCTTATGCGAGTCTCTTGCTTCCGTCAGCTCTGCAACTCCAGTTCCAAGCTCAGTTGATTTTGAGAGGGAGGAGGACTGGGAAGATGAGGATGAGGACATGGACAATGGCACGGAGTATGGTGACATGGCAGTGTATGGCAACTTCCAGCTTCCGAAAGATGCACTGGCCAAAATACGCACCTGTATCAAGGAGGTCTCGCTTCCAACATGGGTTACTCGGTTGCCAGAAAATCTTGGGGAGAAAACGCATGGGAAACTGAAGGCAGAACAGTTTCTGACCTTATTCACAGCAATCTTGCCATTGGTTATCCCAGAGACAGAACTGGTCGAGGACGATGCAACAAATCAAGCTATGCAGGATGGCTTCTATGATCTCGTTGCAGCAACAAACATTATCTCCTCCTTTGAGATCTCTGACTCGGAGGCAGAAGCGTTCACTGAGCACTATGTCTCTTGGTGCAAGCATATCCAAAGAACATACCCTGATTGTCCTGAACCTCCGAACCTTCACTATGTCATGCACAACGAGCCCATTCTCAAGTACTGGGGTCCAATGGCTGGTTTGAATGAATTTTGGGGTGAAAGGTTGAATGGTATGTTACAGCGAATCAAGACAAACCGCCACCTTTGTGAGTTTGTTTTTAAACTTAACTTACAAGTGCCTAATTTCATGCTCTAGATGATATGGACTTCACAATGCTACACCAAATGGCACGCTGCTGCCGGCTTTTGGCCTATCTTCATAATTCAGAATTTCTGGATCCGGTGTTGAAAGCATTTGCAGACATCCTTGATGTAAAGGATACCACAAAGCCAAAGGAACCCAAAGAACTTGATGACTTTGCGGTAGCTGACTATCTCTCCAAAGTTCCCAAGATGTCGGCAAAGGAGTACAAAGCCATCCTTTCCTATCTCAACTCTTCTGGTGAAACCAGCCTTAGCTGGCTCAGTTATCCAGATCCAGAATACCAGGCAATGGTCCTCCTGCCAAACGCCAAACGCCTCAGGGAGTACCACGAGAACCGGCGGACATACAGCTGTCATTCCTCGCACAATTCAAACAGCCTGATTCAGTTTCGCAAGCCCAACACAGATGAGGCACCAATCACAGGAGTTATCCGCACAATTTTGGAGGTACCTTTTCATGGGTTCTTGAGGAAATTTATCCTAGTGGCACCCGATCGCCATATCGATATTGTCAACACGCCGTATGCCAAATATCCTCGACTGATGGCATCCTTGGTCGAAGTTGAACCTTACAAGACCTTGATGGTCATCGAACCGAAACATGTCATTACCCATCTCGCCTCCTGGATAAGACCCTCGCGCACTTACTCAGGCATTCACAAACGATTCAGGGTAGTTTGTTGGGCACTCGGTCGAGGTCGTAAATAATTTTTTGTGTAGCCTTTTTTTGAATTTGATATACCCTTAAGCAGTGAGCCCAGAATGATTTAAATTTTCATTGAGTCGAAAAAGTTTGAGTCGTGGGAAATCTTTGCTGAATCTGTACACCCGAGATCACGCCGTTGCCAAAGCGGGCCGATGCGGAAGCCGGAAATGAACGCCAAGACCTGTCAAGTGTGTGACAAAGATGCAGTGAGGACGTAGCGAGTGCGCGCAGGTTGCCATTATGACAGGTGCACACTCTTTTGCCCCCTGTGTCAATGCTGGCTGCCAGCGGTACTGCACTATGCACCGATGTATAGAGAGATATTAAGTAGCCAACATGAGCAAAACTCACCGGCCGAACGAGAATTCTCCACCGTTGTGCACAGCCGTTCCCAGAGGCTGGAATTAAAGGTCAGGTTATCATCACGGTGAGGGCCACAAGCGGCGAATAAGCGCAGGACAACGCTGGAGAGGGGAGGAAGGGGATAGCGCAAATCAAGACACAACATAACCAGGAAAATCGAGACAACCCAAAGAGCAGAGGACCAGAGCAAGGTGCCAGAATGACCGCTGATCTTGACACTGGTACCAGGTCAGAGCGTTGAGCCTTGAAGGACAGATCTTGCAGTCCTGGAGTATCCATGACTTGAGGACTTGTGGGTTCAGATCAGCTTCACAGTGATTCACGGTTGATGGCTACGACAATGAGGGGTGGCGGCAGAGATGGGCAGACGAGCACAGGGGAGGGGATGGGCGGAGATGGTGGATCAACAACTACTGCCAGGTTACCAACCATCGTTTGATGGTGTGCATGGACCATCGTCGGAGTTTGAATGACTTCGACAGATTTCGATGATCCCGCGTGCCTTTCACCATGTTCGACTCCTTGACTCCAAAATAATTGCAAGGCTATGGTGAGTGCTCAGACTTTTCTGGGAGCATCATATTCTCCACATTCATGAGTTTTTCATTAGATGGATATATTTTTGTGCCTGATATAACTTGGCGGTGCCGACACCGTTCATAGTATTGAAATGATTTGGAAGGCTGAAATAAGAAGGATGCAGGCCCTGAAATCTACTTTTGTGGCTATCCTGAGTTTTTACAAGTGCTAAAATGAATTCAGTGACCCGTTAAACAAGAAACAACTTCAAAGATGTAAGACCAAGTTCAAAGCTTGAAGACTGCAAAAGATGTCCCCAAAAAGATGTAAGATACCTTTTCAAAGACAAAGATTCTCAAAGATCACCTTGAAAGATTTAAGATGCCAAAGACGAAACTGTAGTTTTGCTGATGTATTGTATGGACTAACATGTGGAATCACCAAATTTTGCCCCGCCATTATCCTTTCCCAGATATCGCTCTTGAGGAGCTGACAGTACCACAGCTCGAACGACACTTGCGGCATGCATATCATCTGGCCCCACGGTGGCTCTCACTGGGTGGCTCTCCTACTACTCCAATATCTGTCGGTTCCCGGAAATGTGGGCCAAAGGCTGCCCATGGTCCCGCAGGGGATCCAGCCCATCATCAGCCTCTGGGAACTACCTGATGGAAACGAGAAACAGGCGCGAAAACTGCTTGAGCGGTCGCGCAAGGATTTCCGTCTCCAAAAAATCTGTCCTCAACACCAAAGGTGCCTATGAGGGTGCATTGGCAGTACCCCCAATGCTGGCTGGGTTCGGGCATCCATCGGATAGATTTACTTTCGCTGACATGTGACAGCAGGAACTGGAACTCACACCTTGAAACCATATCAATTCATGAAGGCATAGGATTTCGCTTAATTCGAACCGCCGAGTCAAGTTTGAGTCCTGTTTACAACGGAGGCAATGTAAAGGTCCTTGCCGATTCTACCCATGCTCTTACAGTATATGAACTGGAAGACTGGTGGTGCCTCAGCCACTCTGAAGTGTCCATGACCTGTTTACAGCACAGGACAGGAAATGGTGAGTATAGCTATGCTATCATTTTTTTATCGAAATCTGATCCCAAATAGCATGATGGCTGTATACAGATCCTCTTTGAGGAAAATTATGTTCTCATAGCCCAACAACGATGTTTCCAAACCCTCTCCTCAAGAATGGCCTGCCCATTATTCACGCCGATCGCTAGCCACTTGTTTGACTGGGTCGAAGGAGCAACAGTGACCACTCCCACTCAGGTACCAATAACTCAACCCTTACCGATACTGATCCAATGAGGTCCCTTTTATCACTGGGACACAGAAGATGAACCTCTCAACTTATACACCCTGCACCCTGCTTTCGTGCCCAATGCAAAATTGGTGGCATACTTATTTCCACCACTCCATACGGCCTGCGTGGCAGCCGAACCACGACTATATTGCATGTAGTGATCTATGGTTCGGCCCGCATGGCACTGCAGTGTGGATCCAGCTGCGCAACTACAGGATTCCCTGGCAGGATGGGTATCCATCGCGGAAAGATGATTAATTGGTGTTCACTGTCTTCCCAGGTCCTTTTTACCACCAGAGGAACCCTGAAAGCGATGTTGATGGAAATGGGACAAGAACGGTGCTCGGCTGCACACTGCGCTCAAATGAGGTGAATTATTGGAGGGCGTTGGATTACGATGAAGTACACGGACAGATTGCTGTTGGGTCGGCGTGTGGTACGGTCATGGTGTTCTCTCTGTAGATGCCATCTGTTGTTGCATACCAACATTTGAACTGTGTTTTCATAACCTGTTACGTGGATACCCTGACTAATCAACATTTCGCCATTCAGTTGCAGTTGTATACTTCCCTTATCCTACAGCATCTTATTGCAGGCGCACGCATCATTGAGCGGGACAATGTAAGAACTCAAAGTAGGCATTTCCAGGTGCATCAAATATCAGACCGGGCTTCAATAATCACCACTGTATTAATAATATCACAGCTCCAATTTAAATAAAATACGCGAGAGGCAGCTCCTGCTTACAAATCCGAAGAGAAGGGCTCATTGCCTCCGGGCCCGACACTTGCGCATGGACTGGCTCCACAGCCCTCATTGCTGTGAGATGGCAGTGTGGTTGAAAACAGTTTATAATGACTGGAAGGGTTTGTGTGTCAGCTGAATTATCAGAGAGAACGCGGCAATCAATCGCTTCGGCTGATTAGTTAACATTTTGAGGCAAATTTGATGATCGGGTAGAGCATATTTGCAGCCCACAAAAGTTAACAAAAATTAATGGGCTTATAGCGAAATTTGATCGCACCCCAAATAGAATTCATGACACCCAAAACGCGTCCAATACTTGGTCCAACACGCTAATCAGTGATCCTCAGGTATTTTAGAACATTTAGCGAGGGCGCAGGAACCAGGGCAAGAGGTGCGCGAGGAGTATGCTGTATTTTCGTTGGCGACCTTGTGCCTGAAGGTGTGAACGCGTCGCCTAGGTGACCGGCCGCTTCTCCATCGACCAGGGCGGTGCATCTTCCCCATACATAGATAAGTACAAGTATGACTCGGTGGATGAGAGATCATTCAACTTGATTCCATCTCTTCTAGATATCATGCGTCTAGCGGTCCTTTCCATTCTTTCTCTCTTCGGCGCAATCCATGCCAAACCCAACGTCGCCCGCCAAGTATCGCTGGCTCCCCGGTCCCTGGAGGCTGTCAGCATACCCAAGGCCGATTTTGCTTTCCCATTCACCAAGAAGGCACCTCGTGGAAAAGCCAGGAAGAATGCGCCCGGCGCATCCCTCCGCGGCAACAAGTCCCGCGGCAATACGGCATCCGTGGCGGGGACAGAATTCGACCAGGTTTATTTGACGAACATCACAGTCGGAGGACAGAACTTCAGTGTTATCGTTGATTCAGGCAGGTGAGTTACAACTCTCTGGTCTATAACTTGCTTTTAACGCCCGGATGCACATAGTTCAGATACATGGATCATACAAAAGGGCTATAGCTGCTTCAACCTATCGGGCTCCCCAGTCTCCGCAGACACCTGCGCATTTGGCACTACGGGCTTCGACCCATCCGAATCTGAAATGTTCGAGCTGCTCCCGAATGCCAGCTGTTATATTAGATATGGGAGCGGGGTGTATCTCCTTGGTCCGGCTGGGTTCGAGACCGTCACGATTGGCGGCATGACGGTCACCCACCAGGAGATCGGCGTTCCCACTGACGCCGCTTTCCTTGGAGACGGCTTCAGTTCAGGAGTACTGGGTCTCGCGTTCCCGCGGTTGACGAATATTTACAACAGCACGACTGTTCACAGCAGCGCGACTCACGTGCCGTATACCCCCCTCTTCCTGTCTGCGGTCCAACAGAACCAAGTCGAAAACCCCTGTTCGTGCTGTCTTTTTCTTGTTTCTTCACAACCGTGACTTGACATCTGGATTTCTTTCCAGTTTTCTCTATCGCTGTCAACCGCGGCACTTTCGAGGAGCAAGTGAATGACCATTTCGACGCCAACCTCGGATTCGTCGCTTTTGGCGGCATCGCGCCCGTCCCTGTTCTCAAAACGGCGGTGACTGTCCCCGTCCAGGGATACGTCTTTAGCGGCGGCCGCGCCGTCCCGGCCAACAGCACTGACACTGACCCCATTTACCTCTGGTACACGGTCCATGTCGACTCCTACGTGTTCCCCGGAAGTAGCCAAGTGGTCACGGCGAGCAACAACACGTTCTTCGACACTGGGTCGACAATGAACTGGGTCCCGACGGACGTAGCAGCCGCGTACGCCGCGCAATTCCAGCCGCCCGCGACGCTCGACGAGGACTCCGGCATGTACCTCGTCGACTGCAACGCGACGGTCCCGCCGTTCTCCGTGATCCTCGGCGGCAAGGAGTTCACGATCGACGCGCGGGACCAGATCTTGCCCTCGGGTAACGCTATCACGTGCTTCACCGGGACCCAGGATGGCGGGCTCGCCGTGACAGGCAATGCGCTCACTTTGTGCGTCGCGGTCGTTCTGCTGATGTACGCATTAATCCGTGCTGACTGGGCTTGTACCCTAGGGGCGACGTGTTTCTCCACAACGTCGTGGCCACTTTTAACCCTGTGGCAGCGGAGATCACGATTACAAAGAGAGCAGCGTACTAAGGAGGAGCGGAAGTACATTTGCATGATCAGCCGCTCTTTTAATGATTGATCATTTGTGTCCCCGCGCTGTGCAAATTTGAACGGTGAGCGTAAATGAATCTGGCAGACCGACTTTCTGAGATGGTAACTGGGACAATCAGATTCTTGATCGGTCCGGGGAGCAGCCAACGGAATGTGCTGAACCAAGTCGCGGAGAAGCCGGGGTGAGATGACGCGACGGTGCGAATCATCCCGACTCACAAAAAAACCGCGATCCCGTGAAATCGCGAGTCAAAGGACGCCATGATCTTGCTTTTTAGATTCTCTGTGGAATACATCGCAAATCATTGGGGGTCAAATCATGCGATGGTGAGTCTATTGACGGCCCGATTGGTAAAGGCTATGTAGAACGCTAGCGTCGGGAAATCGCCTCAGACTGAATCATCCGAGGTGCATCGTGCTCGGTACGATTCGCTGGAACTGGCCAGAGTTGGCGACCAGATTGAACTTTGCGTCGCCAAAGGAGACATTCGTGCAACTTCGCGCCGAGTGCCAGAATGAAAGTAATGCGTCTCGGGAAAGGGTGCCACACCGCCATCCAGCCGATTTTGCCAGTGGTATGTCAAGAACAAAAACGACTGGTTGTTATTGAAGATGGCTGAGAGCAGACCGATAGCATTGTTGCATGTATCGAGCCCTAGTCAAACGAGCTTGTTCTACGGTAGTATAACGTGATTTATAGTACACGAGACGCATACGCATGATATCTTCAAAGCAGCAGAAAGCAAAAGGCAGGGTACCTCGTACCGCTTGTGGTGGTTTGCGATCTGTGGTGTGACCGTGACCGTGACCCTCTCTCTTCCCTGCGATGTCCGGTGCGTCGCGGACGGAGCTGCTGGCGTGGCTAAACGACTTGCTCAAGATCAACTACACAAAGGTCGAGCAGTGCGGCGCGGGCGGCGCGTACGTGCAGGTTATCGACTCCATCTACGGCGACGTCCCCATGAACCGCGTCAAGATGCAAGCAAAGCACGAGTACGAGTACCTCGCAAACTACAAGATCATGCAGACCGTCTTCAAGCAGAAGAAGATTGACAAGCCCATCCCCGTTGAGAAGCTCGTCAAGTGCAAGATGCAGTGCGTCCAATTTTCCCATTTTTCCTTTTATTTTATCGGATTTTATTCACCACCGATTGCACGCGATCAGAGACAACCTCGAGTTCCTACAGTGGCTGCACCGCTTCTGGGAGCAGAACTACGGCGGTGGCGAGTACGACGCCGTCGCGCGCCGCAAGGGTGCTCCGCTCGAGCCACCAGCGACCCTCGCGCCTGCAGGCACCGCGTCATCGCGTGCAACGAGCGGTGCCAGCGGTGCACGCGCAGGCGGCCGCACGCCCGTCAGCGGCCACCGGTCGGGAACTCCCAACGATGCCGCCGTGCAGGCGCTCAATGGGCAGGTGCGGGAGCTCAGCACGCACCTCGAAGGGCTGGAGAAGGAGCGCGACTTTTATTTCGAGAAGGTGCGTGGCGGTCCGCGTTCGTGGCATGCAGGAGCCTGATGGAATCGGCACAGCTCCGCGACATCGAGATCCTGGTGCAGCAAAAGATGGAGATACTCGAGGCGGCAGGGCAGGACGACGAGACGCTACGCGAGATCCAGAAGATCTTGTACAGCACCGAGGTGTGTTCTTTCTCTGTTTTATTCTCCACTTTTCTTTCCTTCTCTCGTCCCTCGCCACCCGCACCTATCGATCGCGTGCAGATCGCCCCTATCACTTCCGTTCACGCGATCGTGTCTTCCCCTGTCTCCACCCATGACTCCGATCCGCCACCAATCACATGTCTCGTACGGATATATCGCGATATCGTTTTTGGAGCATTGCGTGCCGGGCGCTACGCTGGCGTGCAGGGCACCGCGCACCGGTCCTGTACGCTAGCGTCCATCCCTCGCGCACTGTATCTACCGTGGCAACCCTTCATCATCTATCCTCGTCTATCCTTCCAATCCCTTTCGTCTGTTCTCCCTCCCTCATCTGTCCATACTCACTCGTTTTCTGTTCATAGGAAGGCTTTGAGGTCCCCGAGGGCGAGGCGGTCGACGAGGAGGAGACGTTCTAGGCCTAGGCTGCGTTTTTGGCTTCGGTACGTTACCTCTCCTTAATCCCTCTCTCTCCGATTCCAATGACACGTCTTTCTCCATCTACAGGTCGCGGAGGGGGTGCACACGTACATACAAGTTCCGTTCCGTTCTTTTTCCTCTTTTCCTCTTACTGTGCTCTTTTCAATACATACATACAGACCCTCGTAAACCCCGTGCTCTCCTGATGTTGTCCACCTCCATATATTGCGTACGTAGAACACAAAACGAGACAGCAGCGTAATTCTCTGACCCCGCTTTTAAATTATACGTGGACTAGCAGGGGAGGGCGTGTACACAAGGTGTCGGAGTTGTACTCGTCACAGCGACCATAATAACTGCCGTCAGGCCACGAATTATCCGCCAAACATATTTCCAGATTGTAGCATCTGTTAGATGCCTACACTGGAACAGACCTAAGGCACCGGAGGTGCAATGGAGCGCACCCGTATAATGTACTGTCTTTTGATGATTTGAACGGCGGGCTATTTCGTAATGCCTTTTATTCTGTTGTGTGCGCTGATGCCATGCGTATTCATTGTAGACTTCATTCCTCCAAATGTACCCATGCACGTCCCCTGCTTGCGCTTTTGACAATAGCTTACTGCATATGCCGTGATGACTCGGAGGGGTGTGGAAATCCGAGATATATGCTCGGCGGCGCAGCGGTGCGCATCTACTGTATGTACATCGATGAAACAAGAATATATATAAGAGGCGTCTGTTCGACTCGGACCCGGGCCAATTTGCGCATGCTGTTCGCAATTTTCTTTTTTCCCGCATGTGCTTCCTTTCCGATGGGAGTGAATATTCACTCAAACGTTCTGCTGAGAAGAAGGGAAATTTGATCAGTGAGTTGAAATAGGTCTACTCATATATGTGATGGTTGATTTTTTTTATGGCGATTGCTGGAGCGGTGCGCAATCCCTGACTTGACTTGACTTAAGCTCTATTTGCCGTACCTGGCTAGAGTAGCTACGCAGAAGTGCTACTGCATATAATGCCGTATTGTAGTAATGGGGTAGAGTAGACAACGATATAGTAATTAAGAGGTTGTATTTGATTTTTAGCCTGGTTCTCTATCTTGCGACGCCTTATCTCGCGGGAGGTCGGAAAAAAAACTTCCAACAAAAAATGCCCTTCAAGCCTGTGGGCGGGCCCAGTTGGAGTGTTCGATGTTGCGGTCCATGTATTTGTCCTTTTTAAAATGCTCTCAACAGTACAAGGTCATTGATACCAAATTCAAGGAACGCATAGATTACAAACGAGTGAAGGCTGCAAGTAATTAAATGGAAGGCTTCCACCGGATGAAACTGAAACATCGTACATATTGCCAGCCGGGCAGAGGATGCTACTGAGAAAGAGGCTGTTTGTGCACATGGCGCCCAAGCACCACAAAGCTGAAAAGATCAAGAGCCTCTTCTTCGTCAGTGCAGTTGAGCACATCTATCCAAAACATGTTACCTGTCTTGGGATTGATACGAGTCAAGGCCAAGACTTTCACCGAGAGGGTAAAGATCGTCTCGCTCCTGGCCACAGCTTCGTCGATGTATTGTTTCATCCTGTTGGAGGCATGGTGAGAAGACACTCGAGGAGGTTAAGCGCTCACTGCAAGAATGTTAGGCCTTCGGCGCACATTCCTAATGGGTTGTTTTCCGCCATGGTTTCTGGGACCAAACGATCGGCAATACCGGGATACCCACCATTGAAGTCGACCTTGATACCGCGGCGTTACTCGATCCCTTGTGGCCGATGCTGCTGCCCAAGGAAAAGTGAGGGGTCTGCAGAACGTCAGTACGGACCTTAGACGTCGAACCAGGATACCCCTTTCTATTGGCGGTCCAGACACCCTGGGCGCGGACGATGCGCGAAAACAGATTACAGGCACCTGCGAAACTGGTGAGGATGTAAGCAAACCTACCGGCTTGGCTCCATTTTGACTGCACGGTCTCGTCCTGGTACTGGCAGTATTCTGCGCGTGATTGCAGAAAACCTTCGATGAAGTGATTAGGAAGAGGTCGCCTATGACTCGACGTTGACTCACCAAACGCTCCAAAAGAATCCACGATGTGCGTTGGTGGGGAACCGCAAGAACGGCGGGTCAAAATTGGGGACGTCGCGAAGTTGACCTTCTTGAATCTTGACTTGACTTGCAGGATTGGGGAGAGAACGACACATAACGCACAGGGATGAAGGAGCATGTCCGAAACAAACTTCTCCTCTTTGAACACACTATGCCCTCAGGCTCGTTCTTCGCGATTAGTGCCGTCAGCTCGGTTCAGCTACGTAAATCATCGTTAGGTAACATCTAGGCGCCGGAATCGTGGCACATACGATTGGACAGAGCACTGGGCTCCAGTATCTGGCATCTTGGAGCCTGGTGGAAACACCGGATCTCGTTAGACGCCTTACGGAATTTGTCAGGTAGGTAGGTAGGTAGGTAGAATTACACGGCACGGTCCCGCTCAGGAACGCCGGTTTCCAGGAAGTATCCCAGCATACTGTACCATTTCGACCGAATGTTCACACAATGTCACCCGTCACCTAAGGTGTTCATTTTTCCAGGTGTTCATTCTGACAAATGCGATCAAAAATTACTATAAATGGTAATTCGGCGAATGCCGGGGCGGAAATTTTCGCATTTCTTAGCCTATTTGGGCCTCAAGATCTCGCCGTCACCGTCACCTACTTCAAAAATGTTCAGTTCAGGACCCTCCGTCACTCGTCACCTGAACATTCGGTCGAAATGGTACAGTACACGCACTACGTATACTATCGTCCCTGGGCCTCCCAATGAATCTTGCGCCGGGAGCCGCGGGGAACATCTAAACATCGTCCTGAATTATACTGTCGAGCCAACATGTCTGAGACACGATTGTAAGGGCTCTTTTCGATCATGCCGCTGCGGACCGCCAGGTATGTCTGCATCTCAACATGAGACATGATCGAGCCTACGATTGAAGAGCTCACCTATCTCCGAGTCCGCCGAACTACGTTTTTTCTTTGGTTGGCGAAAGTCCCCGCCTGAAATCTGGCGACTCGCAACTCGAGACATGAAAATACACTATCATAAAGTGGAGATTATGCATTTGACAGGCAAACAGGCACAACGAAGAGTTTCTGATTATTCGTTATGCGGGATCCTGATTCCGGCTATCTGCGGCTGACACATCTGGTGAACAGCGGAGAGGAAGTGGCATCATCATGGCCACGTTCAGTCATCTTCAGGCCACGGTATCATGGTGGAAGCCACTTCCAAATGCCTCCGTATAAAATCCAGATGCGATGTGAACTGTCCCTCTGCATAGCAATGCAAGCAATCGAAGGAACCGTTCCAGCGATAATACCTCCCGTCCGACATAAACAAAAAATGGGGTTCCGGCGTGCGCTCCCAGTACGCCAGGGGCTCAATGGTCCCGCGCATGCCAAAAACGCCGTGGAATATGCGCCCGGCCTGGGTGCTCCCGTCCTCCTCAATATCGTCCCAGAACATTGAGATGCCATCGAAGTCACGCCAGTGGCATGATAGGCCAGGGGGAAGGACTTCTTTCGTGGTGTACCAGTTTGCGTAGAGGTTGATGTCGGGCTCGAGAGGGGGGGGTGCTATGTGGAAAGTAGGCTGTGTACGGAAAATCAGTCGATATGATATGGTGATCTCCGGTTCCGTACCAATGTGTGCATAGGCGATGAGTGGTTTGGCTCCCGTAGTTTCCTCAGAGCTCGGTAGGAAGAATATGGCCGATTCCTATATAGGTCAGAACGTAAGGGGAAGAGGCGGTTCATAGTGAATAACGGACGCAAAGGCACGCAACACGGAAGACAACTGCGCGTAACGTTGGCGAGAAGGAGGGAGGCGATACATCTTTTTGCGAAAGTTTCATCTTTCTGGGATAGGGAGCTTATATGATGATCGCTCCACGATGGTTGATGCGGGAAAAATGATGGCCTATTTTGAGGGGTTGAGAGAGACATGACAAAATTTGGCACAGCCTGAGCAGAAAATTAGGAGCATTGGCATGGCATGCGGAAGTAAGCAGCAATGCAAACAAGGCCAACTAGCACCGCCACGGTCCATGACGCAAGGCGGAAGTGTCACAAAAGCACAGCCTTGGCGTACAGCCACTAGTTACTCACAAAAAAATGAAGGCTCTGTAGGGACTGCTACTAAATTCACTTCAACACAGTATTTTTTTTCGGTGACAAGGAAAAAAGGCGCAGTTTTTTGGCCCCTCGAGTTTTGAAAACAACATGTACATACTGTACCATTTCAATCAATTCTACAGGGGGGTGACGCGTGACTCCTCGGACCAATTCGACAGGTCGACAACCGCAAAAATTTCGCGTGACACCCCCAACATTTTCGACGCAATACGCCGAATTTTGGCCTTTTAGTAGATTTCAAACGCGTCGGCACGAAAAATGGGTTCGACAGACCCCAAATTCGACACGACAAGTGCCTCCGTGACGTGTGACTGTCAAATTGATTGAAATGGTGCAGTATTATGTAACCAAAAGTACTCGTAATATAGAGTAAAACTTCCCGAGTAAATCGAGCGGAGCCGGTAATATTTTTGGGATGTATGTGTGCCGGAGCCGCGGAAAGGCGTAAATTTGGTGCGAAAATCCGGGCTGAACACCATGGATCAGAGGCTCAAATTGGTTGAACAGACCAGAACAGACCAATTACTGGTCAATCAGCCCCAAAAAATACGGCCGGGAGAAAATCGCGATTTTACCCCCTAAAACCTTGCCTGAGATAGAGTAAATCGTGGTCTGGAAAAGTCAAATTTCATAGGGTAAAGCTGCTCAAATTTTGGGCTCAACCCAGACAAGGTTACCTGGTAGTTTGCAGGGGGGGCAGGGTCTGGGCTCTGATTCAGATCAAGCACCTTCCGGAATCTTCCGATTGCGTCATCACTTGCCAAGAGTCTTGCCACTCGCTCAACGTTCAACGTTCAGCGCTAGGAGCCGTACCCTAAGCAGCCTCATGCTTTCCTTCAAATTCCTTGGAGTTGGAAAATTGACACCTCGAGATTTTGTGCCTTCATGTCCTCCTCGTCCGTGATGACTCTGACAACGAGCCGGCCAGTGTACGTGCCTTTGAGGACTGCCTGAGGGCGCCTCTCAGTGCTTTTCCTTGCTAAGTAAATATTGGCTCATATGTGCCCTATTCTAGTGTCGCATTCTCGCCTTCGCGTCCTTGATTGGCTTGCTTCACAGTGACTTGAAATACACCCGCCGGCCAGCATACCCTTCGTTCAAGCAAAGAAATGACCCCTTTCTATTCTGGATCGCCAACTTCTTCAGCATCACCAGCTTCATCTCCGTTTTCGTACTCTATATCCTTCCTCTTGGTCCTCCTCGGTAGATCGTTTGATATCTCTACCGCAATTTGGATTATCACTCTCATTAGGCTTCCCCTGTCCGCACCGCTTGCATGCTTTGTACAACAGTAAATCCTCATTGGATTGGCGTCCTTGAAAAAGACTTGGACTGGCCGCGCATCAAACCTCGAGATTTAGACCGAAAGGGAGGTCGGACTACTGCCACCATTGTCCAGCGACTGCGCCTGCAGTAGCATCCAGATAGGTTTAACAGCGCCGCGGTAGAGTAATTGGGTTAGTGAACATGTCATTTCAATCGTTTGATTATTGATGAGATGGCACAGGCCGTCAACTCACTGATTTCTGGTCTCCGAAACCCCATGAACCCTCAATTGAGTTACATCTTCAAAAATGTTCCAAGCCTCAGGAAAAGTTGTTCGTGCATACCCGGACACTAAAGCCTCATCTGAGTTATCGTGCGCTACTATTCACTTCCTTCTTTCACCGCGTACTACACAGGAAGAGCATACCGCTCTGATGGATAGGTTGATATCATGTCACTGCACCATTGTGGATACCAGCACAGAGTCGCCTACAGTTCTACGCCCTACGGAGTGCCTTTCCTCGAACATCTATGTGACACTCTCCGCATTGAACTGCGTTCCCTCCGACCCGCCAATTTTTGCAATCGGAAACTAAACCGTGCGGCATCTCGCCAGCCCTAGCCTAACGGAGTTGTCAATATCGGATTGGACACAGGTTCCTGTGCAACTGTGCTGAATGCCCTGCTGAGATGGACCTACAGAACGCCTGTTGGGCATACAATCTTCCATCTTCTCGGGGCACTTAGCAGATTTGGCCCCTCCTAGCAGGCGAGATCTTGTCTTCAGCGGCTGTCGTATCGCTCATGAGGATGCACCTCGTCGCAGCTACGACTTTCTACGAGTGGCCCCCTATCCCTTCCGTGTCCTATGATTTCTTCAGGCGTGCCGTCGACTTCTGCGCCCGCTTAATTTCCGAACTCAATCACATCACCCCAGAGCTCGCCATTCTCTACCCTCAATTCAAAAGCGGCTTATTCGACCTTGGCCTGGTCGTCATCCCCCTCTTGGTGGAGCAAGGGCCGACGATGGATTGAGCACGAAGGTGCTTCTCCTAAATGCTACATGACAGAACCATCACTGTCCCCGGCGCGATTGACTCCCGACCTACACAAAGACGCGATGAATGACGATATCTTACAGGCACGGTACAAGATGACGATGGGTCTCCGCAGGCGCGATTGCATGCGCATCGGATGTGAAGCGGCGGTCCAGACGGCAGTCGTCACCACACTGTGTTGTCGGTGCAGTGTAGCAAGGTGAGCTTTCCCTCCCAACCATGCGGAATATTTTGAAATAGTCCATCCCAGTGTCAAGTCGGAGCGTGGTGGGCTGATCAGTGTCCTAACAAGGACGTTTGCGTGTTAATTTCCAGAGAGTGTCAGCAGCTAGACCTCGCGCGCCCATCAAAAGGGGCCCACTTTGGGGATGATAAATTGCGAAAATCTGCAGAGCGCCAGAAGGACGAGGACTGGCGCAAGCTACTCATCTAAGTTCTCCCGCAGAGAATTGTTTCTCTCGAAGTCAATCAAGGCTACAACTTGCAGAGCCATCTGGCTGCATCTACCGTTTCTTCAGCGGATTGCGGGACCACAAGGCCTCACTGTCGCAATGTGGCGGAAGCGATACACAGTAAGTACTTCCTACTCGACTTGTTCTCAATGACCTCGAGGGCCCGATGAGTAGTATTTTCGAAATATGTGACGATGTTTTAGTAGGGATTTCTGACGAGCACAGGTCGAATACTTGACGTCGACTTGGTTCTTATACATTACAACAACTGTACTGAAAACAGCGAGATTTTCCGTGTATATATCATCCCAGCCAAAATTTTGAATACAACATGAGTGACGGTTCGAAGGCGGCTGTCCTTCTCCCTAGTCAGACCATAATAAACTGGATTTTTTCTTGAGGGAGTGGCAACACAGTTGTTGTGTCTGACGGGGTAGTTGCCGTTGGTGATCGCGTTAATGGCGAACATTGGCGCTTTTGAGGGCTGGGAGCTGTTTTGTCGCGATGGAAAAGCGATAATGTCTCGCTTCTGTCCGAAGGATATAACAAGTGAGACATCCTCACAAAGTTTTTACCGTATCTATTCTCCATGATTTACAATGTGTGGGGATCTGGGGACAGAAGCTGGTCTCGAATGCCGATGCACGAGTTTTTTTGCCAAGTCACTCGGACTCGAGGCATCGTACAGGGAAAGCGCTTGTGTAATGACCGATGCACTTTCTGGGTCATTGACGAAACGGCCTTGTGACTCGTCGAGAAATCACCATATAGACTTGATGATCATATGGACCTCTGACATCTGCGGATTTTCCACATAATGCTCTGTTACCTTCAGTACAGCATCTGCGAAGTCGTGCTGCTTTTCCGGGGAAACATTGCTCTGAGCAAGCATTGTTCCGTTCCTGTATATATGCGTGACTGTTTGCTCTGCTTTGTCTGGCGGAGTGGGGGATATGCAGGATAAAAGATATCGCGTCAAGATCGAGACATAGGAATCAGATAGTCGATCAAAGATTCCATTATGTGTCTCTACTGCCAAGTCTATAGTTGGATCTGTCCAAACTCCGTGAAGAATTGGGTGTGACACGAGTTCATCTTCTGGCAATTGTTGTCTCCCGGAGTCTTACACCGATCGGTATATAATGAGGATAGGATGGAGCTCGACAAAAGAGACACCGCAGTCAGATAATCAGAGTGTGACTGCATTTGTGTGGCTTCCATCATGGATAATATGCGGGCGCAGTCGATATTACGCGTGAAGCTCTGGCCGTACCAAAGGATGAGCGTAGCTATACCGCAAACAATATCGTAGGAAAGCTGGTGTCGGGATTCAACATCTATGCGAACAGCAGCGGCGAGGATATCGGCGTCGCATATCTCAAATGCATACTTGAGTGCATTGTCACTGCAGCGATTGCAAATATACCAATAGATTGTAGGCATCGTAGTCGCCGGATCAAGCAGAAGAAGGAAACGCAGAGTGCATAGGATGATGTCGTCAAGATCATTAATCGACGGCCCCTGAAGATGGGAGTGCAATGATTGAGGAAACTTTTCTGGTGCCTCGTCGGATTCGTTAAATAATTTGAACGAGAATTGCAGATGATCCCGCAGGTCTGTTACGTTGGAAACAATTTCCTTGCATGTTGCCAACAGCATGTATGCAGCCAAGCCAGTCCAAAAGCAACCTCACAACAGTTCGAAGGATAATTTGGCCAATTCCGCATGCCAATGCGGACCTCCATTGAGACTAGTTAAAGCATCAATCGCGTTTTTCCAGCTATAGCGACTATAGCTGTCATCTGGATCTGAACCGCAGACCATAGAGAGAATGCTCAAGACATTGGACTGACCGCAAGCGTACGAACGTCTTCCTTCAGATTGGTAAGCCTGCCACAAAGAAAGAGCATTCCTTTCTGTCTGTCGGAGGTTTTAGACATGTCACTGGAGAAGAGCATACTGTAGATACTTGTACCGAGGCAACCGGCCAAGCTACCGTGACGCCATCAAAAAATTTGGGCAACGCAACCAGTCCAAATCTGTCCGTGACGGCTGGAAATTCGGCAACCAAATATATTCAGCTTGGGGCTGGGGACTGTTTTCAAGCCCATTTGTAGCTCTCTTCCTCTGTAAAATCAACAATCTGGATGGTTTGAGAGCTTTTTGACAATTTTTAGGCTGCTTTCCATGGGAAAAATTATTATTTTGCCTGTGTCACGGTCTCAAGCAAGGCAACCGAGGACTCCGTGACCGTGACCAGGCGCGAATCGGGCAACGCAACCGACCCCTCCGTGACCGTGACGGTTGCCTCAGTACAAGTATCTACAGTAGTTTTGATTTCTTGAAATCGTTCCTTCAAATTCCGGACTTGGGTGTACATATGAATACTATATCTGACGGGGAAGCTGGCCACACAGGGAAGCTGGCCACTTGGTAAACACAAGGATAAATTGTACCAAATGTTAAGATTTTGGACTTTGGGGAGGGAGTACGACCTATGCCGCCCATCCATGCCAAAATTTGGGCCAGAGCGATGAGTTGATCGAAAGCTGTGCCTCGTTTGATCACGGGCCGAAGGGTGAGAACATCAGTTTCTTAACTCCAGATAGCCATCTTGCCCGTTTCTCCACGAATTCTTTGTCAATCCACAACTTTGGTGCCTCGTTCTTCTCCCCTCATCTGAGGCTTTCTCTCAGGCATAACAGGGTTCCCGGATCTTAACCCCTCCTGTGATAGACCCCTCACAAGTGACTGCAATGCAACCTTGAGGACCACCACCAGCCACCCAGATATCAAACGACCCTGGGACGCTACGGGTCTACCACGTCAAGAGATATCACAGGAATGATTGTGATTCCAGCGTAGAGGATTAGGAATCCTACAAGTATGGTGCCGACCAAAGCTGACATGAGGTGATTGATTGGAAGGAGGAACACGATGAGTCCAGAAAAAAATAACACAAGAGCCACATGCAGAAGCATGGGGATGACATCCACAACCGCATGCTCGAGTGACGCTGTAGTAAAGGAAGGAGAATATTCTGGTGCAGTGAACAGGAGAAGGTCGGATTTCGGATTTGTGCATAAACTCCCTGGCCCACTGTTCGACCAAAGTGGCTGGAAGGGCACACATGAGGCTGAGACCCAGGCTGACAAACCAGCACGCATTACAAAACAGTGAAGACGTCGGGATTTTGAATGGTGCAGGAGAGGATAATGGAAAGTGTGTACCGGTTGACACGGCGTTGAGTTGTTGGGAAATCTGAGAGAGCAGGGTGATGGTCATATCGCCCGAGTCCGGACTCAGATTTTTGTAGCTCTCGACTATGAAGGCAGTCAAACTTGCGGAAAACAGACCCGACTGCGAGAAATGAGCGGCAGCGGAGTTGATGAAAATTAAGACCGCACAAAAATGGGAATTCCTTCCATGTCTGCCTTCCAGCTTTCTATCAGCGCAGAATCATAGCGCTCTGCCTCGGAGATGTAGACGGACCAAAACTTGACCGCTGCGTCCTCTGCCTGGGTACGTGTTGACCTCATGTGTGTGCCTATAACGGGATGAGCCAACTCCACACATCGCCTCTGCCACGCCTTACTTTCTTCAATATTTGACTGAATTTTTTCGATGGTCATTCGAGAACAAAACCAATCTGAAATGCGGACGGAAAGCCGTTGGACCAGGGACCCATCTTCGGTGATATAGGTGAGAAATGAGCTCTGGGGATCAAGCCACACTCACTCTTCCTTGTAGCTCTGTTCTCCTCGATGTCGCTCGACATTACGAAGTCCAGGTTGTTGATGATGAAGTCGAGAAATCACGCACCAGACTGTCATTTGTCTGATATACGAGGCGGACTTCTAAGTTGGAGTTTGATTCTGTCTGAACTCATTTAACTCTTCTGGCCAGGATGTTGCTGGATAATTCCGATTCCTTATGAGAATAAAAACCGCGCTAGCTAGCTTCACGGATTTCTCTCACAATTGGCCCGTGTGGAGACCGGGCGCATCTTGACTCGCGTGAACACGGGCATGTTCACCATGTATGGCTCTCTGGACTCGGGTTCTAGCTCGAAAATAATACAGTACTAGTAATAGAAGTGTACGTTGATACCAGCTACCATGATTAAATTGCATCCATAAAACGCTGACTTTGGGCTCGCTTGTTCAGAATGTTTCGCGTTCGGCACGTGACAACACCGCCTTTTGACAACCGTCATGATTACATTTCAAACGCTACCCTCTCAGTCTCAAGTACCTCTGCTCATAGGACTACCACTGTCCGCTACCCCCTCATACTTGTGGACTAGGCCGCCAGCGCCGTTTAGATGGCTATTGTGCCAGAACTTGACGTTTGTGGCAAGCACCACATCTGTATCTAGTGATGTGCAGGGCCCGGCTCGGCCTGAATGCCCGGGCTTGGGCTCGGCTTAGGCGGGCTCGGGCTTCAGATTCTTGAGGCCCGAGCCCGAGCCCTGGGTGCCGGGCCTGAAGCCCTGAGCCCAGGCCCAAGCCCGGGCTTTTTCATAGCCAAGAAAAAGTGTGCTGGAGCTCTCAAGAGATGTGCTGAACAGTGAAGCCGGACCAGCCATAGACAGTACACCCAAACAAGACCGTGGCTGGCCGCGATGTCAACAATAATGCCGCGACTATGGTTTGTGCCACAAATGATCGGCCCACATTGGTAGTCAATGCCGAGCCTGGCGATCAGTTTTCGAGTCTACACATCAAGAAGGGTATTTTATTGCTTATACCAGCCGGAAGGGGCCGTGAGGGCAAGAAAGCTTTGCCGATAAATATATATATGTAGGCCCGGGCCTGCGAGGCCTGGCGGGCCTGGAATTTCTCAAGCCTGAGCCCTGGGCCCTCCAAAGCCCTATGTCGGGCTCGGCTCGGCTTGATCAAGCCCGGGCCCGGCTCGGCTCGGCTTGCGGGCCTGGGCCGGGCCCTGCACATCACTATCTGTATCTTGTATGAATCAGTTGTGAGTTCCAACGGAAGCCATATACATTCTCCGGTGGGTTACTTGCCACGTACACGCGAGGCTTCTAAATTCAAAATCTCCCCCGTTTAGCCTCTTCCGAAATCTGATGTCCCGGGACATTCACCACGCCCCTCGCCCTTCCTCCAAGTTGTGTCTTAGACTTTCAGTACAAGCTGCGCGGCTCTGGCCTCCGAGAACTACATGCACAGTCTGGCCTCGTTGGCTATAGAGTGGATCCATTACTTGCCTCGTCGCGCCAGACTCTCGAGGCTCAATACCCTCGCAACGTGGGTTGTGTCAGGAGGCTCAATACATCGCCTCTGATCTATGAACGACCCATTGAAAAGCGAGTTTTGCAGACACTAATTCGGGCTGGCATACGTGAAGCCTGTTCTGTTCTAAGAACGCAATCTAGCTTAGCCTCCCCTGGTATCATCGGGATTTGCACGCCCGCTTTCAATCATCACATATGTATCGATCCAGCAGGCGGAATCCATTGCAGCGGCCGAAAGCTACGTCATAGACCACAACGAGGGTGCCGGAGTGGGTGTCTGCAGTGAGGCCAACTCTGAGCAAGTTTCGCGTCGGGGGCGGGCATGAGTTTGCTGCTTGTTGATTGCCGTCTTGCTCGCAGGATTCTCTGTATGATCACTGGGTCCAAAACTATCTGGAATCTGCATATTTCGAGCAGTGGAGCTCCTCGCCGTCTTCTGTCCCACCTCAGGTTGGCCTGGTGCATTTCCCGCATCGTAAGTTATCAGAAATGGAAATTACCTTCGGATGCTAGTGCTGCACCGTATAGGCTCGTGTGCGCTGCACAGCAAATTCACCTTATCTGATTAATCAACACGCGTGTAACAGCCTCATCCCCGAATGAGTCGCATTCGATGTCCTTCGTAGCCCCATGCACAGCTGCTTCGCTTGCGCTTCCTCGAATCGCAGTCCTACGCCCGCTGTCCAGTTGTGTCCTTTCGGTTTTCAATTGCGATTCTTGCTGGTTCGCTACGTCCCGATGCGGAGGGCCTGCGCCCGCACATACCTTCCAGATACGTGCCAGCACTCTCGTTCGCATTATGACGTATTTAGGAGGTGGGTGCCGCTTTATAGCTGATGCTATCCGCCCATCATATGATAGGTATGCATGTCTTTACGAGAGACTCCGAGCATTTTTTCCCAGAGTGCTGTGTTTTGCTGTCACTCAGGCCTCAGGAGTCAGTCTGATCGAGTAATTAAACAAGCATTTACACCTGTCCTCATCGACATTCGCAGATTGACACCATTTGACTGGTCCTTCGGTCAAACTTGATCAGGGATCCTTATGTAATCTGCGAACCGTGGTGATAGGCGGATTAGTGGATGATATAATCAGCCTTCCTCTTTCATACGTCGATGTCCACGTAGCTGAAGCTCAGCGTCTGAGATCTGAGAGCTGGCAGTAAACTTCTAGTGCTTGAACACTGTCATTCTGAATTCCCAGAATGGCGGTGGAGGACAGTCCTAATCAATGATAGCCATCTTTGTGCACATTCCGAGTCACTTCCCTTGCAGCGACATGCGCATCAATGTTTTTAACACAGTCAGTGTATTTCTGACGCAAACAAAAGCGCCTGCTTCCATTCCACGCCAGAAAAGGAAGTGTCCGCGATGAGGGTACCGCCTCCGCCTGACAAGGTAAGCGACAAATATTCCGGCGTCCGCGGGTGGGCGCCCTCATCGCCGCACTCTGTTCTCAGGCATCTCTTTACCATTCGACTTCGAGCCACTTGCACTCCAAGACGGCATCCTTGAGCTTCTGACGTGATTCTGGAATAAATAGTACGTTAATCACGAACTTTGACACGAAATATCTTTCCCGAAGTCCGCGTATTTGAGGAGTTGCCGGCCCTTCTTCGCGAGGGCTACCATCCATGTCGATTAAATATCCGGCTTTGGCGGCACTCCGCGCTGTTGCGGGCGTGGGCGTTGTGGTGGGTGTTCTCAAAAAGCATAACGTTTCGCGTTCGACCCACGATGTCGAGCCAAAACTGAGGCCATTAGCGCTTTTGCTTTTCATTCCCCTCCGGGGTGTTCTTGGATACGCAGCCTTCATCATATAAAGAGACATCCCCTCGCCCGTCGTCAGATTGTCCTCTCTGCCTCCCTTCCATCCTAATTCGCATCAAACACCATCACTAACAGACAGCCTGTCGCTCCCACAGATAATCCAGATGGCTGATTTCGAGAAGGCCGACGATGACGAGACGTCGTGGCAACACTGTGGCACGGAGGATTTCCGACATTCAATGGAGGGCAAGGCAGTGACTACTCAAAGCCATCTGGCGAGCTCCACGTACCACTTGAATCGTACCCCTCAGTTCCCCGAGGGCTGCACGAAGGGATACTTGACGGTCTTCGGAGCATTCATGGCGTTGTTCTGCACATTTGGACAGATGAATGCATTCGGCACGTTTCAAACGTGGTACGCGGAGCACCAGTTGAGTCACCTTCCGCCCTCGACGATTGCGTGGATCGGCTCCTTGCAGCTATGGGTCTTCTTCTTCTCTGTACGTTCTTCACTTCATCACAATTATTGCTCATGACCTGATCGTCGCAGGGAGGGCCCATTGGCCGCCTGTTTGACGTTTATGGCCCGCGGTGGATCATGATTATTGGGACGATTCTCTACGTGATCAGCATCCTCATGACCAGCATCTCGACGCAATACTATCAGTATCTTCTTGCGCATGGAGTTTTATTCGGGCTTGGAGTGGGTATGCTGTGCGTTATCGTTCCACATTCTCTTTCAGGCTCATTGAGTGTCGGACTAGCTTTTACCCCTCACTCTCAAGCGTGTCTACATATTTCTGTAAATATCGAGCCACCGCGCTGGGCATTGTGGCATCGGGATCGAGTTTTGGTGTGTGGTCACGACTGTCCGTCTGGAACCCCAACCTCACGTATCATTTAGGAGGAGTGATGTACCCTATAATGCTGCAGCGGCTTTTCCAAACAGTCGGTTTTGGATGGGGAGTGCGGATATCAGGGCTGCTAAGCGGAGTCGTATGCTGTATCGCGATCATGACGGTGACGCGCTATTCCCCCCGAAGCAACGAGGTGCCTGTTGCAAACTGTCGGAGACGCTCAAAGATGCTCGGTTCGTCCTGTTGGCTGCCGGAAGCTGCCTGGTTGCCCTCGGTGGGTTGTGGCTTCACCGCGCATAGTGCACATGGTACTGATCGTCCATTGATGCAGGGCTGTTCATCCCATTCTTCTACATTGTCGACTACGCGCACGACCTCGCGATACCCGCGCATATGTCATTCATCGTGCTCGCCGTGATGAACGCAGGTGGCGTGATAGGGCGCGTTCTCCCGGCATACCTGTCCGATGCGATCGGCCGCTTCAACCTCCTAGCACCCGCAGCCTTCCTCTCCGGACTCCTCTGCGTGCTCTTCTGGCTATTTGCCAAGTCGCTTGTACCACTCATGCTCTTCGCAACCGCGTACGGCTTCACGTCTGGCGCGTTCATCTCGGTTATCACACCTTGCGTGGCCCAAATCTCGGATATACGGCAAATAGGCAGTCGGATCGGGATCCTTTACAGTATCATCTCGTTCCCGTGAGTCTCGTATGTACCATTCCGCACCGGGGACACTCAGACCCCTCACAGAGCGCTCGTTGGCGGCCCAGCAGCTGGCGCGCTTCTCAGCGCCGGAAACGGCCTATACACGGGCATGATCCTATTCGCGGGCCTAACAGTCATCGCGGGGTCCTTCCTTATCCTCGCAGCGAAGCTCAAGATTGATTCTCGACCCTTCGCACGCGTCTAATCCGTGGTTCTGTCGGCCATAGCGGCGACAGCGCACTACTATGCATGTATGAAGGGCGGTGGTGGGTGTCGGCATCAGGAACTGTAATTGTATTTTTATTCACGGATTATCTACGACTACGGATAACGAGTTTTCTTACGATACGTACGATGAGAGGGGTGGGTGGCGGGACAACCTTTATTGATGAGGATTCATGATGTAGTTTACCTTTCTTTGCCCCTCGGAGGTTACGCGGGCGAGTGGCCGAAGTGTGCCCCGAAGCATTGTTTGCGGTGGCGCGAGTGCTAAGACCGCGGACGCCTGGAGCGAAGGATGCTTCCTCAGCTGAGGCCAACCTGATCGAGGATGGTTTGCTATCGGCAATATTTTGACACGCAGGGGACAAACGTTATGGCTTCCGTCGAAGGGCCCTTGAGTCTCGAAGGAACGAAATTGTATCGTCGCTTATTTGCACAACGTGGCGGCAAACTTCTTTGAATTCTGGCTTATCCGACGCAGCAGAGTGTTCAGCTAGGATGTTGCCTGGCGTCAAGTATGGTCCAATCATAGTTCAGAAAGAGAGACACTTAGTATGCTCAAAATGTGCTTTGCTCGCTTTTCGGTTCAAAACAACAGTTGCAGATAGTTAAACAAAGGAGGTGACATGCGAAGCCGCCAGTCCATAAATGCCGAGTGCGTAAGCTGTCGCGTACAAGACGAGTCTTATCGAATTTCCGCCATAGAATCGCTTCATCAAGCCATTCCATCGTTCTTTGGATTGCAAGACCTTAGCCTCAGTATTTCAGAGAATGGTCGATCTACTGTACCTTTCGCTTCAACTTCGGTCCCAGAATATTTCTCATTCGCTAGACCTTTGTATATCGGAAGCATCCAGATCACAGTGTGAGGCACGGCGACCACCAAGGTGGCAGCAGCGGCGAGCAAGGCACGGGAGTGTTCCAGCGAGATATCAGATGGACGATTCAAGTAGGCCAAGAGGTATGCTCCGGCTCCTCCAAAGGCCGTCCCAATAAAAACGGGTCGACCCCGACCAAAGAACGCACGACCATAGAGAGGCGCACGCTTGATCAGTGAAATCTGGAAGCATGTTGTCAGCAGCTTCCCGGCGTAGAGTACCATTGCACGCACGTCACTCGGCTCCAGCATAGAGATTATGTTCCACGGGCTGATGCTCATGGTGCTAAACAGGAAGAACCCGCTCGCGCTGAGACCTACGGCCTGGGCTGCGACGAACGGGCTGAGAAAAGGTGCCATTAGGCCAAGGAAAGAGATATGATGATCTTTTCGTTGGCGGAGAGATCTGTGTTAAATAGCTATCGGATGTGACACGTAACCATTCGGCTCGGGGGATTGCGGAACAGCCAAGCGAAAAAACAGCAGAAGAATCGGGGTAATATTTCCAAACATGATTCGACTCGGCCCCAAGGACCAAGGGTATGAGTAATACGGAGGAAAAGTTGACAATGCTTTGAAAGCCAACTTATGTGATGGATCGGCCATGGACGATGAAAGCTGCTAAGGTGACTTGTTTGGTTTATATGGTGCTTTGATGACGGCTATTTATTTTTCGGGTCTTCGCGTCTCCCTCGATCCGTACCACATCGCAGACCCGTCCTGGATCCGCACAGAACCGTATGGGCTGATTGATAAATATATTGGGCAAAGTGCGGTTCAAAAATCGTGCCCTGACTAAGCGTGATCGGGCAATTTTGATGGCAAACTGCCTCTCAGGCTAATTCTTATCCTGTTGGGCCTTGGTTGGACCACTGTGGCTACCAAGTACCAGACTTTTCTTGAGCTACAGGAACTTTGCCTTCACGTCGAAACAGCCAATCCGCCTTTGTTTGTTCAGTCCCTTTGCCGCTGATCCAAATGCACCTAGTACGGGCTCCCACGGACTCGATATGGACCCAGCAACAGGCCCAAATATTATTTTAACCGATTCTACATGTATTCGCCAGAACAGTTTGTCAGAATTCAACTCAATAGGGGTGTTTGTATTTCTAAGTTTGAGCTGCAGCTTAGGTCTGAAAAATCTGTTCTGGACAATACATGTAGAATGAATTATAAGCATTTGTGGTCCAAAAAGTTATGCAGTAGCATTGCTGGTTGATTTTATACCAGGTGCATCCATCGAGACTGACAATTTGGCAGGGCATCCAAACCGGGACACGCACGATGATCCCATCAAAATCCCGTAGCATTGCCGGTGGCCAAATATATCAGATGTAACTCTGAACTACATTCTCTACGTTGAAAAAGGTAAGAAATAATGAAATACTTACCTTGTGGTCGTGACAGCCATGCTGTTGACCGTGCCGTGCTGTCGTGAATTCAGAGCACTACCTTACGGGCCGTCGAGAGCACGGCCGTGCCCGTTTGAGGCCCGTTAAATCCACGGGTGTTAGGGTCCGCTGACATGACAATTTAATTGTCAGCTGACTAACAGATAACTGTCAGTCAGCGACTGACAAGGGGTTATTTAATTTTTCGGAAAAATTCCACCTGACAATCCTGACAATCCCAACCCATGTAATATCGCCTACTTACCTACCAACTGAGTTTCTGAGCGAGTGAATTCAGCCGACTCGGTGGGGATCAGACCCAACTCAAACGGAACAACTTTTAATGTGCACAGCTGCCTGTCTAAAATTTTCTTCTATCTCTGTGGACCACCCAGAATGGCCGCCCTGACGGAAGAGCAGCTTCTCAAACTCCAAAAGGCTTCGGAAACATTTCTGGCAGACAAGAACTATGGTCTCTCACAAGTAGAAGCACTAATGGATTCAATCTTTGGCAACTACTCGACCCGTCTCAGCAATCCTACTGCATGCGAGTGGGCCACCTATTGGCAGGTGCTCGCCAACTATGACAAAGAATGCACGGAGATTCAGAAAAATGGACCCAGTCAAAGGGAAACTACCCCGGTCAAGCCAGTTGTGAGGAAGCTGTAATGTGATGCTCATGTCAGACACTTACCACCACCTATTAGATGCCGTGGACAGGCAATGACACCGGACCAATCTCTACCAAATCTAGTATCACTTTGAAGGTTCGATACTAGTGGTGATTTTAGAGCACTGCCTATTTTTACCCTAGCTGAGTGTGAATGGTACTAAGCGCAAAGGCACTGAAACTGAAGACCAAGATGCTCCACCGGTGAAGGTTCATACATACATTATTCAACACCTCATTTGAAAGCTTATGATGTGTTATTCATTTAGAAAAAACCTGGCCCTCAGTCGAATTCTTTGCTTGACCGCCTTTCCTCTGCGCTCACTGATCCGTTCAAAAAAACTAAAAATAAATCGTACTGGATATGCATCGCAAACGGCTGTTCTCATCGTCGGGAAGGCCGCTGGACAAATGCCGAAGTCTTCACGCATGCGCTCCGATGTGATTTTCTCCTCCAACAAAACCCAGTAGTGAGAAAAGAGGCCGAAGATGAGCATGCGAGAGCCGCACTGGGTGCCGAGCAGAAGGATGCTGACATTCAGGAATCAGCTCCCACTGAGCAGCACCCGGTTGGTCGGCCGAAGAAGCTTGACACTGTTGAAAAGGGTCAGCCAACACTGGACTCAGCGAGCTTCCAAGATGCTGGTAGGAAGAAGGCGAAAGAGGAGCATGTTGCGTGGCAGAGGAAGGCCGACCATTTGCTGATGCTCCTGATCTGCAACTGTGGTCTGGTCCCCAACCTGCTCAATTCAGATGACCGGGCTGCTTTCGTCACTCATCTCAACCCGGCTTACACCCCCACTGGCAGCAAAAAATTCGCCAACGAGTACATACCGCAAGAAGCAGCGTTAGTTAGGCAGAGAACCAAACATGCACTCCAACAATCTCGGGATCTTACCTACACCACGGACGGCACATCTTCTCAGCACGGTGATCAGTTTTATACCTCTCATGGCTGCACACCGTCTCGCGATGTTTATTTTCTCGGCGGTCATTTTGGAACGAAGGAGAGTCATGATGCCGAATGGATCAAGAATGGTGCTCTCGAGGTGAGTCAATTTTTCGAACACTGTCATCTTTCCAACAATTCTTTTTTTGCAGACGATGAAAGATATCGGATCTGAACTATGGGCTGCCATGGGATCAGATAGCACCAATGTCACGCTTGCAGCACAACAAGGAGTTGTTAAAGAAGCTCCCACTGTTCTTGACCTCTGCGATGTCGTCCACTTTATCCAGCATATCATTGGTGATATCAATGAATTGCCCGAATATCAGAGCGTCAGTCTTAAATTCGTCTTTTCAACCACCATGACCAATGGTTCAATTAACAGATGATGCAAATCCTCAAGCCGCTCATCTGACATTTTAGCAAGTCCGGAAAATCAAAAGCCTATCTACGGGACTCTGGTGAAGGCATGGCGGATGACGGCGGCAATATCCCTGTCCGTATGTCGGCGAAAATCGGGAAAACCTGCTTTGCAACACACTTTATGGCAGTGACTACAGTGTCGCCCATCGTGCACAATATTCAAGGCCTCGTTCTAGACGAGAAAATTAAATTCAAAGTTCGTTCCATCCCTCCGTTTATTTGAGCCGTACTTACATCCCGTAGAGCCCATTGCTTCAGGAAGTCTTCGGTAACCGAACCTCAGTCCAGCTGCCAACATTTTTAAGGGATATGTTGAGCTACGAAATAATTGTCGCGCCGTTGGCACGCTCACTCTGGTCCCTGGAGGCGACGACTGCTAACCCCTCAGATGCCTTTGTTTTCTGGCTCGCCATTGCGCACACCCTCGACAGCATCTTCGAGAAGAAGGAAAAAGATACCGGAATTACCACCAAACTTGCGGCACATGTTCGCGCCATTTTCAATACACGGTATTACCAATTTTTCAACCACAATGACGTGTATTTCATGGTGTTCTGTCTTGATCCCCATTCGTTCGCAACCCCTGCTCGCTATTTATTACTCACCAGTACATATAGGATATCCGAACACCCAATTTTTACACAAACACTCTGACACCCGCCCCAGTGTCGCCAAGCACATCTCTTATCCACACACATTTTTTCGTGTTAAAGAGTTTCTGAAACAGATGCTGAAGGCTCTCCTGGAGCAACACAGGAGTCACAATGGCCAGTGTCGTTGTCATTCAATTTTAAAAACCCAGTCGGACCTTGAAATTGCTAATGCCTTGAGGCTGCAGCTTGAGGCTTTCTGGCTCAGAGAGCCGCCATTCCATGCGCCCATCATCAACGAGGATATTATGGAGTGGTGGACGAACCTGGAACGTGGGAATTCTCCTCGATCCAATGTTATTGCGGTGAAGTTTTTCTTCCAGATCTGTATTCGTAAACTGATGTTTAGCAGATGCTTGGAGTCAGAATATTCGGGATCCTCGTCAACTCAATGCCTGACGAGCGTACCAATTCCAACATCACCTGGTTCAACAGCGTGCTGCAGGGAAATCAAAAACAAGAGGGTCTATTGGATATGATAATGGTTGGTCAATGGTACAGATATCATGCTCCAGTCGGTCTACTACTCTTCACATATTACAAGAAAATAGACTGACAATGGTTTCAGGGTGCAGAAGGTCCACGCCGCCCTCCACGTCGTCCAACAGTTGCCTTCCGCTGCCTTGACCAGTCCGTGATTGACAAGATAAAGCTGAAACAGCGAGAGGACGATTCCGAGGCATCTGATTTCGATGCCGACTCTGACGCCGGCTCAACAGAAATGAACGAAGAAGACGACGAGGAGCTTGAGAAGATATCCGATGCTCTCAGGGCCAAGATATCACGCATGAAACACAGGCGCAAGAAAAACACGAAGAAGACCTTCAGATCTGATGCCGCATTTGTTGTCGACAAGGATGTGATGTTGAGGGCCCCCGGATTGAAGGGCTTGTTGTCAGTCACAGATGATGATGTGGCGACTAAGGGGATTGGAAGCGCGCAGCCCCAGCCCGTCGCAGCGCCCCAAACAGCCAACTGGGACTGGTAGTTTGTAAAATAGCGAGTAATTCTTAAATAGGCAATTGTTAATTGTCATCTGTCAGTCCTGACAGTCAGCCTGACATTCTGACTGACAGTCAATTATTTTCTTCAAAGTGGAATTGTCGGCGGACCCTAACGGGTGTGCCGTCCACGGGTTCAGCTAGCACTTAGTCAGATTGAATCATCACGTGACTTCTATTGATCCTTAAGTTCTCCCAATCCCTACGTTTGAGTAACCTTGGCCGCATTTTTTTTTTCTTCCTCAATTTTGGTCCAAATCACTTCAATTAACGTGTGCTATACTACTCTGTCTTGTTACTCAACGTAGGGACTGGTTACGAGTCTAATCATCACATGATAAAGGGACGTGCCAGTTATCAAGGCGGAGTAACCAACAGACTTCAGAACGAGGAACGAGCGAGGGAGTCTGTCAAGAGAGACTAATTGATGAGTCACTAACGGAATAATTGGATCTACCTACTTGAGCCGATGAGGATAGATTGCTAAGGTGTTCGTTATTGAGCAAGCAAGATAAACGAAGCCCAGGGAGTAAAAGGCGAATGAGCCGAAGGAAGTAGAGGGATCCTGGAAATAGAGGCGTTCAAGCGGGAAGTTAAAGCCGAATACAAGTTTGGGATAGCCAGAACTGAGGAAGAGTGAGACAATCATGATGTGATACGACAGCGACGGACCACATGACATCTTTGTAGTCAAACAACGCCAGTGATGCTGTTCAGCACTGCCATCAAATTGCTTTGAGCCTCTGCCTCCTTGTCCACTGTGACAGTCCACATGCGCTCAACAGTTGGAATTCATGCCTCAGCTCGGTTGGCGCAGTCCTATTTTCGATCTATCTTTATCCTCGATTACGGGCCACATGTTGTCCACGCCAAGCCCATGCCTCAAGGTCTTCCAGACACCGTTGTCCGTTGATCTCTCGTGATATTCATTCTCGCGTGCAGCGCCTACTTGGATACCAGCTATATTTAGTGTCCTCTCCTCGCTGAACCCCATTTCCCGCATGGCGGCGATTCTACTCGATGTGATAAATCCAGGCGATGCATGTGCTCCACAGTATAAAGTTTTCGCAGTCCAACATCGACAACCCCACTTCCATCTTCCGTCATGCTTGTGCCTTGGGTCACTTTACTGGTATCCCTGCCATCCGCTTTCGGCCTGAAGAGTGCTGGCCAGGTTCCCATTCGCAATGGTGTCATTGGCGGCGTAAGCAACAAGACGGTCAAAGCAGAGACCATCAAGCAGTTTGCCACGACTCCCGGTAAATTACGAGTGACGGAGAACTCTGGGATCTGTGGTGCGTTACTCGCAGCGGCGTTTCGCAATTATGTTCACGCGACATCAGAGACGACCCAGAATGTTTACCAGGCGTCCGGATATGGAGACCTCACGTCGGAAGAGAGCATCTGGTAAGTCTCGGCACTACCCTTATTCTATTCCGAGTGAGCTGAAAACCGATAGGTTTTGGTACTTCGATGCCCGTAAAGACCCATCGACCGCACCACTCTCGCTTTGGTTCAATGGTGGTGTAAGATCTGCACGCGCTGATCCCGCGCTTGATCACTAACTCGACCACAGCCGGGTAGCTCGAGCATGATCGGCTTGCTGCAAGAACTGGGTCCTTGCCGGATCACGAACGACAGCCAATCCGTCACGTTGAACCCATACTCCTGGAACAACGAAGCGAACGTGCTCTTCATCGACCAGCCCGTCGGTGTCGGTTTCTCTCACGGGACGGAGAGCGTCGGCACGTCCGAGGAAGCCGCCGCGGATATCTGGAAATTCCTCCAGATTTTCTTGGCGGACTCGCGGTTCTCCCACCTGGCCGCCAACGATCTCGCCATCTGGACCGAGTCGTGAGTTCATTTTTATGACCCTTGCGATGCCTCCTTTCCTGACATGGGACAAAGGTACGGAGGGCACTACGGACCTACGTTTGCTGCGTACTTCCTCTCCCAAAATGCGGCCATCGCGGCTGGCACTGCTACGGGGGTCAATCTCAACCTCAAGGTGTTGGGCATCGGCAACGGGCTGACTGTGAGTGTGCTTCGAAGTACAAGTTGACGATGAGTTCATCCCGATCTCCCAGGATCCGATCTCGCAATACCCGGGCTACATTTCGTATTCGAACGCCAACCCCTACGAACGTCTGGTCTCCACTTCCACAATCAAGGCTGCGAACACCTCCTGGAGCTCCTCCAAGGGCTGCAGGGCCCAGGCGCGTCCCCAATGGTAGTAGCTTGCAACGGGACACTGACAATGCGCGCTCGCAGATCACTTCGTGCAACAAAGGTGGCTCCAACTCCGTCTGCTCGGCCGCACAGAGCTATTGTAACAACAACATCCTGTCGCCGCTCATCGGGAACCACGACGTGCGCTCCCTCCTTTGCAAGATACCCGTATCTGAGCCCTGATGATTCTCCAGGTGTACTACGTCCCCGCTGGCTCGGATGACCCCTACCCCCCGGACATCACGTCGTACCTCGCGTCCATCGCAGACACCATCGGCGCAGAGGTGGACTGGCAAATGACGAACGACGACGTGTATAGCAACTTCGCCGAGACCGGTGCGTGTTTTTAATCTCTATCGTGCGATTATACGTACGAACAAGTCCTGACGACGGCATGCAGGCGATTGGATGCGCACCTGCCTCCCCGCGCTCGAATCCGTCATCGACGCCGGCATCCGGGTCACCATCTACAACGGCGACGCCGACTTCATCGTCAACTACCAAGGCATCGAGGACATGGTATGCACCACTGCTCATACACACCCACCTCGCTCACGCACATCCACCCCCCAGCTCGCGACCATGCAAACGCAATACAGCGCCGAGTTCAACATGCAGAGCTTCCAGACTTACACCGTCGCGGGGCACTCCGCGGGCCTGTTCAAGACCGCGGGCACGTTCTCGTACGTGCGCATCGCCGCTGCCGGGCACGAGGTCCCGGCCTACAAGGTATTCACCAACCAACTATCGTGATTCCGCCGTTGCTAACCGCGTCGCAGAACACGGGCCTTGCGGTGGGGCAGGCGGCGTACCAGTTCTTCTCGCAGACGATGGCGAACCAGTCGCTGAGCTCGACGTGAGCGGAGTCACTGGCGTAGATTTCATAGAAGATATCGTGTGCGAAGTGCAATGTAGGATAATGCAAGGCTGTCGCTTTTCTCTGGTCCTGGGTCATTGTGAGTGACGCCGCGAACGGCCTTGAGACTGGCAAGAAAACGGTCCTCTTCAATTTTTTTGTGGCCGTCTCTGAGAACAAGAATAATATGAGAGACATGTCCGAGTTCCCCGAGCGGATGTCTCAGACCATAGCTATAGTCGGACCGCTGGCCCAGACTCAAGTCTCAACATAGGAGCTGAGACACTGTAAGTATAAAGCGACGTTTCCAGTCAAACCAACTTGGGGGGTGTGGGCCGTGGCGTGCCCCGGCAGGGAACTCACATCAGCATCTTGACAGATCGTCTTTTCCCCAGCTTTTGGCCCTTTTGAAAGGTCAAAAGGGACAAAAAGACGAAAAGACATCGGAGCTTTTTTATCACTGGTCCATTTGCCTGAAAAGGACAAAAGGACGCGAAAAAGCAGATAAGGAGAACTAAAAGGAGAGTTAAAAGGACTCAAAAAGCCATCCAATGCAACAATAAAAATCAATCAATGATTATATTCATATCACGTATTGGTACAATACAGCTCCGGAATGTCAAGGTATAGTCAAGGCCACCTCCCACCCAGATAATTGTAGGGCTCCCACCATATCTGTATTTACGGTTTACGGCTACGGGTTTACGGTCACCGTAACCGTACCGTAAGGCGCTGGGGTGGAGGTTTTACGGTTACCGGTGCAACCGTGCGTACATCGTAAACACCCGTAAAAATACGGCCGTATTCGGCGTCCTTACGGACCGTAAATCAACCCAAACTCTGATTATTTTTGGGCACGCCGGCCGAGAAGAAGCCGGCGATGATGTGGCGCCAGGCTTGACTTGTGATTCACTATCACCTTGCCATCACCTCGTGCACGGCGCGTCAAAATGCTTGGGCCCACTGCCGTCGAGCTGGGAGTGCACCCTGCTGTCCGGTTTCCTGAACTCCAAAGACAGCCGCCTACTAGCCAGCGAAGGGAACCGGACTCGGTCGGAGTAAGTACACCCAATACCGGCCACGCTTGCACATCGCCATCAGCAATTTGAAATATTTCCGCGTACAGGTTGCCGAAAATACTAGAAAATTTCTGTCGCCATGCTTGTGCGGTATAAAAGAGTGGTGCGCGACGGTCAATACGCCCACTGCATTATCCTCAGTTAGCATGACACCTTGACTCATAGCAGCTCACAATGGCTGCAAGACATGCAGTGTATTGGCTGAATCCACATCACACACAATTGGGGTGTCGACGTGTTCAATTATTTGCTTCTTGCGCAACTGCTTTCTACTACTATTCTTCTCCCCTTTGCTCGGCGGTGTTCTCGCGTTCCTCGTGGTGTCGTATCGGTCTCCTATGGCCTCTGTTCTCATTCTTGCCCGCCACACCTTGTCTGAGGTGGACCCAGCTCTCATGGGCTTAATCTATGTCTCCTGGACTGCATTCTGCATCTATCTCTGTGCGTTCTGTAACATTTATTTGAGTGCACATTCTGAGCCCTGTGCATAGTCTTGGGATAGCCCAAATTCCATTTGAGCAAAATTTGGTGCCAAAAATGGTAGCAGTTGAGTGCTAAATTTGGCCGGAATCCGTGCAATGGTCAAATTCAGATACACATAGGTCTCAATTTGAAATCCGGCAGGAAAATTTGGTAGAAGCAGAATTCAGTCTACTTACATGGACATTGAGGAGAAAAAAAATGCCTCAGATGGTCTCCTGGGGCTCATTTTGGGAGTGTGCTTATAAATAGTGTTGTCCAAACATGATATGAATACGAAAAATCACATATCATATCATACACATATCATATCACCATCCTCGGGGTCGTATCATATCTGTATTATATCTTCCGCATATTTATTCTGTGATATCTGATATGATATGAATATGATATGATTATTCATGAATATTTATGAGTTCC
This sequence comes from Mycena sp. CBHHK59/15, assembly GCA_029204085.1. NCBI lineage: Eukaryota > Fungi > Basidiomycota > Agaricomycetes > Agaricales > Mycenaceae > Mycena > Mycena sp. CBHHK59/15. Next base: position 253,275 of record JARGXW010000046.1, on the reverse strand, counting down.
AGGTAATTCAGACCCTTGCTGGCCCCGACTTCAACCATTCCTTTATGACAATACACAGAAAGGAGTTTTCAGGACTCATTGATGTTTGATCGTCCATCAAGGTGTGTTTTATGCTTGAGAAAAGGTGCTCCACAGTGATACTAGCCCTTGGAATGGTAAGGACATCCCTTGCTATGCATGGTACAGTCGCTATTGTGCCCTAGTTTTGCTAGTGCACGGAATGAGCTATCACAAGTACAAATATTGAAGGACAACAGCATACCATAACTTACACCATCCGAGCGGGTCGTCAAATCCAGGCTCAACCGGAGAAATTCCACTCATCCGCTCCATATTGCCGTTCGTGTCATCTGGGGGGGAGAGGCATAGGTGTCTGCCCCATCTCACAACACACAACAAACCACATCAACATGTCTACTCTCATGATCCACTCATTCTCATCCTCTAAGCGGCTGCTTCACACTCTGCCTACCGCTCGGCTCTCCTCAGTCAATGGATAAGTCCCTGAGAAAGGTGAGCTTGGCCCATCTGCAGAAAACCTGCCCCACAGGCAGAAGCGCAGCAGTGTCGGTGAAATTGTGCAGCCTCCTCCCATTCATGACTCGCAGAGAAAAGACCACTTCACAAAGTCTTTGAGGCGCTAGTGGGTTATCTCATCCTACACACGAGGAACAGATACTCATGAAAGGTGTTTGATGGTCGTGTTACATGGCAGAAACTTGAAATTCTCGCAGAATTTGAGTCAGTTATACCATACATGTTGTATTTAAGAAAGTCAATACAACCTTCCATTTTTATTCCCATAAAGATGAGTGCCTCCTTGGGCTACCATTCAGTCGAAGATCAGGACAACGTCAAAGCACTCCCATTATTTTAAGCTGATGGCACACATCAACGAGCATTGTCGCACAGCCATTTTATCCGTCACATTAGCTGGAAAATAGAAGGAAGCATTTGCGTACAAGTGGACTTACTGTAAGTGCTTGTACTGAAGCAACAGACGAGTCCACCGTGACATTCAAAGCAGGTTTTGGCAACACAACAGTACTGAGTTTGTTCATGACCGTTGAAAATTGGGCAACCAGAAAATATAAATTTGTCTGAATTTTAGAGGCAGAATCGGGTGGAGGTAGCTCAGAAATACACTTTTGAGTGAAAGGTATACAATAATTGAATCTGCGGTTTTCCGGGAGTTTTTAGAGGGGTTTTCAGCAAGGTTTTCTGGATGTCACGGTTTTGAGCTAGGCAACGAACCCTTTTGTGGCCGTGACCGGGGCAGATTTGAGCAACACAACGACCCCCTCCGTGACTATGACCGTTGCTTCAGTACAAGCACTTACAGTAGTTTGTTTTCAACTTGAACTTTTGTATCACAGCTTGATCACAGCGCAACGGCAGACGCCGAAACGTCAAATTGACCGATTTGATCATTCCCACGATGTCCATCACACACTACTTGCGCCAAGGTCACTGGCTTAACGCTTCCGTCCTTGCTTCCATCGGTGTCGCGGTTGCGACCAGTGGGTGTTTAGTTGCTTGTCGGATCTGGCCCATCTCTCATAGGTTCCGCCAACGAGAGGGTGCTACACCCAAAGACATCGACTAGGGCTGGACGCCGTACCGTTACGGCGTACGGCCGTAAAGGTTACGGTGCATTACGGTTTACGGCGATGCCATACCGTACCGTCTCGACCAATTTTTCAGGCTCGCCGGTACGGTACGGCCGTATACGGCCGTAACGGCTTCCGTAGTGCACATACAATAATTCTTGTTGGTTGAGGCCCTTTAAACCAACCAAGATTGACCTGTTGCAATAGCAACCAAGGAAATCTGCTTGAAAATCAATGACACCGCCTTTGGAGATGGACGATCGGGTATCGGATGATTCGGACCGGCCCCGCGGCCTGACAATCGAGCATCTAGAATGGTAGGAATTGCCACTGGTTAATTTCTGAGGGTACCCTAACCAAAGTCTCTTCAGAAAGCTGATCAAAACTATGAAAGAAACCCTCAAAACATCAGCTGTTTGGCCCTCCCGTATACGGCCGTAATATTACGGCCGTTTACCGTGTACGGCAAACCCGTAGCCGTACCGTAAAATACACCTCACGAGGCCTGCCGGTACGGTTGCGGGACCCGTAATTATGGGTTCCATACGGCCGTATTACGGCTACGGTGTCCAGCAGGCCCCCGGAAACTACCATGCAACCTTGTCCGGGTTGAGCCCAAAATCTGGGCAGTTTGAAATTTGGCCATCTGGACCATCTTTTACTCTATCTCGGACAAGGTTTTAGGAGGTAAAATTGTGATTTTTTCTCCCAGCTCAAATTTTTGGCCTGATTGACTGGGAATTGGTCTGTTCTGGTGTGTTAAATCAATTCAAATCTCTGATCAGCGGCGTTCAACACAGATGTTTGTACCAAATCTGCACCATTCCATGGCTCCTGGCACATACACACCAAAAAAAGTTCCACACTCCTCACAATTTACTCTATGGCGGACAAGATTCCCCGATTTTCAGGCTCTTTTACTCTATATCGCGGACTAGGTTGGCTACAGTTTTACTCTATCCCGGACAGGGTAACATGGTAGTTTCTGGGGGCCTTGTCCAGCCCTAACATCGACTGCACACCGGACTCGCGAGTCAACAGCTTCCAAGGATCAAGTTCGGCGCGCTTGGTCTAAAAGTAAGTGCTTGTAGCCGATCTCCATGAAAATTCATAATCAGACAGCCGTTCACGTACCCGCACGCTGGCTGATTTGATGGCCGGTTAAGGAACTCACCACATGTCTAGTACTCCCTTGGATCCAATAGAACCTGATCAGTGATATGATCTCAAAACCACATATGCTGCGTTGCGGAACTGGATACGACCTATCTTTAGTCTGCGTACCGCACTGCTGCCACAACATCGTCGCATGGGTAGCCGCCTTCTCGACTTCTGGGAGAGATAGCACTTGATGCAGTCGTCCAGCTGACCCTGAGTCGAGGTTCACCTTCCGATCACTATAAAGGACGTTTGCGTATCTTAAGCCTCCAGTAAATCCCCTCGGTCCGTGATGCTTCTGCCTTGGCTCACTCTACTGGCATCGCTGCCGATATCGGCCGTGTTGGGCGCCCAAAGCGCTGGTCAGATTCCCATTCGCGATGGTGTTATAGGTGGTGTCGGCACCACCAAGGCTGTCAAAGCGGACGCCACCCTCCAGCCATTTGCCACAACTCCCGGAAAACTACGTGTTACGGAAAACTCTGGAATATGTGGTAAGTGTCTTGTGGAGCATTAAGGTATCCAGGCTAATCCCAAGCAACCATCTCTAGAGACAACACCAGGCGTTTTCCAGGCATCTGGCTATGGGGATCTGACTTCAACAGAAAGCATCTGGTGCGCTCGATTCAGTCGGTATTCGATTACCTGACTAGATCGAGTTTAGGTTCTGGTACTTTGCAGCGCGTAACAACCCTGCCACTGCCCCACTCGCACTTTGGTTCAATGGAGGCGTATGTAGCAGTGCGCTTTACATGTTTCGTCCCATTTAGTTATTTTGTAGCCCGGGAGTTCAAGCATGATTGGGTTACTCCAAGAGCTCGGGCCCTGTCGGATCACAAACAACAGTGAATCCGTCACGCTCAACCCATTTTCATGGAACATCAACGCAAACGTTCTCTTCATCGACCAACCAGTCGGTGTTGGGTTCTCCCACGGAACGGAGACTGTCGGGACTTCGCTTGAAGCTGCCTCGGACGTCTGGAAGTTCCTCCAGATCTTCCTTGCAGACACCAGGTTTTCGAGCTTGGCTTCCAATGATCTCGCCGTCTGGACAGAATCGTCAGTTCTCAATCCGTTGGCTTGAATTTCTGATATTTAACACGAATTCAGGTATGGAGGACATTATGGACCTACGTTTGCTGCGTATTTCCTTTCCCAGAACTCTGCCATTGCTGCCGGTACTGCCACCGGCGTCCACCTGAACCTCAAGGTTCTGGGTGTTGGTGACGGCCTCACCGTGAGTTTCCGCGATGTTCATTACTACGCAATTGCATAATACTGTATACAATTAGGATCCGATCTCACAATACCCGGGTTATATCACATACGCCGGTGTCAATCCGTACCATCCATTAGTCTCGTCTTCCGTTATTGCCAGGGCCAACACTTCCTGGAACACCGCCACTACTGGATGCAAGGCCCGAGTGCGTACCTGGTCATTGGATAGCTTTGATACTCAATGCCGTTGCAGATTACAGCATGCAACAACGCCGGATCAAACTCTGTTTGCTCGGCCGCCCAGAGTTTCTGCAATAACAACATATTGTCGCCCCTTGTGGGGCCTTACGATGTGGGAAACAAATTATGTAGACATCTTAAGGACGCTAAATCTCTTTCAGGTCTACTATGTGCCATCTGTCTCCAACGACCCGTATCCTCCGGATATCAGTTCATACCTCGCTTCCATCCGGACGAAGATCGGTGCAGAGGTTACATGGCAGGAGACCAACGACGATGTCTATGATAACTTCGCAGCAACCGGTCAGTAGCTTCGTCACATACCGCTGTCAGTCAGATGTTATCCCAAATCGTAGGTGATTGGATGCGAAGCTCCCTTCCAGACCTCGAAGTCGTTATCAACTCTGGTGTCCGAGTTCTGATATACGACGGGGATGCCGTAAGCGTCTTCGCTTTCTCCGGTGCCTTTCGGCACTCACCATTACCAGGACTACATCCTCAACTTCAATGGGGTCGAGGCCATGGTCCGTCCATACATGCTCATACCTAGATCGTCTCTCACTCTCATTACCCTCTAGGTCGCTTCGCTGAACACAATCTATAGCGCCGAATTCAACAAGCAGGTATTCACGCCGTTCAAGGTCAACGGCCTCCTCGCCGGCCAATTCAAAACGGCCGGGATGTTCAGTTACGTCCGCATCTACGGCGCTGGACATGAAGTCCCCGCTTACAAGGCGAGCTTCAATTTATCTCGTTCACGCTACACATTTTTATTTCCCGCAAGAACGGTACCCTGGCCGTTGGACAGGCGGCATTCCAATTCTTCACTCAGACAATGGCAAATCAGTCGTTGTCGTCGACCTAATTCTTTTGCGTGGTCGGCGTAGTACACAATTCTTTTTGGGATATTAAGAGTGGAATGTATATGTAAGTAGGACCAGTGCAAGAAACTCTCGTGAGGAGCAGTCTATTATCATAGTAAGGTTCCGGTTCAGGCGTGGCAATTTCGAGCAATTATAACCGAGAAATTGTATTTTTTTAAAAGATAGCACTCGCAACGCTGCCGCAGTGTTTCTATAGGCCAGACAGAGGCGGATGCCTTCAATTGGCGGTGGAGGTCCAGCGAATGGGGAGTCGACGACTTGTCACACGGCGACCAAAACACGAGTAAAGCTCCTCTTGAAGTTGATGTCGATCTTCCATGAACTTGACGAGGACATCCTGCATGGGGTGCTCAGCAACTGCGATATCCATACTGTTCTATGTGTATCCCAAGTGCTCTTTCACCCAATTCCATGAGCCTCCACTAATTTAAACCGATGGCAGGTCAGCAAGCTCCTTCGTACTATTGCCGTGTCAAAACCGCTTTGGCTTTCCTTGCTTGCCGATTTAGCATCGCGCTCGCTCATGGATGCCTTCCAATACTCAGAGATAACCAATTGCTCGACTGCCGAGCTGATTCAGATGGCCAAACGCCTAGTCACTGGGCCAGAAACCTGGTCTCGTCGGACGGTAACGCCAGCCGTCTGGCGCGAGATCTCTCTCAAGCCAACCAGCATCGGAGGGGGCACCAATCCCACCGAGTACAGCATCCGTCTTCTGCCCGGGGGGCGCCATGTCATGGTGGAGGATCACAACGGGGGCTTTGAATGCTGGAGTGTGGAAACGGGAAGCCTCGTGTGGACGCACGCAGGGCGCATTGGGGGCTATTCCGTCGAGGTTTCGGACGGCGGCGACTCCGCCGTGCTCCTTCTCGTGCACTACTATGTGAAGTACGTCTCTTTGTGCCGCAATCTGGATAATTGCGACTGACATAGACACATCGACCAGCGAGTTCTCGATCGTGCACGTCGACCTGTGCATGGGGCATTCCAACGTGCTCTTCCGGATGCCGCACGGCGTCCACATCGGATTCACCAAAAACCCGGTCCTGTTCGGTGATTTTTTTAGCGTGTATCTGTGCCTCCCCGACGCCGCCGTGGTGCTGCTCGTGAATTGGCGGGAGGAGCGGTATATCATCTTCCACGGTTCGTCGTGCCGGACGGTACGTACATACATACAATGACCCTGTCTCGGGTTTTCCCCGCCATTCGTCTGATCGTCCGCTGGGCAGAAACCTGCACTGGCGGTTGTGCCCGGGCATGTGATCCTCGCCACAGCAGCGCCGGATCCACCATATAAGCCATCAATCTTAGTCTACACTTTGGCGTCGCTCACCGCGCGCTGGCGCCCCGCGTCGCAATTCGAGTGCAGCTACCGCGTCGACAAGACGAGCGGTATCGGGCCCGTTCTGGTCGATGATCTTGGAGCCCACGTCCTCTGGCGCAGCGTCGAGACGGACACCGTGGCCATCCAGCTCGACCTTCACGAAAGTCCGCTCCGGCGCGGCACGTACAAGCTCACGCTGCACCTCTCGGGCGTGTACCTCCCGCTCCGGCGGCGCCTCGTGGACATGCTGCGCGGCGGATCCTCCCGGGGCATCAGGGGTGCCCTTTTTTTCACGTTTCACGTCTTGCCAGCGGATCGCGCGCTCCCGCTCCGTCTCGTCCAGACATCTGCTGTCCCCGCGCCCCCTGACTCGTGGTTCCACGGGATGTCGTACGCTGGGTACAGCGTGAACACATTGGACCGGACGCTCCTCGACCTACATTTGCGTCGTGGGGGCGCTGCAGAAAAGGCGCGGACGGAGCCTGTACTAAATATTTCCTTTCGTTGTCTCCACTTGTCGCGGTCGAGTGGGGCGTTGACGAGCCTGGTGGATTCGACTGTTATGGTGTCTTACTATCAATGATAAGTTCTGCTTGATTTCCACCCACAGAAAGTGCGGAATAACCAATCCCTTCCCACCACTGGGAATCTCTGGTGAAACCCGAGCCCTACAGATCAGCATGAATTCATTCATACACCGCATGAACGAGCGAATCGAGTCGCGGTTACTTATTGCACAGCCGGGACTCTTCAGCGTCTGCACAAAATTGGGACGCTTTCGACGCGCCGCAAACAAGATGCGCGCGGATGGATGCGCACGGAGAAGCGATTCGCCCACAATTAACTATCTCACAATGGTTCCCCTGCCAAACTCTCCAGATTCTCATTATCAAATATGTGCAATACCAGACAGCCTGTACAGTGGTAAATTGGTGTTCCCTTTCAGCCAGAGTCTTATGCATTGTTAGGTTTTTGGCTGGTATGCATTGTGATATCGTGCATTGTGAGATAGTTGACTGTATTACTGTATTCTGCTAGTATCGGTCGAATTACATTCATCTCCTCAAATTCGGGTCCATCGGTGCAAAAAACTGGTTCTTGGTTTGATTATGACTGTATTTTCAATTTAATGAACGGTGAAACTCATGGCAAGGATAATATTGTGTGCTCAGAACATGAGCTTGGTCTTGTTTACTCTTTCCGCCGCACTTGGACGCGCTGGCACGTGAATGCGTCACAGTCGTGACACTGTGACAGTGACAACACAATCCCTTCTCAGTTGGCCGAGAAAGCGTCGATGGTCTAGGGCATTGGTGAAAACCCCCAGAGATTCTTTCCTATGACAGATGTACTCATCTTCCCAGCTCTATCTCGCGAACTGCTTCGCCACACTCGAATGCTTCACCGCCAAAGTGCCCGCAGGTCACCACCACCCGGCGCGGTCACATGGTCATCGGCTGCGTAGCTTCCTGGCCTGAGCTGGCCTCCACCTGTTGTCCAGCTGAGGGATCCACCTGCGTAGCCAGCTGGCTCAAAGCTGTCTCACACATGGTGCCTATCCCATACAATCTTCTGGTAGCCAGTTGGTCGCCAAAATAAAATATTTATTAATCCGAGTCACTACCCGGAGAAAAATCGTTCTTATCACTATTATCCTCACTGGATTCGTCACCAACATCACCATCAGTACTGTCGCTCTCTTCCGCTGCGTCTGGGCGTTTGTTCGGGTAATAACCCTTTTGGCTCGACCTGCAACCAGCCCACCGTCCTCTGGCAAGGGTAATCGTCGACGGTGTCGCTTAGCTAGTGGTTGACGCGTCGTCCCTTCATCTTCATCGTCCGAGTCATGCTCCGTGGGAGCCTTCCGTTTGCGTGTCGCCTTTTTCTTGTCCGCTGCAGTAGCTTTGCGTTTGGCAGCCTTTGAAGCCATGCTGTTGCGAAGCGTAGCCGCGAACTCGTCGTGTTTCTCCCGTCGGTCATCAAAGAAGGGAGTCGGAGCAAGGAGAGCTCGTGGGAGGGTTGCGCGAAGAAGATGTGCGTTATGGAAGGCATGGGAATTGATAATGAAGCGGTCCAAGGGTTTGTGAACAATGAAGGTCTCGGTTTTGTCTGACTCGACGCGCTCTTGCATCACGGGACGTTCACCAGTAGCCTCGCATTTTGCAGTATGGCAATCGTGCTGCACGTTAACTTTGAATTTGACGTTCTAGAAGCCGACGGTTAACGACGCCGTCAGTCACCATTCTACGAGCACGATACCTTGCAGGGAATGATGGTGAAAATTGTCTCTCCGTCGCGTCGAACTAATACGGGCATGCCATAATGGTCGTCCCGCACCGACAGAACTTGGAACAACTCCAACACGAGGATAGGACCTGCACTGCCAGTGTTACGCAGAATTTCAGCAATGCGGCCGGATATCACGGTTGTCTGAAAATAAATGAGCTCAAAGTAGAGCCCGGGTGCAGTACTCACAGAATCAGTCGCTGATTGGGCGAAAATCCATGATTCGATGAAACACTCATCCAGAGATTCCCCGACCATTGAAGAGCATTTATACCAGTTGGAATCGGCGGGGTACATCCCAAAATTGAGTGCCCGTGCCGCGGTTGTGGACTTGAGAGAATGGACGGAGCACGTCTTCTGACCACGCTTCAACGGCGCCAATTTTGTTTCCCCTACCAAGCACATGAGTGGATGTAAACTGATGTTGAAGGAACACACCGTGTTTGAGGTCAGATTTCGGCTCGCTCCACCCGAGGAGCTTGTAACATGGGATGTGCCGCCATGAAGTGGCGGACACCCGATCCGGCTCTTCGCCATGCATTGTCTGTCGAAGAAAGCCACCGTCCGCCGGTCAACCGATGTTTAAAACCCTCTTGGTCACCTAGCTGAAGAGCGATGTCGCGGCTTGGAGCAAGATGATTAGAGAGGATTGAACAATAGCGGAAAACTCCGTTGAAGCATTCAAACACTTCCGTCGCAATTCCTACTAGTGGGCCGAACTCGAGAGCATCGTCGTCGATGTGGGCCAGCAGGTGATATTTGATCTTGGTCATGATTTTGGACGGATCGATCATGGAGAACACGTCCAGAACATTCGCCACGGCCACTCTCAAGTCGCGCTAGTTTACTGTTAATTAACCGAGCCCGGACTGAAGAGAAAAAGCACCGCGCACCCGGTACTCATTGATGTCCTGTATCTCGGGGACCCACAGTAGCGCCGCCAGCTCTCCCGTCGCTTTCCAAGCGAGGAACTGGTGATCCGTTACAAGCCCATGGACGTGAAAGATGTTAGTTTGAGCTATTGTTTTGAATTGGCGTCCGATCAGAGAACCAGCGTACTGCATGATGTAGTTGGCACGGATCGCGTGGATAGACAGGCCGTCTGTGTTCGTAGACTGGAGTCGAACCGCGTAAAGTTTTTTCTTCTCTGCCGTCCAGGCTGTATGGGAAATATGCCAAATATATTTGACGACACCGAGCAGGATGGTATGCAAGATTTCGACGGGGGTGTCCTTGGTCGGATCGAAACCTTTGAAAGTTGTGTAGCACGGGCAGTTTCAAGTTGGGTAGCTACATACCTTTTGTTGTCAAGAACGCACTGTAGATTTTATCCCTATTGTCTAACGCCCATTGGATTAGTTCAGCTTCTATCTCCTTCTCGGACCGATCGGGCTCGTTAGCCTTCATTTCTTTGAAACGGGCGAGCAAGTGGTCGATCCAGTACTGCGTGTACATATCTTTAACACCTGTATGAGTCTGAGAGTCTTTGACATGTTTGTTGACCCCCGAGCACGCCATTTTTACTTGATTTTCGAGTTCTGCCAGGATCTTGTCTTTTGTTCGTGGTATGCCGGCCTTCAAAGGAAAAAAATATTCAGGTGCTTAGCGAACACACAACGACTGCACTCACCTCAAAAAGTGCGTGGTAACCGTCGTTGGTCGACTTTTCTTTCTGGGTCCCGCCTACTTCGCATTTGCGACAGAAATGATTGCCCTTGCCGCCGTTATGTGCCGAAACTTCACTCTGCATTGGGTTATCGGATGGTGCGGCATTCAGATAAATGCAGATGCATGTTGTATTGCCGTCCTCGTCTTGTACTTGAATAGGATTTGTGTGGGTCGACCTAAATAACAAAAAGTTGAACAATAAAAGGGCGGGAATAGACTGTACTTACTCAACGGTGCTTTTAAACTCCCTGTACTGCTCGGATATGCTCGCGTTTGGCGATGTAGAGACAAAATGCGTGTGGAACTCCTGCTGCAGGAGTTTTCGGGGCAAATTCCGGTGAGTCATGTACGCGTTCCAATGTTTATTCCACGACTTGGACCGGTTCCCAGATACGTCGTCCCCGAAGTAATCGACAATGCTGTGGTACATGGGATGTCCTCCAGCAATTTTGCGTTTGGGATTTGGCATTCTTGCAGGGTGCCCCGCGGCGATAGCTGAAGCTGCAAGCAATGTAAGTTCAATCGCACATCTGAGTAGATGATGGCTCACAGCTCCAATTCGGAATCTCCTTGCGGTGCTCAAGATCCAAGTAGTTATGCGCCAGATCATTTGCAGAGATGAGCTGTGTGGTTTCGTCGCAGACAATCGCCTCATTCTGTGTTCCCGAGTCAGCCATGGTTAACGAGCAGCCAAAAAGAACCATACATCTTCATTTATAGTGACAGTGAACGCATCGGCATAGACTTTACCTCGAAAACGCACCCAGCGGATAGGTACGACAAACTGGCCGTTTTTGAGCCGCTCGATCTCGTTCACATAATAGTGAGTCCCCTGAGCATCGTACATTGGACTCAGCGCGTCAAGATCCATATTTTTGCGCCACTTCTGGGCATGCCAAATCTCGCGAATAACACCGTCCTCAGGGATTTCTGGATACACGTGAATGAGACGACGAGTAGTTGGGTTAGCCCAGTCCTACGGTGTGTTTAGTTGAAGTCCCCAAGGGCTACGGAAATTTACCTGTGCAATGATTGCGCGAGGATCATTCATGAAGAACACATTACCCAACGCAGACTTGCATGGGATACTCGGGATTCCACAGTCTAAGCGAATCGTCTTCTGAATCTTGTGAAAATGATCAAAGGACGGCACATCTTTGCACTGGGCTTCCTTCAGAACCCAGAGGAACACGCGCATGAGAGAGTTGGAGACCGGGGCAAATTGTCCAAAGTATCCAAAAGAAACATCTGTAGAGGAGATTCCAAGCTTCAGTTGAGAGCCCCAGGATTTTTGAGGTGTCTTACCATCTTTGTGGGATATGGGAACCATTCGGAGGACGATGGCGGTAGATCCGATTGAATTTCCGCTTGTTCAGGCTCTTCCAGCGCTGGTCAACAGATTAGAAACAGCTTCTGAGAAATAGATTTGCATTAAAATGGGAAATAGCCGGTCGTGGCACTGCGCGCAGGTTGTGCGCGCATCGCGAGCGGAAAGGGGTCTGGTCACGGTGTGACGTACGATCGGCGTGATCAAAACAAACCATTCTTTCAATTTGGGACTCGCGCTCACCTGCATTGCGCATTAGCTCGCTGAAGAAGTCTTCCTCCTCTTCTTCTGCGAGGATTTCGTCGCCAACATCTGTGCCCCCGAACCCCAGCCTCTTCGCCACCACCTCAGCATTCATCAAGCCGAAAACCTCCGCCTCCGCGCGCAAACGCTCATATTGAGGCTGTGGGTCCGCCTCATCATCTCCTGCGTCGAAGTCGGCCCCATATGTCCTGTACTTGTCCCACAGCTCAATCTCCTCTTCGCTACGGTGATTTGATGACCCTGCGGCCGCGATAGGACCATGAATCTGCTGTGACCCAAACACGAAGTCTCGGAGTCCGGAAGCCGACGACTCGCCCTGCCGTTCCCTCTGGAGCTTCTCTGCAAGGACCCTTGCCTCATTGACACGCTCCACCGCCCTTTTGTGTGCCGCGTACCCCAGATGTTTGACACCGCTTTTAACGGCCATCCAGGCTTGGAGCTCGACCGGAACCCCAACTGCGCATGCTCTGCAAGAGACTTGGGTACGATCGTCGCTGAATACGAAATCTGCGGGACTGTGTCAAGCTTCTGCTTGTCTCTTTCGTTCCGCACCCTTACCCTCTTCTCGTAAACTTGTCGCTCCCTTTGGTGGCATCGGCGAAGAAACGAAGAGGCAGAAAGCCACATCAATCACAAGCCTCTTGTGCGCGGATCGTCCCTGAATTGAGGAGTCTTTTCCCCCATGCTCGCCGATGCCGCTCGTCGCAACCGCTTAGCTCTCTCCACAATTTGCGAGCCCTGCATTTGTATCTATCAAAAATACGGCATCGTTTGGAGCACCACTGGCCTTATAAGTGGCATCCGGGAGCAAATCCTCTTTCATTCCATTCCCTCACACTCCTCCATCGCAACTTAAAAAATGTCTGCACCCTCCACTCCTCCACGTAACCCTCTCCAGGATATCTTCGGCGCCATGGACCAGGACTCTCCGGTTGCCCCCTTGCTCACCACTGCCCAGAAGCGCCCCCATTCCGACGTGGATGAAGCACAGTCCGACACTACTGCTGCCGCGGACCCCGCGCCCAACCCGAACACGGTGTCAGCCATCCAGCGCTACACCGAGAAGAAGCGCCTCCGTGTCGAGCAGGCTACAGAGGTTAGCCTCCTGCTTCACGTAAGTTTCTGTCGCTCTTTTCCTCTTCTAACGTATGCTTATCGTCTGTTTTCTAAGGATGCCCCTGCTATTCGCCACGCCAAACTCCTGGCCAACATCTTCTACGTGTCCAACCAGATCGGCAGCATAGTCACAGCGGCGCCGGCTTACGAGGTTTCTCCCGGTCTCGCGGTGAATGTTTTTGTTCTCTCTCGCTGCGAAACCGCTTAATACTTCTTCAGAAAATATCCACAATTACGCCGCCGCGATTCTCCTGTCGAGCAAGATCGGCGCGTATAAGGGGTCAATTCCCACAAACACTCTCTTGGTGCGTCATTTTGCCTCGCTCTTCGCTGTGCTGATGCACGTGAGTAGAACATCCTCAAAAAACACCGTTTCGATCTCCCGCCTGGTATTGAAAACAACCCCGCCGACCTCGCGAAGCTGGTGGCCGCGACTCAAGAGGCCTTCACTCAACTCCGCGCCAAGTTCAAGAAAGCGGTGAGTTTTATCTCGTTGTTGCATGACCCCGGGCTAACTCTTCGTTTGGTAGCTGTTGGCTAGCTTGAAGGCGAACAAGAACGACAAGGACATCGCGCCCGACGCCCAGCATCAGAACATCTTCAAGCTCACCCTGAGCTTCGTGGATGGGACCCAGTGCACTGTCACTGTCGAGCTCTGTGCCCGTGTCGCCCTCATGGTATGTTCTTCAAATTCTTCGTGGCTTTACCCGTGGCTGATACACCTCTCCAGCGCCAGATCTTTCTGCAGGACTCCGGCCCCAAATACTGGGATAAGCTCGACGCCAGCCTTGCTGCTATCCGCGCGCAAGCGAAAGGGAACGCCAAAAAGATTACCAAGTACGTCTTTCTTTTTGTTTTTCCCTCCATCTTATCTGAATTTATTGCAAGGGCTTTCCACCACATCCTGACCACCGATCAAGAGACGCACGATGTCAAGGACTACGACCTGGACCAGAATGTCGATGCCTTCCAGCAGGAGGTCGACGACCTCATTGATGCGGGTGCCAAGGACGTGGCGACCTCCGTTGCCACCGATGACGCGGACGCACAGCCCAGGTCGCCGAGGCGTAAGCATTGGATTGGATCTCTTAACGTAGCGTCAGTTTTTTTCTGTCTTGTCATTCATTGAGCAATATATACGTGCTTTCTATATATTAAATGTGCCGCGAAATCGAAAGCAAATGGACGATGCCGAGGCCAGCTGAGCAGCCAATGATAATACCAGCCGTATAGGCAGGAGGTGACCAGCTGCACCTGGCCCCATCGTGGACCCATAGGAGATTGAATATACAATCCAGCTCGAAACCAGCTGGCCACCAGCAAGTCTCGACATCTGGTACACATGTCGCGTCCAGATCGTGACCACGTGTGGGACCGTTGGCGGTGTTGTTACCTCATATAAATGTTCTCTATCACTGTCACCTGCCAGCCTTGTGCCGGGCGCATTCGCGTCAAATGCAGCTGCTGCCTCGCTGCGCCTTCGAATTTCGTTCGTTGGTCATCTAACTCCTCGCTCGCACTCTCGCTATCGAAAATATATCGTGCCCGCATGATAAATTAGAGGAGCTCGCCTTGAAGATGAAGCGGCGGCGAGAAGCACAGAGTTCACCACATGAAATCGGTATCGTTGACTGTGAACCGTCTTTCACTGTCTTATTCTACTCGTCTCCTGCGAGAACGCCGATGAATCAGCTCCCATCCTCACCTTCTACCGTATGCATAGCTTCGTTTCGGCACAGAACGAATTATGACCTCATTGGTAACTTTGGATCTCTACCTTCACATCTCTTCCGCCATGACGTACACCCACAGGATCCTTCGGAGCGTTTCAGGTTTTTTTTGGGTGTGCGCGCTTCCTCGGCCACCGACGCCACAGCCAAGAACTCCTCAGAACTCAGTCTTCCACCCCCTCGGTTCCCATCGTGGGCCCATCTCCCTGCTTTCGCCCCGCGGCTACTGATTCTTTGCACACCACCAACGGCGGAGCTCCGCGCGCGCTTCGAACCCCGCCGTTCTGAGGCATGTCTTCGCACGCGCACTGGCGCCGGGTACGCGATGCTGCTTTGACGCCGCCCTCAGGGTTTGACTTCGCAAGCAGCTTGGTGCTCGCGCGGCGCCCGACCGCCACGCCACCCAGCTTCGCTCCCCACATCGCCGCATACCGTTCATTTCGTCTGCGCACGTGGCTCGCCAGCCTCCCACGCAAACTTGGACTACGCATCAGCCCATGCAGCACGCCATCTGCACACCTGTATTGCGCCAGTTACAAGTATATACGGCGCTCCGACCGGCACTTATCCCCGTGCTCACACGCCGCCAGTAACGTGGCGCTTCCCAGCCGTATTTATAGGCGACGCGGACGCGTCCATGTTGACCCGACCTTGTTCCGCTTTCACTTCGTTCCGCCCACGCGCGTCCCACCGCCAGAAATCGCGTTTACGGCGTGAGGGCTTCGCGGTTTCATAATTCAGAGTCCAGGCGCGCACGGGATCTGGCATCGTTCCTTGCGTACAGACAACTATGACGGCACCATCGTACGTGCACCTATTACTGCCTCGCCGCCCACCGCCCAGAGTACGGCAATATCTACGCGCACCACCGTCGTGCGCGTCGCTGGCCACACCCGCCTTCCCACGCTCCCCGATCCGCGCCGCGATCCGCGTCGCGTTCATTTTGTGCCCCGAGTTCCGGGGAAATTCGATCCGGCGTGCGTCCCGTGAACCTAATCACGCATCTTTCTGCGTGCGAACATGCACACTGTCTGTTACGCGCTGCGTGTGCACATATGCGCGTTACTGGCGTTATTGGGCGGCTTCGTGTCGACACCCGCGCGTGTGAGGTTGCCGGATGCGTCAGGTGTCGGGGGATTTGGCCATCATCCTGGCTGCGGAGTCAGACGACCGCAGCGCATACCCGGCATACATGGGGGTGTCGACGCGGATGGACGCGGCCATCTGTTGGGATTAATATATTGATGCCGTTTCTCTTGACTGCTCGGAATCAAACAACCCTGGGAATTGGAAGATAATAATTTCGTTTTGATCAAGACACGAGGAACCGCCGGATCTACGAAGAGTGGAAATATCCCGCCTGCTGCGCTGTATGACTAGGCCCGTTTTGATTGATTGAGCTCAGGGAGGAACCTGCAATGTACTCACGGTCAGTTCCGACCGCAGATCGGAGAATTCAACCAACCGCTCACCACAATATCGGGTGTGCTGTGGTGTTTGATTCTCTCGCCTCCGCTCCGAATTTGTACTTTTGTAAGTAGGGCAGGACCCTTACCTGAGTTACTTTAGCCTTATCTGATGAATCATATACGCCAATGCCGTCCAAGATAATTATACAGCGAGGGAAATACAGTCGGATGCGTCGGAATACTCACTCGAAAATTCCGGTGTGCTCAATCCTAAGTATTCAAAGTAGGACGAGTCAGTCTGTGTCCTTCTCGAACGCTCACTTGACGACCCACAGACTTGCTCTACCTCGATCCAATGCATTTATTCAGTCGTGCGCACGTACTAGCCTATCTTTGGCCTATCTGTCGCCCAACCTCCGCCCACCTCCGAACCCTGCGGCTCCGCCTATCTCCGGATCTACATGCCTCCATCGAATTACGAGACCAAGTTGGGGATCAGCCGATGCCCACTCGACCGCTCACTCGACGACCCTCCGACTCGGTGCCAGTCCAATCCCGCTCGACCTAAGTACGTGCACAACAAAAATCACAGTCTCGTGCCACACCACTGCCAACGCGACCCAGCCCTCATCCCCCGCCCATCCCCTCAATCCATATACTTCTTCAGTCGCCTGTCTGTCCGTCCCTTCCAAACACAATTGCGATCAACTCCGCCCAGCCTCCGAGCCCGCCTATCGCCGAATCCAACTACCTCCGGATCGCACCCGCACTAGGCCCCCCGATTATAAGTTAGGTGGAAATTTTGGATTTGGGGCCGCTAGGCCGTCTCCTCATCCCGACAAAATTGCCTCTGGGGCCGAAGGCCTGATCTGAATTTGGCCGAATCCCTATGAGCGCGGCGACGGAAGATTTTTTTTTCTCGTCTATTTTCGGCGGAGAATTAGGCCTGGTATAGAGATCCCGACAATTTGGCCTTTTTTTTCCTCTGGGGCTGTTGAAATCCCGCCAAAATTGACCGAGATCAAGGCCACCAAATTTACCGACCCAAAAAATTAGGCCCTTCTGGGTATAATCCGCACTACGCCCTCGCATGCCGTCACACACCGCGTGCGCATTGCCGCCTACACCCAAGCAAGCAGCGCGACGATCTCGGAGACTGGGACGCCGGCGCGCGCAATTCAAAGAACTCGAAGCCGCCCGCATCCGGCATAAATTACTGCCAGTGCGCAAATCAAGTACTTGCCGAATTTGCAGAACAGGAACATCTTGTCCCGCTTACGAAAAAGAAAGGGGTCGAAGCAACGGAACATAGACGGCACGCTCGCTTAGCGCTTGGCACAAGTTGAAGAAGGAACACACGCGTCTCGCGACCACGGCATCGCCGAGTCACACGCGTCGCACAGGCTGCGCGCAAGACCTTCTGGGTAGGCGGATCGACCAAGAGCGGTTCCGAAGCCTGAACACGCGTTCATGAACTTCGAAAATGATTCGATAATCCTTTCAGGATCACGTCGGACTTGGAGCGGGACTTGCAAATATCATCCCTATTTCAAACCTTGCCTGCACAATTCAAGTAAGTTACCGAATCTTCCGCTGTCTCGCTTAGCAACAAAGAGTTCAACAAGCGACAGGAACAAGTCGTCTCACCTTGTCTCGCTTGTGTAGAAAAAGGGATAGAAGCAACGGAACATAGACGGCATGCCCGCTTAGCACAAGAAGGAACGCATGCGACACGTCTCGCTTGCGGAGAAATATGACTACGGCCTACGTCAAACAGGTCGCTTACGCGCAAGGACCCACCATATACGCGGATCACCGCGAAGTGCCCTCAAGCATTGTTCCGAGGTCCGAACGCGCGTGGATGGAAATCACTCAATACACAACACTTTCAGAGCCAGGTCGGCGTTGCAGAAGACAATTTATCAGAATTCTATTGATTTACGAGCTGTCCATTTGACTGGAAGAGAAAAAGAACAAATCAGGGCTTGTTCGCCTCCGTCTTGGCCTGGCCAACTGTCTCTTGGACGTTGCCTGGCAGGGGGGCGGATTAGCGGATAATATACGAAATGGGGACACCAGGGGAAATAGAGTGAGCGGGGATGAGAGATGCGAAGTGACGAAAAGTGGACAGGAGAAGAGGGGGAAGGAAGAGAAAGCGAAAGGCGCAAGAAACGTACCAGACGCCTGCTGCGCCTTATCGCCCGTAATCGAGCCGATAATCGCGTCCTTCTTGCCGACGAGGCGGTCGCCAACGCCGTCCGCGTAGTCCTTCGCCTGCGCGGCCTGGTACTCCGCCTCGCCCGTCGCGTGCTCCTCCTTCCCGCTCGTCTGCCACGACGTCGCGCCTGTGATATTGCCGATCTGCGTGGCGGTGAGCGTGTAAATGAGGGAGAAGGAGGAGTGATGAGGAGAAGGGAGGGAAGGGCGGAGAGAAAGAGGAAGACGCACGGCTTCGACGACGGTGCCCTTGGCGGAGTGCGCCTGGCCGCTGACTTTGCTATAAAGAGCGCACAATAAGCGACGCGTCCTTTCAGCGTTACACAATGTGGACGCGTACCTGGGTTCAGTGCTCATCGTATATAAAAAAGTTGGGGGTGGGGTGGATTGGTTTAGGTGCGGGAAGATGGGGGGGGAAAGCAAGAGGATGGAGCGAGAGTCGCGAGCAGCCCCGCCCTTTATACCCTCCCCCAGCGCGCGCGATGACGCCTTTTTTCATTTAGCGTCCGCGGATGCTGCGCGGGATGATGTCACCGCGGATGTGATCGGTGTGGCCAAAGCGACTTCTTGAAGTTAACCCTCTCATTACTTAATTGCGCTAATTAAAATCCATAAAACAGGACGGGTCCAAAATAACACTGATAATTAAGTCATGCACGATTTAAATTCAACAACGACTTTCGAGTCCAAAATAAGACACCGATAATTGAATTAAACATTATGCACAACATTCAGACGGGGTGGGATGGGAAGGATACACACGACATATATACATATACCTAGCGATATAATAAAGTAAACGGACGTCTACAAAAAGAGACAGTGTAGCGATAAAAATACAGCGATAAGCAGGGAACGGAACACGAACGAAACGGAATAAAAATACAGCGGGGGTATGCTCCGGAAATGATGAAGGAAGAAGCCATGTAGACGCAGATTGAGGTGTAACGGGGAATGTGTATAGCATGCAATAAGCGTGCGGGGCCATCCGAGCGAGCGTGAAGTGTCCGTGTCCGAGTCCAAGTCCGTCATCCATCCTCGTCAGTTAACGTTTAACGATTTGTGCGTCCTCCGCATCCGAGCCCAAGTATCGTCGTCGTTTCAATTCTCTCCTCCTCTCCACACCACCCACAATCACACCTCCCGCCAAAGCATCTCCCCCCATTCCCCTCCCCGTGCGCCTCCACCCGCCCCCCTCCCCCACGACCGCGCGCTCAAAGTCGCGCAGCACGAACACGACCGTGTGCACCCTCGGGCAGTACAGCCGCAGCTCCGCGGCGAGCGCCCGCAGCGCCGGCGCGCTCGTGGGCGGCGGCTCCCACGCGGAGACGTCCAGCTCGACGCAGGACAGAGCGTGCAGCCGCATGAGGAGGGCGTAGAAGTGCAGGCGCTGTGGCGCGGCAAAGTCAGGGTGAATGGGGGGAGGCAGGGAGGACGGAGGGACACGCACCTTCCGCCCGCCGACGGGCAGCACGAGCGTGCCGAGGTAGCGCAGCCCGCGCGCGAGCGCGTGCGCGTGCGCGTGTGCGACGCGGTGCAGCAGCTCGAGCGCGCTCGTTTCCGTGTGCGTCGCGTCCGCGACGTCGAGCGCGCGCAGGCCCGGGTGCGGCGCGCGTCCTTCTGCTGTGCGACCTTCTACAGCTATCGCACGGTGCCCTAACGGGGCAGGAGCTAATGGAGAAGGCACGCCCGCGCTCACCCTTAACGCCCCCACCAGCGCCGCGAGCTCCGCGCGCTTCCCCGGCGCGTCCGCGCGCGCGACGCACGTCTTGAGCCGTGCGAGCGGCGCGCGGGGCGCGAGCGCCACCGCGGCCTCGGAGAAGGCGCACTCGAGCGTCGTGAGCGCGGGGAGCGCCAGCGGTGCTGATGTAGAAATGAGCGCGGGTGGGGGCGGGGGCGGCATGAGGGAGGAGGCAGTGGGCGAAGTGGGCGGAGGTGCAGCAAGGGGAGTCGGGGACAAAGGGCGGTCGAGCGCCTGCCAGTCCCGCAGATACAGATCCACGAGCTCGCGCTGCGTCCCGAGGAACGCGACGAGGTGCGCGTCCCAGTCGAAGTCGCAGTGGAACGTGTGCAGGCGGAACGGGGGGGTATTATACGCAGTTGCCTCCGCAGTCACACCCCCAGGAGTCAGAGTGGGAGACGGAGGAGGAGGAAGCGCCAGAGGAGTAAGGGGAACGACAGGCAGAGGCAACACCCACGCGTTCCCCCAATCACGCGCGTCCGGGATGTCGACGGTAAGGTGGCGCAGGCGCGTCGTGTGCCGCAGCGCGCGCGCGAGGAGCGGCCAGTGGGCGCTAGCCCCAGTTTCGCCCTCACCTTCGTATGCTTCGTCTTCCTCGCCCTCATTTTCGCCTTCCTGGCCTTCCTCACCTTCGCCTAGGGGCTCGCTAAGTTCGCCTTCCTCTGCGACCTCGCGCACGCCGCTCGCACTTGCGCTGGGCGACCGCGCGGACACCGAGGACCGCGACCGCAAGCGGGCAGTCGACCGCGTGGACGCAGAGGACGCAGCGTCCTCCTCCGACGCGTCCGACCCCTCGCCCTCGTCCGACGACGCACGGTGGCCCACCTGCACAGTGAGCGCAACCACGAGCCGCGCGACGCGCGGCGTGCGCGCGAGCGTGCCCAGCGCGCTTGCCTCTTCCCCTCGCTGGTTCCCCCTTCCGCTTCACCGCGGAGGCGCTGGACGTGGAGAGGGAGACGCACGAGCAGCGTATTGTACAGGGCGCGCTCCGCGGGGCGCTGGAACGCGCGGCACGTGCGCGCGAGGGCGGCGAGGTCCGCGCGGGCGGGGACGGCGCGCACGATGGTCGCGTAGGCTTCGGGGGAGAGGGTCGGGGTGGGTGGGGGCGAGGTGCCGAGCCGTATTGAGGCGGTGGGAAATGGGATGGGTGGGGGGACGCCGCGCACGATGGGGGTGGGTGACGCGGAGGTAGGGAGCATGGGATATTAGGAGACGTAGGGGGGCATTACGTTGTGACGGGGGTTAGTGAGAAGTACGGGTTGTTGGATTAGTTGGGGAATGAGCGTCGGAGGAACGGAGCCTAGATTCAGATTTCAATGGGATGGGATTAGACAAAAAGAAATATGGGACGCACAGATATGAGAGAGCCGATACGAGACGGTACGATGTGCGGCGCAGCCAGGTCTTGTTCTTGTGCAGTGTAGTCGCTCCGCCCGTCCACTGGCAGGCAGGTCAATCGATCCGTGCACGCGAAACCCAAGTCGAATGCACTGTGCAGCGCAGCCCACACACAATACGAAGAGCGAGCGCTTCAGCAGACTCAGACTGCGACGAAAAACGCGCTCCCGGGCCCGGCGCGTATTTATGCAACACCCTCCTTGATCCCTCCGAGAACATCCTGCCCGTCCGAGCCGTGGGAAGCACGCCGGATGCAATTCGGACTCAGAGCTGCTTCTTCTGGGTACCACAATCATAACCGCTTCCCTCGACGCTGATCGATTCGCGTCTGTGGGATTCGCAGGTCCAGACATCTGCGGGGGGCTGATCCAGGTCCTCGCCGTTGGTGATCTCCGGTGCCAAATTAGCTGGCCGTGGGACGCGCGACGGCCAACCACGCGAGCGGCGGCGTCCCCGGCTGATGGTCGCCTTGCCTGTGCTCGACAAAGAGAGTTGCTAGCTCGGAGTCAGTTGGCGGTTTGTTCGTCGTCTGGGCTGGAGGCGCAATAGGCTCCTGCCCGCCATGCCCGCGACGAGACTGGAAGATGGATTTGTGTGTGGATATCTCGGCTAATCCAAGTACACAACTCGGAACCTGAAGCGTTTAATTGTCTGCAGGTTACAATATTTCAATGGGCACGTTTAGGCGCAGGCTTCTGAAGATACGCGCTTCATTGTGCCACCCGATGTTTTTCCTGGCGAAAGTGTCTATTTCTCAGATGTTGATTTAGCCGTCCTCGAGCGTCGTCGGACTCATGCAAGCCAGATTCGAAATCGGACGTTGGGTGTCATCGATTCGAGTCGACGGCGATCCCCGCAGCTGGCCAAGTCTAATCTAATCTTATATTTAGTCGCGTTCGAGTTCTGCTTCCATTCAAAGACCGGCTCCGATTTGGACTGCAGCATCGGCGGCGAAGTGCCTCCCATCCGCAACCCATAGGCGACGTATGCAGGGTCCGCATCAACTCGCCCGACGCAGACGGATGGGTTCCCACATGCGACGCGGGATGCCCAGCACATGGCCTCATTGCGGATAAACCACTTTCGGGGCAAGAAGGCCGCCCCCATCCCAAGCCGACGTCAAATCATTGAATGGAATACATAGAGTACAGCTGATCAATCCGTGGCGCACGCCGCGCAAAGTCAGTGCGGCGACAACCCGGGTTTAGGAGGTGGGCGCTTACTAGGTGTGTATGTGGGTCACCGGTCGGGATACCCGAATGCAGGCACCGGCTACTCGAGTTTCTCGAGCGCCTCGAGCCGCGCGAGCACGACGTCCTTGCTTGTCTCCTCGATCTCGCCTGCGAGGAAGATCTCGTCCAGGATCGCGTACACCTGTCATTTCCGCATTATCCACTTGTGAAAAAGATGCAGCGCACACACGCACCTTGTAGAAATTGAACACCAGATCCAGTTCGCACACGTTGTCGAAGAACGTATCTTCAACGCAAACAGCGTCAGCCGTCGTTCCACCCACCCAGCAACACATAGAAATGGAAAAGGACATGGGAAAGACGGAACAGATGAAAGGGCAGACGAGAAATGAAGGATAGTAGAGGAAGCGAGGAAAAAAGGAAGCACGGCAGGAGAAATGAAGGATAGAGTAGAGGACGGATGAACGCACCCAACACCTCCACGAAAAAATGTATCGCCTCCAGGTACGCCAGCTCGTTGTCGTTCGCGTCCACGCACACACAGAAGAACAGCCCCGCGTACCGCCGGTACACCACTTTGTAGTTGCGGAACTGTGCAACGTGCAGTTAGCGAGAGGTATGTTTGGTTGGCCGTCCCCATCCCGTTGTATGCGGTGACCGTTCGCGGTCCCTCATCCCGCCACTCGAGGCATTCCGCGAAGAAGGGATGCAATGTGGTGAAGACGACCGCATGCGGAGACGACGACGGGATGGGACACGGAGACGACGAGACAGAACAGAAGAAAGAAGCAAGCAAGACGCACTTCGACGAAGTTCGACTGGTACTTCTGGTCGCGCGGCGCGACGAGCCGGTGCACCTCCCCGCGCAGGCGGACCTGTGTGCACGTTAGCGGCTGGTGTATCCTTACCCATATTGGGCGGGGGAAGAGGAGTGAATGCGACAAAGAGGAGAACGGGAGAAGGGAGAGAAGGGAGCGAAGAGCACAACGACAAAGCGCACGCGCGTCGGTGTCTGTATGGGCCCATACACATTGGGAGACACGTCAAGCGGGGGCGGGGAGGGAATGCGGCAAGGGACACGGGGAAGAAGGGGCGAAGGGATGGTATTAAAAGGCAAAGAAGGGCAACGCACCTTCTCATCATCGTCGTACGGCACGTACCACTTCGACAGGCGCGTCTTGCCCTGCCGATTCTGTGCGAGCGTTGGCGGGCGAGCAAACGGGCAGTGGACAGTGAAGGAGCGGGCGTCAGCGGAGGGCGTCATAGGTGATCATCAAATGTAGAGCGTCGGCATGCGCAACGAGGAACAAGGAAACAAGGGAAGCCCATAGTCAGCGAACCACCCCAAGGGAGGAAATGTAGAGCGCACCTGCACGAGGATAAACCTGATCATCTTATTGTCTCGTCTCTGCTAGTGGGGACGGGGACGTGGCGGGATGGCGATTGAGAGGAGGGGAGCTGGTGTGTGGTGGTGTTTGGCTGGGGTGGGTGGGTCTGGACTCACGACGTCGCTCAGTTAAACGTGAGGCACGACAACTTTAGTAGCATAGGCGTTCACGAACGCCTATTGATGGCGCCGAACGCCTATTTTGCCGTATCAACGACTATCGGTCGAATCCAACGCCTATTCCACGGCAGCGAACACCTATTTTGAATATTTACCGTTCAAATCTAACTCCGCGTTGGCGAATGGTGCGCACCACGCTGTTACGGCCGGGTTTGATCCAGAAGACCTCTCAACCTTCAAAGGGCTTGATTGGTGAGGGAGAGGAACCGGATAATATTGATGAAAGTTCACATATTAATAATCGTACTAACAAATGTAAATGTACGGCAGATATCTGTCCTGTCCTCCCAAGACATACGTACACGGGGTAGCCCGAGGTTCAGCGGGTACATTCCGAGGCCATCTCCCGCCCGCTGCGACATTTCTGGGCGGCTTTCGGCGTGTGACTGGGTTGTTTTGTAGTACTTGCGGCGCTGCATCAATGCTGAGGCCATTTTGGATGTATTTTGCTATGTATTCAACAAATTGCAGTGGATATGTTAGTTGTTTACGATGGACCTATGAGCTGACTTCATTGTATAATTGAGGTAAATTTTCAAAGGAGAAGGGAGAGAGGCCACCGGATATTGGTGAATTTGTGTTCAGTACTCAATTGGTGCTTAGTTTGGTTGGAAAATCATTTGTCAGGGAGACGTCCAGTGGACGGCGGCGAGGTGTTCGCCGATCCGGCGGACAGGGTGGACGTGGGTGGACGTGGGTGAACGGGGAGAGGACGTCCGGTGGACGTCACCGGAAACACCCGAGAAATCCGACGATAGCCGATGGCGCGGACCGGCTTCGCCGGTCCGCGCATAATACACGCTTCTCGGGACTTTCGAATAAATACGTGTCATTTCGAAGGGATTATTACGGCGAGGATGTGACAAAGCTTGGGTGTCAATAGAGACACGCCTGTTTCCCCAGTAGCGCGGAGGGGTTGGTTATTCCGCACTTGCTGTGGGTGGAAATCAAGCAGAACTTATCATTGATAGTAAGACACCATAACAGTCGAATCCACCAGGCTCGTCAACGCCCCACTCGACCGCGACAAGTGGAGACAACGAAAGGAAATATTTAGTACAGGCTCCGTCCGCGCCTTTTCTGCAGCGCCCCCACGACGCAAATGTAGGTCGAGGAGCGTCCAGTCCAATGTGTTCACGCTGTACCCGGCGTACGAGATCCCGTGGAACCACGAGTCAGGGGGCGCGGGGACAGCAGATGTCTGGACGAGACGGAGAGGGAGGGCGCGATCCGTTGGCAAGACGTGAAACGTGAAAAAAAGGGCACCACTGATGCCCCGGGAGGATCCGCCGCGCAGCATGTCGGCGAGGCGCCGCCGGAGCGGGAGGTACACGCCCGAGAGGCGCAGCGTGAGCTTGTACGTGCCGCGCCGGAGCGAACTTTCGTGAAGGTCGAGCTGGATGGCCACGGTGTCCGTCTCGACGCTGCACCAGAGGACGTGGGCTCCAAGATCATCGACCAGAACGGGCGAGATACCGCTCGTCTTGTCGACGCGGTAGCTGCACTCGAATTGCGACGCGGGGCGCCAGCGCGCAGTGAGCGACGCCAAAGTGTAGACTAAGATCCATGGCTCATATGGTGGATCCGGCGCTGCTGTGGCGAGGATCACATGCCCGGGCACACCCGCCAGTGCAGGTTTCTGCCCAGCGGACGATCAGACAAATGGCGGGGAAACCCCGAGACAGGCTCATTGTATGTATGTACGTACCGTCCAGCACGACGAACTGTGGAAGATGATATACCGCTCCTCCCGCCAATTCACGAGCAGCACCACGGCGGCGTCGGGCAGGCGCAGATACACGCTAAAAAAATCACCGAACAGGACCGGGGTTTTGGTGAATCCGATGTGGACGCCGTGCGGCATCCGGAAGAGCACGTTGGAATGCCCCAGGCACAGGTCGACGTGCACGATCGAGAACTCCCTGGTCGGTATGTATAGGTCAGTCGTAATTATCCATATTGCGGAACAAAAGATGTACGCCGTTTCATAGTGCACGAGAAGGAACACGGCGGAGTCGCCGCCGTCCGAAACCTCGACGGAATAGTCCCCAATGCGCCCGTCCACACGAGGCTTCCCGTTTTCACACTCCAGCATTCAAAGCGCCCGGTGTGATGCTCCACCATGACATGGCGCCCCCCGGGAAGAAGACGGATGTTGTACTCGGTGGGATTGGTGCCCCCTCTGATGCTGGTTGGCTTGACAGAGATCTCGCGCCAGACGGCTGGCGTTACCGTCCGACGAGACCAGGTTTCTGGCCCAGTGACTAGGCGTTTGACCATCTGAATCAGCTCGGCAGTCGAGCAATTGGTTATCTCTGAGTATTGGAAGGCATCCATGAGTGAGCGCGACGCTAAATCGGCAAGCAAGGAAAGCCAAAGCGGTTTTGACATGGCAATACTACGAAGGAGCTTGCTGACCTGCCATCGGTTTAAATTACTGGAGGCTCATGGAATTGGGTGAAAGAGCACTCGGGATACACATAGAACAGCATGGACATCGCAGTTGCTGAGCACTCCAAGCAGGATGTCCTCGTCAAGTTCATGGAACATCGACATCAAGGGGAGCTTTAGTGACTCGTGTTTTGGTCGCCACGTGAAAAGGCATCATCTCGGTCCTCCACATTC
This sequence comes from Mycena sp. CBHHK59/15, assembly GCA_029204085.1. Lineage (NCBI taxonomy): Eukaryota > Fungi > Basidiomycota > Agaricomycetes > Agaricales > Mycenaceae > Mycena > Mycena sp. CBHHK59/15. The sequence continues at coordinate 226,300 of JARGXW010000046.1, read as the reverse complement.
CCGCGTGTCCTCCGTCCGGCCTAGGGAAAACACTCCAGCAGCGTCGCGTGTGCTTCCCCCGCCCCCACAATTTCTCAGTTATGATTTGGGTGGAAGCCTTTAAGAAATTGTCGTCGCTGGAATCTCAATGTGGCGCCATCGAGGGGGGCGTTGACGAGTCTGGTAGATTCGACCGTTCTCCTTCTATCAGTGATCTTCCAATCGGACCCTGCCAGCTGCCAGGAAGGGAGGCTAAAGCACTTCCGCATCAATTGGGGTGAAGGCCTTGTGGTTTGCCTTAGGATCGAGCAGTATGCCACTGCATGGTCAAGAAGGCCTTGAGGTGGACTCGTTTACGAGAACCCTGGAGAAGCGAAAGGTCCAAATTAAACGCCGTTGCACGGAGGTTACGACAATATCCTGCCAGTGTACAGGTCAGAACTTTGAAAAAAAACTGGCAAGTCCGCGGATGTAAGTTGGTCGACACCCTTGAAGGACGAGGAACTCCGTGCAACCGAAATTGAATTACTGAGTCACTGAGCAATTGGGCCAGGAACGGATCTCAAACTAGAAAGCTGGCGTCGACAAACCAACCCGGAGATTTCTCCTCAGACTTCAGCGCTTCAGCGGTCACTACCCGAGTCAATTTCTTCACAGAACGCCGAACGCCCAATGCGAGCCGTGTGGGCCCATATCGAACCGAGGTCCAACGACTAACTTGAAGCCTAATCGCGACTCCGTCTTGACAAACGCGTTCAACTGCGTTCCTGACTCCGTTACACGTTTCGGATTTTGAAGTTGCGAAGCTAACACCATGTGTGCCAGTTACGGAACAGAAGGCATCGGAAATTACAGTACCAGTCGCAAGACTCCACCCAATATCCCTGTGGGTACGTCGCCGACTCTCGAAAGGCATAAATAGGCCTGCGTTGCCGATGAAGCTTACTTTAAACCGATACTACAATGTTCAAGCTCAAACTCTCTGTTATCACTGTTTTTCTCGCTCAAGCGCTTTCACTTCACACTCCTTCCGCAGGAGCAGAGGAGGATGTCCCCACCGGCGGCTTCTCTCGATCTTGCACCGGGGCTTTCCTTGTTGGCCCGAGCTCGCTGGGTGCAAACTGCAGAGATGGTGGGAACACGACCAGCTACGTTGCTGTCGACTTGAATAACTGCGTTGGCAATCGTGACGGCTCTCTCAGATCTGGGTGCGTCGTGGACATGACGAGGAGTTAAGATCGCTGAAATGACCTTCTTGTATATGCAGTGGTGGGGAGAGAAATTACAGCAGATCCTGCACGGGATGCTCTTTGAGTAACAACTCCGTCCTTTCGTGCACTTGCAGCCGCATTAATTCGGGCTCCATGATCAGCCGGACTAACCTTGGTATGTAGGATTTGTTGACATCAAGGATTCCTTCACTTGCTGAACGTCCGACCCATCGTTCACAGATACCTGTCTCACCAACCAGAACGGCAATCTGCTCTGTTGCGGATGAGAGGCGGGAAATGGATGAAATCCTTCGATGTCGTAGCTAGTCCGACAATTTGTAGTCATGGCGTATGTCAATCGCCTTGTGAATATCTAGCCTGGTTGATCGAGCGATACAAATGAGTCCTACAATCGTTGAAACAAGCGGGATCGAGTGAAGGGAGATACGCCCCGGCGGCGGCATTGGAAAGTACGTGCATATGTGGCAGACTAGCGAAGACGAGGAGGGGGATGATAGCGCAAGAACAGACGGCGATAGCACTGCGAAACATATAAATTTCGAAGAAAAGCCCGCGGTTTGGACGGCAATAGGCTCCTGCCCGCCATGCCCGCGGCGAGATTGGACGGTGGCTTTGTGTGGGATATCTGGGCTAACTCAAGCACACAACTCGGAGCCTGAAGCGTCTAATCGTCTGCAAGATCCAATAAATCAGAGGGAACAGGCTTCTGGAGATATGTGCGTCATTGTGCCACCCGATTTTTTTCCTGGCGGGATGCGTCATCGAGTCTATTTCTCAGATATTAATTTAGCGTCCTCGAGCGTCCTGGGATTCATGCAAACCAGATTCGGACTTGGACGATGGGTTTCCAGCCTGCGTCATCGATTCCGGTCGACGGCGATCCCCACAGACGCAGTCTACTCGAATCTTATATTTCGCCGTGTTCGAGTTCTGCTCCGATTCAAAGGTCGAGTCCGATTTGGGTGGGCTGCAGCACCAGCGGCGAAGCGCCTCCCATCCGCGACACATGAAGACACTGCATCCTGTGCGCGACGTATTTAGGTTCCGCTTCGACTCGCCCGACGAAGACGGACGGGCTCCCACACGCGACGCGGGATGCCCAGCACATGGCGCGCAGGCTACTCGAAATTCTCGAGCGCCTGGAGCCGCACGAGCACGACGTCGTTGATCGTCTCCCCGATCTCCCCCGCGAGGAAGATCTCGTCCAGGATCGCGTACACCTGATTTTCCCAGTGTTTTCAAAAACAAAATCCGTGAGGGAGGGGGGCAAACGCACCTTGTAGAAATTAAACACCAGATCCAACGCGCACACGCTGTCGAAGAACGTATCTTCCACCCGCCCGCGCCAACCTCAGTCGTCGTTGTACCCAGACGAGCACGCACCCAACACCTCGACGAAACAACAGATCGCCGCCAGGTACGCGAGCTCGTTGTCGTTCGCGTCCACGCACACGCAAAAGAACAGCCCCGCGTACCGCCGGTACGCCACTTTGTAGTTGCGGAACTGCGCGCGCATTAGCGTCGCTCATTCGTTCATCATTCCATCCCACCGTTCGTTATTTGCGGAAAAAACGACGAGATGAGATGGAAAGGGATGGGGTGGAAAGGATAGAATGAAGCAGGCAAAGCGCACGTCAATAAAGTTCGACTGGCACTTCTGGTCCCGCGGCGCGACGAGCCGGTGCACTTCCCCGCGTAGGTAGACCTAGGTGTGCGCGTTAGCGTCAGTTGCATCCTCAGTACAGACATTGAGCGGAGGGAGAGCGAATGCAACCAAGTGCCAGTGGGCAAAGAGCACGCGCGGCAAAAGAAGAAGAATGGGGCAAAAAAAGCAAAGGAACGGCAAGACGCACCTTCTAGTCGTCGTCATACGGCACATACCACTTGAACAGGCGAGTCTTGCCCTGGCGGTTCTCGCGAGCGCGGAGCGGTAGGGGCGACGGAGCGGACGTCGAGCGGGGATAAGCGCGGTGCGGTGGTGAGTGAGCGCGGGGTGAGGCGGAGTGAGCGTCAGAGCGAGTTGGCAGTCGATAGCACCGCGAGCTGGGCGAAGGACTCCGTCGGCGAAGAAGTCGTGCAAACGCAAAGAGAACAAGGAACAGAAAGAAACAGGGAAGCCGAAAGTTAGCGACCCACCCCACGGGACAAAGAGGGGCCGTTACGCGCACCTGCACGAGGATAAACCTGATCATCGCGAGTTAGACTCAGTGCTCGTGAGATCAGCGTTCTAAAGCGGCGATTTGTGATGTAAACCGCGTGAGTCACGGCGGCGTGACTGCTGGTGACCAGAGTATAATGTCCGGAGATTGAATTTTTGGTCAACTGTTAGCATGTTTATGGACCAAGAGTCCAGCCAAAAATAGCATTATCAGCCAATCCTCTAATCTTTATCTCCTCCGAATTACGAAAAACGACATAGAAACTGCAGTTTGAGCAAACATCAAGATTTTGTATGTTCTTGAAAACAAAAAGCACAGAAAGAGCTTCAAATATTACCAAAACTTGACACAATACCACTGGTTGAACATTTCAAAAATTTCACCTTCTTTTTCAGTGAAAAATGTTGTTTATTTTTCAGACATTTTTCACTGAAAAAGCAGGTGAAAATTTCAAAACATTTTCATCACTTTCTTATTTTATTTCGAAATTTTCACCTTGAATTGAGAAAGTGCTGAAAAAGTTTTAAAATTTTCACCTTCTTTTTCAGTGAAAAATGTCTGAAAAATAAACAACATTTTTCACTGAAAAAGAAGGTGAAAAAATTGAAATGCTCAACCAGTGTACATAGCGGCCAATTCTAAGTGACAAGAGGAGATCGGAACTGCAAAATCATACACGATGTCCATCGGCGGGTCCCCACCCATCTCACTGTCTGGGGTCCTGCCCCAACTTTTCTTATCTTTTCTCATATCACTGGTTGAACATTTCAAGTTTTTTGGTGAAAAAACTAGTGAAAAATGTTTTGAGTTTTACAGCAAATTTTCAGTGAAAAACCAAGTGAAAAACTTGTAACTTCTTCATGAATTTTTTGAACTTCAAAACTTTTTCAGCACTTTTTCAGAAATTTTTCACAAGGTTCAAAAAGGTCACCAAAATGTTTCAAGTTTTTCACCTACTTTTTTGGCGAAAAATTACTGTAAAATTCAAAACATTTTTCACCAAAATTTTCAGCGCAAAACTTGAAATGTTCAACCAGTGTATCTTTTCTTTAACTTAGCAGAATTTCGATATTTCTAGATCATTCAATAGCCACTGGTTGCAGCAAGTTAATTCCGGAAAAAAAATGTATATGTGTACGGAAAGAAAGATATGTAGGATTCAAGCTGAGTGATGTGATCATTCCACAAATGGAATTGATTGGTAACTTGATCATGTCTCTCATCTACCCTTCATTATCGCAACTCTTACCTTCATAAAGGCCAGACCACAGAGTTCCAATAGCACTATTTAATGTAAAAATTCACAATGTACCACACACAGGTAGTTTATAGGCTTCTGGTGTGAAGAGCAATTATTTTTCAAGACGAGGACAATATAACCTGTCCTTCTTCCTAACAGGGCAATACACATTCAGGATTGCAGATCCGAACTTGGGGTGTGAAGCCTGTGGCTGTGCCCAGCAAGAACTTGTACTTACTTTTTTTTTCAAGCCATGCCTCAAGGAAACCACTCTGGATGGTCCTTATTCAATTGATGGCACGCACTGCTGTTTCCAATGTTGCACTTCTCTCTCTGAAGTTTACAAAACCATTTGAATGGATACCAAGGCAGGAACTATATGACATCAGGATCTCTGACCATTTAGGTGTGTTCTCTTGCCACATATTGTATATGGGGTGAATAAGGAATCATATGTACAGCTGTAATTCACCCACAGGTTGTATGATCACATTTTCAAGATGTGCCCTTTTCTTCCCTTAACACTTCTAGGCAGTTCACATTCGTATTTAAGTTTGGTTGAGTGCCACACCATGATCCAGGTTTGATATCTGCCAATGTTCAGATACTGCACTGCAGTCTGCCCTGAGAGTCATCTTCTGACATGAATTCATAGTAGATGTTATCAAAATTGCATTCCATAAGATGGGAGCCAGACACAGCATCTTCATGACTTCATCAACATGAAGAATAATCTGCTTAAGAGGTTTATTGCCAATTGTCAATGATTTAAGGGAGGGGAATGGTCCTGCTGCTTCAAACAAAGTTTCGAGATCCTCCTCAGATTGGAGGTATAGCTCTAAACTCTGCAGCTGGTTTACCCATCGCTCAATGGCAGTGGCGATGTCACAATGAAAGCTTCCATGCAACGAGTTCATTGAATACCTTGGGTCACAGAAACTGGACAGTATTTGCCAAAAGTGCTGGGGCTGAAAGTGCGATTTTCGTCCATGCACTGCAGATATTTAGAAGGATCATCGGAGCATGACTAGCTGCAGGTGATAGAACAGCAGGAGGGTACTGCATGAATATCTTAGGAGGGCAGTTTCCTTTGAGCAAAGGAACAGCAGCAAGGCAGTGAATGAAGATCTCAGATGAGATTTCAAGTGGCAGGTGAGCCACTGGATCGAGAAGTGCATTGAGCTGACCATGCAACTCGCCCTTGTTATGCTCAGCCAGCTTCAGCGCCTCTTTGTGACCGTCGGACTGCCATCACGCACTTGTACGTGCTGTGCAGTTTGTCTCCAAGCCCAGGGATGCAGGCAGCAACTCAGATGAGCATTACCGGTATGCATGGTGAAGCTGCCACATGCGCACGGGCCCTGCATCGACTAGTGTCGTCCTGCACTGTGTCCGCGTTGTCAGCTTGACTCTCAGTGTGGCCTGGCCCTGGCATGTCCGAGGGGCTTGTCAGGAGCACATCCACGAGTGCTGTGCACAGTGAGGGGGTCTCCGGTTGTGGGCATCCTGGAGGGAGGGAGCGTCAGTGCGACGAATGTGAGGGAAGGTCGAGACAGAATGGATAACAGAATGGAAGGAGATGGCCTTCAATGGAAGGGCATATGCACATAAAGAAGGCTATGTACACACTTATTAATAGCCATCTTGTTGTTGAAAGCAAAATCAATTCAGCCTAAGTTGATACTAGCACAGGTGGTGAGGAATAGGGGATGGGCAGGGGCTTAGCGAGCCTAGGACTTCGACGTCGCCTTCGGCTGATCTCATCATGTCAGCCACTGCATGATCGATCGTTTGATGGGATCGAATCAGACCAATCGACTCTCCCCATACTATGATGATCAACTCTGATGCCTACTTTCATAGTTCGACCTTGACATGGACTGAAAATTCGGAAACTGGGCGCCGAAAATCCAATCTTATCTGTCTTCTCACTGCATCTGACCCACGCCAATGAACCAGCCTTGTGGCACCACACTGCGCACATCACTGACATTTGGATTGTAACCAGTGCACACAGCCTTGGCATGGGCACTTGAGTGTAACGACAACTTAACAGCTTTCTTCCCGCTGCTATAAACTCTAATCCCACCACTCCTCTGAATATATCGCTTGCATTCTGAGCCTTACCTGTGCATCAACTCTGATGCTTACTTTCATAGTTCGACTGAAAGTTCGGAAACTGGGTGCCAAAAATCTAATCTTATCTGACTTCTCACTGCATCTGAGCCATGTCAATGAACCAGCCTTGTGGCGCCCCACTGCGTGCATCACTGACATTTGGATTGCAACCAGCACAGCCTTGGCACGGGCACTTGAGTGTAGTGGTACGAGATCAGGAAAAGGTGTGACACGGTCACCGTGTCGCACTCGTGTCGTACTCTACTCTGATTCACACCTACACTTTCCTTATCCTCTGACAACCTCAAGCCGCTCGTGCCTCGCGTTGAGGTTGTCTCGGAATAAGGTAAGTGGCTATCTCGAGCCAAGATGGATAGGGAAAAGAGGAAGACCACGAAACGGGATCCACATCGGAATCTCCGTTTTGTGGGGTGGGGAGAAGAGCCGTAGGCTTGTCTGCTCGTCCGCCTGCGGTGGGCTGCGTGGAGGCGACTGGCAGGGTCGCGCTGCATGCCACCGCGAGGGGAATACGATTGAGGGTGAGACATGGGCTCTGAGTGCCCGGAGAGGCTCCCGGGGGAGATGGCAGAACATGCCTTCAGTGCAGAGCCAACTCTACCACCCAGAGCGTAAGCTCACAACAGTTGGTGACACACCTGCAGCGCGCCGCCGGCTTACCCCACAGGAGCTGGAGCACAGGATTGGTAAAGTAGTAGTAAGGGGGGTGTATTAGTGGTGAGTTTGACAAGAAAATGTAAGGAAGGGTGAGGTAGCTGTATGGTGACATAGCTAGAGTTGTTCGTCGGCACTAAAGACTGCGATGCCATTGGCAATGCAGAAAGCCTCGAAGGCTTGGGCAATGTCCGTCAACTTCTGCTGGTTGTAGGCCTTGCCAATGTTCATCGGGATGATGTGTTGAATTTTTCGCCAGTACAACAGGAAGGCAAGAGAGGCCCAGCCGCCAAGCACCACTACAATGTCACAAGGGACGCCTGCGAGTAGGAGCTTGGTGGAGCCACCAATGCGGAAACTGTGGCCGAAAACAGCAAGCAGGTTTGCTGCCTTCCAGATTGGTAAGCAACGGCGCAGGAACCAGTCCTTTGTCATTGGGGACCAGTTCCCGCTGCTGGCCTCGAAAGCGAAGAGGGGGGCATTGTGGGGAACATGTTTGTTGACATTTGTGTGGTTATTGAGGGCTTTGGATGGGCAGAGATCGTCGTCACGGTCGGTGAGCATGACAGTGGCGCCATATTCGCACGTGGACTTGGTCCAAGGGAGCGGGACAGCCGTGGCGGGTGTGGAGGAGCCAGGGCAGATGTGTTTGATGAGCGCGCCATGTGATACATGGAGTTTGGGGTCGTACTTATCCGGGGAAGGGATGGTGAGCTCGCCGAGGCGGTGGCAGCCCCAGAAGGCAGTGTCGAAAGGGCATGAGAGATCCAGGGCCGCTCACAGTGCGAGCATGTGTTCCACCATAACTGGGCCTCGTTGAACACGTTTGGAAGGCCATGCCCTCCTTGTTGACCGGTGCATCTCGCCAGCTCGACCCAGCGATCGTCCCCTTCCCAGGGCGTGCCATTGAGATCGTGCCAGGCTTTGATGCCTGACATCCAGGGTTTGACTGTGCCACCACTGATGGTGCCGATGTGGTTTGCAATGAATGCAGCGAGGAGGAAATGGGACGCAGGCATCTGCGCGCACTCCAAGAGGTTGTGTGTGTTGCAAAACTGGTGGAATCTGAGCAAGCCTGCCGCATAGTTTGACTGTGTAGGTCCTGCGTAAGATGCGAAGAGGGCGGCGTAAGTCTTCTTCACGACCTCCGGTGGAAGGTCTCGGCGGAAGGCAGTGTTGCGCTCCAAACCAAAGGGGGATTTCCAAGCGCATAGGCGATCTTCAGTGAGGATGTGTGGACAGAGCTCGTTGTTTTGGATTTCGCATCCTGCACATGGCTTACATGGATTAGGTTTCGTGGCAGACGAGGGGGCTGGAGCGCTGGTGGTGGGAGTGGGAGCTGTGCTAGAGGGCTGTGCCGGGGGAACTCGATATGGCGCAGGGGGCACTTCCAGCGGCCTGACGAAGCCCCTGGTGAGTCGCGGCAAAGTCAGTTCTGCCCGCAATTTTTTCGGTGGTGGGTGTTGGTAAAGGTGTGGTGCGTGTGTGCGCTGTGGGTTGCACCGACACAGTCAAGGAGGGAAGAGTTGACGCCGGCACGTGGGCCACGTGGGAGTCCATGGTTGCCGCTTGAGGCATGGGTCTTGCCGGTGCCAAGGGGTAGTTGAATCTGCATAGGTTCAGCAGAGAGACCAAGGGCAAGAAAGTAAGTTTAAGGCAGTACGGACTTATACATGGAGGAAGTATGGAGTAAGGTCGAGTGGAAGCTTGAAGGCGGAAAGTAAGTGTGATGCCGCGACGCCTAGTGCACCGCGCGATAAAGGGTCTACGGGATTATCCGCAGAAGGTATGTAAGAGAGTTTTAGCGTAATGTTGCACGTGGCGAGCACATAGTGTGAGCGCCGAATCAAGAGATTCATCTCAAAATTTCTGCTCCGGCCTTTGTCGAAAGCGCTGATAACTCCCTGGTTGTCAGAATGCACCAGTAAGTAGGAGTTGTGGAATCCGGCCTCCTCGATCACGTAGATGACAAGCTCGAGAGCGATGGCCCCGAGCCAGCCGATGTGCCGGGTGCCCGAGTTCCAGTCACTGACTCCATGCCATGCGTCCCAGCGGCCATTAAGGAGATGCCTATTCCCCAATCGGTTGAGGCGTCAACAAAGATGTGGTGGTCGGAGAGGGGCCCGCAGGCGATGATGGACCGTGAGGTGTCTGTACGCGCGAGTGTATCGTCCCACCATTTGAGGGCTGTCCAGACTGAGGGTGGGGCATGGCATCTTGTGAAGTTGTCCCCCTAGGAGGCCGAGAACGTGGAAAGGGCGGGGAGATGGGAGCGGCCAAGGGGAATGACGAAGGTGATATGGCAGAGGGACCTGTGGAGCTTGTCGACATCACGTATTTGGCAGGGGCGATTCTTGAAGGCCATCACGAAATCGCACACCGTTGCCTTGCTGAAAGGGGGGAGGGCCGCCGCCGCGACCGCCCCCACTGCCACCATGACCGCCGCCGTGACCACCCCGTGCACCGCCATTCCCCCCACCCGAGGTGCCTCCGCGGCCCCTGGCGTTGTGGGAAGACGAAGCGGCACCAAGACGCTCCTCCAGCTGCTGCATACGCAGCTCACCCATGGCCTGGTCGAGTTCGTGTGCATAGAAGCTAGTGTCGAAGCAGAAGGGAAGGGAGATGTACTTCTTGCGCAGGCGCACATCGGTGGCGAGGATGGTGTGGTAGTTCTCCTGCGCCTTCTCTATGTGCTCGAAGTGGCCAAAGTGCACGTTCCAGCATGCGCTCTCCACTGAGTCAAAGCCAGACGCCTCCACAATGAACGAGACATAGTTCCTCGACACCTCGATCCGCTGTGCGTGGTCGAGGTTGAGCTCCCTGAGGTACTTCTGCTCGAAGGCCTCCGTGTCAAGCACGAGCGGCTGCTTCACGCCTGGGGCCAGCACATTGAGTTTCCTCGTGGTGAGCGTCACGGAGGAGGAGGTGATCAGTTCAAGGTTCTGGGAGGTGAAGAGGGATAAAGGCATATGAACGTCGAGCGAACACAGATCAAAGAGGAGGGAGTGAAAGGATACGGGCAGGCTCATACTGGGCTGCAGGACAATCTCCTCTCTGATTCTTTTCGCTGCCTTCCTACCCTCCGTCTCCATCTCCTCTTCTCTCGTGCGCTTGTCTTTGCCGCCAAAGATGGGCAAGGTCCGAAGAATATCCCTGATCGATTTTGGGGAGAGCTGGGACATGATGCCCTCCAGGCGTGTTGCTGGGGATGCTTCAGCGCTCGAGACCGTGATGAGCAACTCGTCGTCGGATGCGTCGGAGAGTATGCCAGGTTTCTCGAGGTGCTTGGCGTGCTTGAGATCCCTCTCCACGTTTCTGCTCCTGATATCCTCGTTCTTCTTACGCCGTATTGCCGAAGGTAGGCCTTTGAGTGTGTCAATGACTCTCTGGAACGAGTGCATCTTTCTGGCTGGCAGGGGTGGCTGATTCGAGTTCTGGGGGGCGCTGGAGGGTCTTCCGATACCATTCGTCATATTGGTGCCGAGTACTCTGCTACTTGGCCCGGGTTTACAGCATACAAGAAAAAGGGCGCGTGAATCGCACGTAGTGGTACGAGATCAGGAAAAGGTGTGGTACGGTCACTGTGTCGCACTCAGGTCATACTCTACCCCGATTCACGCCTACACTTTCCTTATCCTCTGACAACCTCAAGCCGCTCGTGCCTCGCATCGAGGTTGTCTCGGATCAAAGTAAGTGAAGTTAACTCGTGACCGTGACATTTCACCGTGTTCCAGTTGGCAGAGGTAGATCTTTGAATGTAGACACCTGCTAGTGATGCATGGTCCAGTGGCATCTCTTTGGAAGCACAGCAAAATATAACAGTTGCACAAGCACAAGCGCAAGCCACTTAATTGTCGACCATGGGTGGTCTCTTCGAGCAACCAGAACCGGACGTAATGGAGGCTTTGGTAGTGGCAAACACTGGACAAACAACTCTTTGAGTTACGGTGCGAACAATTATGCAGAATGAGAGCTTTGGACCTCTTGAAATTGTCGAACTGGACAACTTCAAAGTGAATGCCACATACAAGGACATCTGCCATGGCCTCAATACAAAAGGTACACGACTCCTGAACAATGGAACATGGAATATGGTCAACTTCGACTTTCCAGGACATCGTGGAGGATACCAACTCCTGGAAGAGCCATTGATAACCACTGTTACGGAATCTCATTCAGAGTTTGATCCAGCTGCTCCAGGAGGTCTTCAGATTTCGAAGTCAGTCCCTAACAACACTATTCACGTAATGGCCACTCCCGCACTTACCTTGAGGGATCTTTTTCACAGGTCGATGCCACTTCTCCACTGGTGGAACAAGTATGCTGCCTATCACAGGATGGCTTGTGCGACAACACCGTCTCATACGGTTGTGAAGCTCGCTTCAGACGACAAAACAATCACTGTGGCTGGCATTCAGTTTATGTTCCACCATACATTATGTGTACCTGATACCACTCAGGTCAATGACCTTCCTCCTGTGTGTGCTCAAAGTCATATGGGATTCCTTGTGCCTCATCCTGCCTTCATCTAGAATTTGGGAGAGTTCTGTATGACTCCTGTTGTAAAGTATAAGGATGTTCTACCTCATAATATCAGTTTGATGGGTGGGTTCCTCATGGTTTGTTATCTGGCGCTCTGACAGACATAACCCATTAATCTGTTTGTGTCCTAGCCGATGTTTCAATGAGAGGTGTTGTGGATATCATTTAAAGCTGAAAAGCAGACTCAAGCAGCAGTCAAGATATCCATCGGTGGTTTGTATTTATGTATGGGTGTTAAATAATAAATAATCCTCAATTTATTCTCTGCAGGCATTAACACACTCATGGGTGAATCGTCCTACTCCCCTTTTCCTCCCAGCTGTGATCAAGATTATATAGTTGCTGGCCTGCAACCTTGGTTGGATGGCATCATGACCGGAGCTGGTGTTGTCCATCAAGTAAGACTTTTGGTCTATAATACTCAATGTTTAGTTGATTGATCATTGGGTGTAGTTTATTGCCACACCAATGGGGGAAGGTATGACCGTCGAGGAGCAGATAACAGGTCAATCCCGACATGGTGGCATCCAGATTGATGTTTTTCCGTGAAGAGAGCTACACCCTGGGGATTTTGTCTTATATGACAGAAGCAAGAGATCGTATGAAGAACAGTGGAAGTCTGCACCACAATTAAAAACTACATGAACCCAGGAGAGCAGAATGTCCCCAGCAGTTCTCAGATTGGCATTTATCCGTCCGTGTCTTAGTATATTACTATGTTTGATCACTAACAATAATGCTCACACCAGTTGTACAAATGGGATCCATGAGATTCACTCACCTGGACTCTTTCTGACTATCACCGAAAAATCAATCCCTCCGTGGGGATAAACTTTTTTTCTTTTATGATAATTGTGCTTCCGCGATAGGCCACTGGGGTGGGATGATGCTCGGAGGAGCCCCACGCTTCAAGTTATCCGACAAAATTTCAGCAAAGAGCGAGGCCAGCCAACAGCCCTCCATGGCCATGGGATTGGTTATGGGTGGGAAAATGTATGCTCCGATATGCTCCATTCCCATGCTGGGCTGAAATCGAAATCAGAAAGCAGAAAATTTACACAGATACAATATCCCCCAGGGTATGATATCATGATCTCTTCGCTTCGTAGTAGATGACATGATCTGCAGATGTACAATGAGGAGCACGGTCATCGTTTCCATATCCACATTCTCACAGTTGACAATTGGGAGGTATGTCTCTTTGTTCTTCACACACAGGAGTGTGGTGATACAAAGATGACAAAAATGGCAGAAGATCACTGGTGTAATCCCAGATATGACTCCAATTACCGCAGAAACCTATGCAAGGCATAAACTCTCTTGGTATACACTGTATGATGACCATATCACCAGCCTCAGCCCCTCCCTTTCATCCAGGCTGCCCAATCTCAAACCCATCCAGGAAATCGAGAGGGAAAGGAGTCCCGCTCACTTTGCTCTTACTATCAATGGCGGTCCTCACGGGTCATTTACTGTGGAGCTGGAATGCGCCATCTCTTCTCAACTACCAGTGGATATATCTCTGGGACTCGACTGGAAGGCGAGTGTGAGAGAATGGCTCATTACATTTGGGTTACGACCCTCAGATGAATTCAGCTATTTGCATGCTGTAGATCCGTCTCCCTCCTCTCTTGGTGTGTTCTTTATATATCAGTCCACTTTCTTTTTAACCCATTATATACAGTGTCCGCTTCCTCCAAATCTTCTATCTGTGGGCCTTTTGTCTGGGGTCTCTCGCACTCCGCAGTCATTAGGTTCTCGTTGCCCATTATCATTACCTTGGTTGTTGCTTATTATTGTGTTTCATTTTCCTCGACCTTATCCAGGGCGGTTGCAGATCCAGTTCCAAGTCTACCTTCCAATCTTGCTAGTACGTGTTGTGTCTTTGTAAATCTGTTTGGATGTTTACTGGTGGCTTCAGATCTCAGGGGCGTCTCGTATTGGGGGAAATCCCATTGGGGGAATCTGATTTCCCCTGGTGTTAGTCCTGCATTTGCGCATGGTACTCCTGCTGTGTTCGCACACAGTAATCTGGTGTCCACACTTAGTAATAATGTGTTCACACATCAATATAAACCTGTTAATGCTGTTCTGGTGGAACCACCGCCACCGATTCAAGGCCCCTCATTCAGTCGTTCTGTGTTCGGCCCCATGTTTCCCTTGTCTCCGAGCATGGGCTTAAATGCTTTGTTCCTGTCTTCTGACCCCCTTACCAATGTATTGTCTGGAGATATTAACTGCCTTTGTGCTCATCTTGATGTTCATGGTATTTTGTCCAATGGTTTGTCTGACTCAACGGTGAGGCAGGTGTTAGCATTCCATCTGTTGTCCGGTATGTGTGCTTCTGTTCTGCCAAATGGTGATCACACCCTCCCATGCAGTGCGTGCAAAACTATGGGAACTCAATTTGTTTCCGTCCATCACATGAGCTACACTGTCTATAGTGTGCTTCTTTCTGTGGATGTATTCACTGAAGCTCAGACTCGTGTACTCAGTAATGCTTTGGGTCTTCAATCACTGAGTGACTTGTTGTCTGTGCTTTCTGCTAGGCGATCTGCTCTTTTGGACAGCCAGTCGGTATCTCATCCGCTGCATTCCGTGTTCGATTCTGTTGACTCTTTAGTGAAGCCTGCTCTCATATCTCTCACAGCTTTGCGCGGTATCGACTTGTCTTCTAAAAAGTTGCCTGAATGTCGGTCAGTTTTGGCTTCACACTTGACTAGTGGTCTATGTGGTCTACATAAAGCCGGCTTCCGACATTTGGGGTGTGCTTTGTTGCTTGCTCTGTCTGATGCGCATAATGTCAATCTACACATTCCCTCTATGGATTTAGCCTCTTCTCTCTTGATTGATTTAGAGTTGGCACAAATAAATGTTCTTGCAAGCGTTGCAAAAACACTGAGTAAACATCCACTCAGATGTGTCCTTCAGATGCATTGAGTTGAGTTTTCTCTCACTGATGGCACTTCTGCCCTCCGAAAACAATTGAAATCATATTTGCAACATTTGCATCTTGGCAAGAAAGCTGACTCTCTGCACAAGAGAAAATTGGAACAGCGAGAGCAGGAGGAGCTCAACACCCTCAGATCGGACTGGCCAACCCTCGTGCCTGGCGCTAAAAAGCGGACTTTGGTAGAGGCATTCAATCATTGTATTTCAGCTGATGAATTGGCTACTTTTGTGTGTGGGAGCTGTTTCAGGGTAACAATGGTAAGGCACCAGAGAAGACTCAGAATCAAGGATTTTGATATTAACTTGTTACGTAGACCTGACTTTACTGATGTTGAAGACACTTCAGATGGCGCCACAGAATCTAACAATAACATGGATGTGGATGCTGATGCCGCTTCCGGTGATGATATGGATGTAGATGAGGGAGAACAGCCTGAAATTTCGGATTCAGATCACCCGATGAATGACATAGACAATTTCGAAAATAACCATCATACCATGGATATGAGCGATCAAATTTTGCCTGAATCCATATCCGATTCTGTATTTGACGGTGAAGATCTGCCTCCTCCCCCTCCTCCTTGGTTGGACCCTGACTGTACGCCACCACCTATGCCCTGATGAACCACGAAATTTTGATTCAGATGGGGACTTTGACAGTGTTCTTTTTGATCCCGATGGTATAGGTTCTGACAACGATGGCGATATGGTCCTTCTCGCATGCAAATCATGTTCCAGCTCCTTTAAACAAGGTAAGATACCCAGGTTGTCCCTGGCCAATTATAATTATCTCAGTCCTGTTCCAGTTGAATTTCAAGAACTTACCATGATAGAAGAGGTGATGATAGCTAGATGTCGTGCAAATCTTACCCCTTGAGGAACTTGCATAATTCCATTCCATTGTTTACAAGTGTAAATCCACGGTGAGGTGTGCAACAGAGGTTCAAACTGGTGAAGAAAATGTTGAGCAAACAGACGGTCTGAAAAAAATGGACAGCGCACTTCAACGAAGACAGTCCCTAGATTCATGATAGTCTTTCTAGCATCATATACCAGACTAACAAGTCTCATGCCAGCAGAGGATATAGCATCACAAGCGGACAGAGCAGTGCTAGACAACACAGGAAGAGCATAACGAGGCCAGAAGTGGTGTAACAAATCTGTGCCTTCACCATGAGAAGCTTTGGGAGGTTGAGAAGGAACAGTGAGGTCTTCGAGCTCTGTGTCATCGGATTGCTGTATGATGGCGGCGGTATCTATATCTTCATTGTCAGAGTCGGAGACATTACTCTGCACTGGAGACACAGATCTGGCTTTTGTCTTCTTCTTTGTGTTGGTTGGATCGGGGTCACACCCTCGGAAGGGCTCTGGCAAATGGCGATTCAATTTTATGACAAGTCTGCTTTTTGAAGGTGTCGTGCCAATGTGATATGGAATGTGACCAGGAAGAGTATGTCGATGCCATGGCAGTGGTACTGAAAAGGTTCAGATTGATGATCCCGGATCAGCGAGGCGCAGATTTCCTGATGTCAACCCAACCTTAAATGGTGCAGCGCTGCGGAAGGATGGGCCAGGACCCAGCCGATGTTCGAGTCTGACATTGGCAGTTTATCAATGTGATAGTCATCTACATATCCGACACTGCTGCCTCGAAGGCATCGAAAGAATCAACCCTCCCCCCCATTGCGGTGAACAATAGTCTAGTTTTGTGGACCGAATTGAACTGTATGTGGTCATTCAACACTCTTTCAAGACCAAGTTGAGAATCTGCATGCCCTACCTACAGCCGCTGCAGTTGACAATGACTCCCTTGACACTTCCCAAATACCGGGGTATCTACATTATTTTTAACTCTCCATCGATCACGGAATTTGCCTGAGTATATATTATATAGGTATCTTCAAGTTAGCGGTGGACACCAAGTTCGTGATGCTCTCATTGTCACTGCTGGTGATTTCCCTGGGTGTCACCGCAAGCTCTCTCGTCATCGACTCTTTCATAACTTTTCCAATATCTAAAAGGGTAAACCTCACTGGGACGGAAACCCTTCTGAGTCATGACTTGGCCAGAGTGAATTACCTTCTAGCCCATGCCACAGTCAAGCCTGGAACTGGTATCTCTGAACTGGATAGTAACCAAAGTGAGCCCATTGCCAGCAATGGCCTGCACTCACACTATACAGTGAGCAGATCTCATTTCATGGTCTCTTAAATTTCAGCAGCTGAATGATTTGTAGGCATCTATTGGTATTGGTTCCCCACCTAGCACCTGTAAGCAATTATGAGATTCATTTGCAGTGAAGCTGATGGACCCATTATAGACAATGTGATAGTCGACACCGGGAGTGCAATACGTGGATAGGAGCAAACCAGCCCTATGTCAAAACGTCCACAAGGTCTTCAATCAAACTTCTTCAATTTACATGCGGAATCTGATATGCAGTTGCAGTATCGACACACAGGTGGATGTAGTATGTGTAACACCTATCCATCGCATCACAGGACCTTATTTGTTTCCGAGGATGTGCCCTATTTCTACTATAGGGGTTACGACGACCTTTTTGTAAGCATTTTCTTTTTTGGATTATTGTGTTCAGGTCTGCACATTGATGCTAGAACAATCTGTAGGGTTTGCAGCATACTTGAAATGCCCAGGCAGTCTTGTTCTAATGGATGATGCCAGGTGAAGAGTACCTTGATCAATTGAGTATCGCCCAGGGCTCGTCATCATCAACCAGTCCATTGGGGTTGCCCGAATTGTCCAGGGAGAAGATTTTGACAGAGGTGATTATTGCCTTATTTATCTTATTCAAGTTAAAGATGTTGATTTGGTGTGCAGTCGACGGTATCTTAGGGTATTCAAGTTACATAAATGCTTCCACATGTAACCCACTATTGTTTTTACCAGGATAGGCCCAGTGGACCTCAGTGTGTATTGCATAACATGACCATCCAAGATGACTTGAACTGATGGGATGCCCAAGCTCAGGACACATTATCGACAGACAATTCAATCATCCCCACCGTCCAACTCCAAGTGAAACACTGTAAGCGGTAAAAATGGGCCCAAACCAAAGTACAAGTTGGGCTTTCCAGACCTGTATCTCATATTCTGCATCTCTAATTAGATTACCAGGGGCTGGGTCGTGGACAGCGAGGATGAATCAGACAGCACTTCCACTTCCAATGCACATGTTTAAACGGCTGTTGAACATTAGTTCAACACTGGTGTAAGACCTGAACAGCTGAAAGTTCTGTTCGGCGGTTCAACCCCATCTCTCTTGAAATGGTTCAACAATGGTTCACTTGTTAAACTCCTGAAAACAGTTCAACACTGTTCTATTTTTCGATAATTAATTGATGATTGAACACATTGTTAGACAATGACTGAACAGTGTGGTTTAAATCCAGTTTGCTGTGAGGTAAACTTGAACTTGTCCTGTCTGGATGTTGCTCATACACTGATAGAACGTGGGCTTGATCGTTGACATCGAGAGGTTTATAAATGAACTGTGTTTAATCTTGAGGTTGTGAATCTTTGTTTAAACAGGGATTGTTCATCCTGATGTTTAAACAGTCATCACAGCTTTGCGCAGGACTGCGCACACATACACAGTCCGCACTGAGGCATGGTTTAACTGAACCAGGTTCAAAACCCGTTCAGCAATTCAAAGCCAAGTGCTCGAGCAAACCTGCTAGGGTTACTGACACTAGTAGGTCCATTCCAAAGCGGACAAGGTGGCGGAATGTGCTTTGTGAAACAAATGACGGCCCCTGCAGTGTATAGAACATATTTTCACCTTGGATTAAAGTCCAGATGACTCTATAAGAAGTATTTTAACATACGAAATTGCAGGCAATGCCCCCCACATAACTGTAATCCCTCTCAAAAAGTTCATCTTGAGGCACAACTGAAATCTGATCATTTTGGGTGGTGATCCACCACTACCATGAACCCGTGCAGTGAATGTTCCATAAACCTGGGACAATATAAAGGGAGGTGTCTCAGATTGATCAACCAAAATCCAGGTCCAGAGCAACTTCATTATACAGTTGCCAGATTCTGATGCTCAAAGTCAGCTAGAGGTCTTCATGAGGGGTCGTGGAGGCAAGAGAGAGCCCCATTTGGAGATAAAATATGGGAGTTTTATTCCCCCGAATCAAGGGATCAGAACCAGGCTGAGATCTTGAAAATTGGCAAGGAATTGGTGGAGAAACAAGGAAGAAATGAGCGCGGGGGCCTTTCGGAGATAAGAAATGATGTTCGCACGCCGGCATCTTGATCGAAAACCTCCTGCAACTCTTGATCGCCAGGTCAATTTCAGTCGAAACTTGACATACAACATCCTCTCGAGTTGTATTCCACCGTACAAGTGGCCGGACACCCAAATTATCATTGGAACCTCTTATATTTAGCAAGTGGCCGACTAGCTAGTTTGTCCGGATAGGCAGTCGCAAATAATACAGGGAAGGCTAACTTCTCCTTGAAATTTCCAGACCATCATGATTTGACAGCCCGTTCCTAAAGCTTCTTCCTGGATTATGAGGCTCGGGTTAAGTTGATGCTCTGGCCAGTAATGCAAGAAAAGGTACTGACACGTCAAACTGAGCCTTTGTGATTTTAACATAGTTGTTCTGTATGTTGTAGAGGTGCACATTGGTTGAGGTATTCTTAGGGATGTGTATGCGCTCCCAGAACGTATTGTCTGACTGGCGGTAGAAATAGAGCTGGTTGTTGTTCTTGTCCCTCATCGTAGCGGTGAGACAGTCAAATGTGTCTGTGCCGGATCCCCCGGAGTGGAAGGGGCCACTATGAAGATGTGGCATCAACGTCTGGATTTGTATTTCCAGCCAGTTATCATAAGGGTGAGCACTCACGCGAGGTCAACGGACTCGGCGCCACCCGCGTCTAGACCGGCGATAGCGGCATAATTCACGGTGTCCTTGAAAGCCACCTGGCACCCCACCGTCTGCTTGCTGTACACCGTCGGGTCCTGGAAGGTCACGTTGGACATGTCAGCCTTCAGAGCCACTGTGAGCTTGAGGGTCTGGAGCAGAGACCCGCTACGCTTCATGGTGATGTTTCGGAGGTTCTGTAGCATGTTTTGCAATAAGACTGCGAGTGAGGATGTGGTTGTTCTGGGTACCTATCCTCTGAATCATGACCCGTTTTATAATCTCAACAGCAATGCGAACCAGACGACAGGAGGGGTTAGAGAAAAATACGAGGAATAGGCATCCTGGTACCTATACAGCTTTTCATGGCTGTATAGTCCTTCACCATTCCAGAGGGTATCCACCCTTGTCAGGCGGAAGTGGAACGCTAGTACCCATGCCGTCAAATTCACAATGAGTTCACACGCTGTACTGTTACCGCATGGCGCCGGGTAGATTGCAATGCATTGCAGTTTGGTGCTGTCCTATGTATAGAAAACGACTTGACTGTGTAATAAACAAAGAACTCCTCGGCACCGTTAGGGCAGAAAGACTCATATATCAAACCTAATAAACAAAGAACTACGGTAGGAAAGTAAGTAAAGTAAGATGAGGAATCAATAGCGACGTAGCTCCTCAGTCACCGTTGAGGTAGAAAGACTGAGGAGGCATGTGTGTTGAGTCTCAGTATAAGTGTAGCTAGTGTGTCCAATAGAAGATAGATGAAAAGGCAGAAGAAAAGATAGAAGAAAGAAGGAAAGATGAAAGAGGTAAAAATAATGCATGCACACTCTGATGAGGCGCTAACTCGGAGTTACTGTGTTCCTGAGTGGGACCGTGTCGTGTAATCCTACCTACCTACCCACCTACCTTCACTGAGCATAACACAGCGAAAACCAACATTGTAACTTGCGTTTATCAAAGTCCGCAAATAGCAGTGTAGGCCCCGGCAAGCTCCACCAAAGGCTTGTCCGGAAAAACCCGAATTTTGGCTTCAAAAAGCTTATCTTTTGGGAGCTTTTGGGTCCCAAACAGCTTATATCGCACAAGGGTCCCGGAATGCTGAGATGCCGGCCAAGGATCCTGGAAAGTGGTAAGAATTTCGCACTGTATAGGTGCAAAAATCCAAAAAATCTTGCCTAAAAAAGCTTATTCCGGACAAGGGTTCGTGAAATTTGGCCTCAAAAAGCTTATATTCGGACAAGGAAATCGCAAATTTTCGCCCTCAAAAAGCTTATTTTCCGGACAAGCCTTTGGTGGAGCTTCCCGGGGCCTAGCAGTGTAACACCGGTTCCTCTCAGTGTTCTTGTAAGTTCTACCGCGGCGAGTTGTGAGTTTTGACTGGCTGAATTCTGAGAGGCACAGGGAACTTGAAGCGCAGGATAAAATGATGGCTGGGTTCACACGTGGTGCGGTGTCATGGAAGTTTACGTAATGATCAAGGCGGGTTTTTCCGATCCTTGCTTTATTACAGCTGTTTCCGAAAAGCTTGACACTCGCGAAATTTTTTTGCTCTCAACCAACTTTTGATGGAGGGCGAAGGATTACTGCTTTGGGCTAGCCGAGCGTAGCCGAGCTACGCCAAGCCGAGACCACAAATGCGAACTTGCAGTCAACTATACAATCCAGATGTTTTCTTGCCCAGGCTTCATACACCAAACATGTTCTGTAAGTGTTCTGACCACTTTTCAGGCAAGCAGAATATTTTGAGGACAAGTTTTGAGGTAGGCTGCGAATGGCAGCGATTGCCAACGGCAAGCGCAGCACATGACTGATCGGAATCCCAAATCAGGTAATCCTTAGCACTCGATCAAAAGTTGGTTGCGAGCAAAAAAAAATTGTGAGTGTCAAGCTTTTCGGAAACAGCTGTAAGCCCCCATGCTACGCGCAGCGTTTTGCCGACAACCTCACCTAATCGCTCGCACTTGCGCTAGATTTCGCCACATGTCGACATCCACAGAGCCGACGAACCAGCGTCTGTCGGTCGATCCCGAAGGCAGGACTGTTGTCGACTTGACCTTCGCTTCAGAAGCTTTGGGGATGCCAGCCGCACAAGGCTACGGCTGGGCACAATTTGAATTTGGTGACTCTGTCGGAAATGACCAGCGGTACACGATCCTGCGGAAGCTGGGCTGGGGCATGCACTCTAGTACCTGGCTGGCTCGCGACGAAGTGTAAGCGCTGTCAACCCGCTTCATGAAAGGACGTTCGCTCAGTGTAAACATAGTGGCAATGGATTCGTTGCAGTCAAGGTGCTGACTGGCCATATGACCGAGATGAATGAGAAGGCTGTATATTGGGAAGCTGAGGCTCTCAGGCTCTTGTCTGCTGGCCCTCCGTCACCGCATTGCGTACGACTCTTGGACGAGTTTACCATTCCCGGCCGCGGCTCGGCTGGCTCTCATCTCTGTTTCGTGTTGCCCATCTATGGGGGTGACGTGAAAGCTCTCAGTAACTCCCCCAAAACCCCTTTTGACCTCCCGACGGCCAAGCGTATCATTCTTCATCTTCTACGTGGCATCGCTCACGCGCATAGCCGTGGCGTCGTGCACACCGATATTAAACACGACAACATTTTTTTACCACGGATCTGGAGACCACGGACATCGAGCGCTGGATGAAAGAGGATCCATCGCGACGCCATCCACCGGAAATGTCGCAGGACGGCATTGTACAAGCTGCTGTATCTCAGCCATTGCCAATGCTCTCCGACGAGCTCGCTCCCCGCGCCACTTATGTATTGTCTGACTTCGGCTGCGGTGAGATGTTGCCTTTCTTAGCCTGCTGGAAGTAACACTCATGATCATCTCACGCAGCCTTACCTTCCCAGCTTCATGATGATCGACCAATAACGACGCTACCTTTGCGAGCCCCAGAATCATTTCTTGGGGGACAATGGGACACACCAGCGGACATCTGGTCGTTTGGATGTCTGGTTCGCCTCGCAATGCTGCGATGCCCTGATGATGCTGACGGTCGCTGCTAGGTCTTCGAACTAGCCGTTTCTCGTTCTCTCTTCAAGTACCGTGTCAATGAAAAGCACAGCCTGACAGAGGTTGAAAACATGCTCTATCAAATGATTTTATTAACCGGTGAAGAGAGTTTTCGAGCGGCACAGCTCAGTGTCTGCCCGCTGGCGGGCGAGTATTTCAACGCAGCATGTACGTTCTTGACTTGCAACAGTCCCCGGATGTTTTTTGATTGACATCCATGTAGGTCAGCTGAAGAAAGAGCCCACCGTGTTCCAGTGGCCTCTGGAGGACGTGATCGGCAGACATGGCACGGCTATACCATCCACTGATGTCTCCGCAATGGCAAAGCTCATGCACCGATGCTTGCGCCTCAGTCCGAATGACCGGGCCACCGCCGAAGAGTTATTGCAGGACCCTTGGCTCGCTGGTGCCAATGACTGAGGTGGGTGCACGTACAGTCAAGTCGGTCGTCTTTGTATAGCTCTTCTACATTAGAATAAGAAGTCGGTTGAACAAACACCAGGCTATATCGTGTGGTCCCCAATTTTTTACCTCCCACTCGTTGCTTTTCTGTCGCTGTGCTCAGGTATGCAAGTATTGCAACCGCGAGTACGTGGGACCGATACCACATCGTTGATATTCGAGTAAAGACCAGACTCCCACAATAGGGATCTCGGGAATCGACTTTGCGGCAAACATGAAGATCGGCGCAATCGACTTCGGCACCTTCCATGTGAGAAACTGTTTCATACTTTGTCAAATATCGAACTAATTCGTTCCTCGTCAGATGTACCCGGTATGTCCATGTTACTGTGCGATGTTGTGATTTCCAACACGTCCCTATGGCAAGGCTGGGGTGAAACCAACACCGTGCCGTGGGGCACCCAGTGGATCACGGACCACGCGACGACCATGAAATCCTCGAACAGGCCTGTCATCTTGGAGGAATTCGGCATAGCTAACTCGTCGACCCGGCCGTCCACGTACTCCACCTGGTATCAAACCGTCATCAGCACAGGCCTCACTGGCGACTTGATCTGGTATGCTTTCACCCATTGAAGAAACCATTTCGCGCACGCTCTGACATCTGAGACAGGCAAGCTGGGTCGCAGCTCACGAACGGGCCTACGTCTAACGATGGGTTGGTGATCTACCCGACGGATCCGGTGTATGCGGTGATGCAGTCGCACGCCGCGGCCTTGAAGGGCAGAGGATGAAAAAAAAAAACAGGGGGTTGCTGTCCGTATATGTACATAATAGTTATTTGGGAATATCAGAGTTTCAGTCTCCACTCTCGACCGTCCTTAGACATGTGAGAATAAATCTCACGCTCTGATGCAAGGTGGGGGCGATCCGCAGTGTTTTCCTGCGCCATAATTTTAGCATTATGCCGCATCTCCCACAAGCTATCGTTGCACACTTGGACTAAGTACCCTAGGACTTCATTTGGCACCAGGGAGAACGTAGGGCTTCTTGAGGCCCTTCATCCGACACACAAATTGATCCCCGGGTCAACCCGATCGGCTGAGTATTCGTCTCAAACGGCTAAGTCGAGAAAACACCACTTATTTCCTGCTGAGTTGCAAAACCTGCCAAAACTTGGACCCATTAAGTCCGCGAAATGACAACTTGCCCGTCCCCTTCCGACCCTACAAACATTCTCAGGTCTGTATATATATATATGTATACATCCTATCTGAATCTGGGCCCAAGCGCACCATTATTGGGTGACGTAGGCTTGAATTTCTGAAACATAGCCAAAATAGGCCCCCGGAAACTACCATGTAACCTTGTCCGGGTTGAGCCCAAAATCTGGGCAGTTTTACCTTACAAAATTTGGCCGTCTGGACCATCTTTTACTCTATCTCGGACGAGGTTTTAGGAGGTAAAATTGTGATTTTTTCTCCCAGCTCAAATTTTTGGCCTGATTGTTTGGGAATTGGTCTGTTCTGGCGTGTGAAATCAATTCAAATATCTGATTAGTGGCGTTCAACAGATGTTTGTACCAAATCTGCACCATTCCATGGCTCCAGGCACATACACACCAAAAAAAGTTCCGCGCTCCTCACAATTTACTCTATGGCGGACAAGGTTCCCCGGTTTTCAGGCTCTTTTACTCTATATCGCGGACTAGGTTGGGGGTCATTTTGGGCTACAGTTTTACTCTATCCCGGACAGGGTTACATGGTAGTTTCCGGGGGCCTGCCAAAATGGTGTAAAACTAATTATGTTCGTTCAAGTTCGTGTTGTATCGACGAAAAAACGTATAGGGAGATAGCCCTTTAAATTCTATGAATTTAGGTATCCAACAAGTATATTTTGCACAAGGATAACGCGTAGAATAAATCATTTTCGTCCGAATGCGTCTCGCGACGCGTCCATCACGTGCAATTGATGGCTACGTTCCACGGTCACTTGACCATCGTACCTCACTACTATGACGTCGTCGGATGACATCTTGATACGCGGAACGCAACGCTGAGACAACTTGGGTGGGACCGGGCAATAAACAACACAGCCAAAGATGTGATCGCCAAACTCCTGCATCGTCAAACTCAAGACCAAACCACCACCATCGTCGCGTGCGCTGCGCATACTCCCCGCCACATTGCTCTCGGGCCTCCTAATCTGCGTGAATCCGACGAATATCTTGTCCATATCCTCACTTGGATTCATCTGAGCAGCTCACCGGCGTTGTCTCGACCTGTCGTGTGGTCGTGTGGATCCTGCGATGCTCGGCGGGCTCGGAGCACGGAAACTGCTCCTGAGCTCTCGAAGATCTGATTCGCCGTAATGCAACGCGTGGGCGCGCAGATTCTGCGAGACACCGAATGCTTAGGGCGCAACCCTTGAGCTTTCTAGGTGCCTAACGCAGCAATCTGACGCGTCACCGCACCTTTTAATATTTATGGGCGCGCAGAGTCTTTGTGGTCCTAGAAGCTTGCGTATTGGGTGACCCTGCACATGCTAATACTCTCCTCTGGATTCTCGCTGTGGGAGACGGAAATGTACCCTCAAAAATGTATGTGGTCGGACTCTGCGACGACTAACCCGGCACCTTTCGATGAGGTGCCGCGTCAAATGAGGGACATTTGTATTTGTACTTCCCGCTCCATCACGGCGGCGCGCATGTCCCGTCACGCCGTCTCGGACACCTTCGAACCTTTCTGAGCAGCAGACTCTGCCCGCACGTTGTGAATCAAACTCGCTGTTGAAGCCGCCCACACCTGTATGCATTTCGCATGTTTCATGGTGGCCGATCCCACGCCCTCCACGCTCGAGTTTAATGACGCCTCACTCGGCCCAAATGCATGTTCTGACAGCGCCCCGCCTCACACAGGACGAACGAAGCCATCATCGCCATGCGTTCGGTCTTTCCGCACACCAGACGCCAGGACGCGCTCGCACCCGATGTTTGTGCGCAGGTGACTCCAACGCAGGAGTCAACATCAACTACGCACGATTTTCCGGAGGGGCGTGTGCTCCCACTAAGTGAGGAATACCTGGAACCTTTTGTCGTCAGTCAGTAGGATTCTCCTCATTAAGATTAAATTTGTTTACTGTGCTATCGGGAGACCGGGCTGGCGAGGCAAACCATCAGGCTTTTGAAGAGAAAGGAGGTATCTGTCTGGTGCACTTACTAAGGACATTGCCTCTTCTGTGTCGTACTTGGCATCCAAGGAAGCCCACTTCATCACAGGTGAGTGGATCTTCAGTCAAAAAGCAATGCCGTTGACGTTGGGTTCAGGCCAGACAGTAAGTGGCGGCCGCCAACAATTTCGCGTGGCCGATATAGTGTAGACGACGACCAATGCAAATTGACTTCACGCCCTCTTGGCTCAGTTGGTTACGACTTCAAACCAATTCAACGGCGAACCCTGTCTTTTGTTCAAGCCACGCAGGCTACGATTTCGCTGTATCCTTCCGTGAGGAACCTCTGATTAATTAATCGGTGTTTAAACACGGATTAGCGTCTCAACGGGCCTTGATTGATCAATCCTCCTAGGGTTACTGGCGCCACTTCACCCTCCGCAACAATGCTTACAGGGCCTCGGACGACACTTTTTCCCTGCTCGCATTGGCCCCGCGCGCCCCTGCCCTCTCGCACCTGCACGCTGTCTGGGAGCTCATCCCCAGCCTCATGGCGCTGTACGAGAGCTACCCCCGCCTCACGCACCTCCGCCTGACGGGCGCCGGCGCCCTCTATGCGTACCGGACGAGCTGGTGTTGTCATTGACCGGGTCTGACCGGGTCAGTCAACGGGGTCATTGGGTCAAGTCAATGTCAATGTTTTTGACCCTTTTTGACTGACGCGCCAACAGTCTCCGCGAGTGTCAGTTAATTAGGTTGAAAGCACTGCCACTTCCTTTGGTCCGACTTTGGTCCGACTGGTCAATACATGGGACCCTCTGCGGTCTCGGAGTAAGAATACTGGGATCTGGAAAACGGTACGCACGCCCGCCCTGACAATCCACGAGCGTAGGATTGACTTTGGCACTCCCCAGGCAACAGCGGAAACAGACCTCGAAACGATGATCAGAAGGCTGCGCGGTACAATTTGACACATGAGGAGGCCCCCTCTTCCCTGAACCTTGGTGAATATGCGGGAACTGCTGTATAGTTACGGTATTCGTCTTGACATCCGCACCTCCGTTTTGTATATTGTTGGCCGCCCCCAGTGCAACAGGCATCCGGGATTTTTTTTGCTGCGATCTTGCTTCTCGCCCTGAATAAATATTCAATGTATGATTGTAGTCGTGAGTGATGAAACCGAAAGGCAGGTGGGAATTTCTTGATTATTCGTGAGTTCTGACGCAAACGACTCTGATTTTCCCCGTGGTACCATCACGTGGTCCAGGCGCGAACATATATATATTCCTCCCCAGAGTTTGCACACCATCAGCGGAAGGGTCCCGAGTGAGACATGTTCTGGCGATGAAACCGCGAGCGCGTCCATAATAAGGCCACCTCCGTCAACGACCCACGCGGTGCATGATTCTGAAATGGATATCCGTAAACATATTTATCCATCCTTCCACTGATTGTGTGCACATCAGTGCAAGTGGCACCGTTGCAACATGTTCTGGCCGAGGACACCACGAGCGCGTCTGTAGGAAGGTCACCTCCGTCATCCGCGGTGCTGAAGATCCGATGGAAACTCAACTACGTTCATGTAAGATCCGATGAGCAGCCTGTTGCGAGGCCAAATTCAGATGATGTTGAAACTTCGCCCGACCAGGAAGTTGCCAGGACCCGAGTTGAGGCGGATCAAATCGGATCACTGGTGCACTGTACACATCCCATCCTCTGGGTATCCTTGAACAAAGCGAATACTCAGGTTCCCGGTGTGCGTCGGAGCGCAAAAAAGTTGTTTCGGCCACTCCCCGCCGGGATACTACCCGACCCAGTGGCAGCTTCGCTGTCAAAAACCATCACGCACGCCCACCGTCGCCCACATTCGAATTTGGACCTCATATAGCGCGAAACAGGTACAACGCACCCAGAGATAAGTATATCCCCAGGCAGAACGGGGACTATCGGCGGCGAGATTTCATCTTAGATGGATATAACACGGTATCTTCCACAGGATTGAGTGGCGAGACTGATGGAGAGAGCCGTCTCGTTTTCATTGATCAGCTTCCAGTACACCTCCCCCACTTAAATCCCGTGGCCGTAACTGATTCGTCCGCATCTCACTCGCACCTCGGACTTGTATATTTTCCCTCACGCTCTTCCACCTTCCGCTCCAAATGACTGCTTCCCTCGAACACGTGTTGGGACGTGGTACCTTCGATTTCGTTGTAGTCGGTGCGTATAGACGATCAGCTCCTGCATTTCACTTGTCTCAAGTAAAGTTCTCAGGTGGCGGCGTACGAGGCTCTTTCTTCGGATTCGGTTAAGTCGAGCTAAACTGTCGCTAGACTTGCGGGCTCACCTTGGCGGCAAGATTGACGGAGAACCCCGAGGTTTCGGTCCTGGTTCTCGAGGCGGGGCCCGCTAATCTTGATGACCCCAACATCTGTGAGACAATTCCTCTACTGTTTCAAGATCCCATTAACACTGAGCCCCGAATTGACAGTGACCCCTGCTTTGTTCGGCATTCATTACAACAACCCCCAGTATGACTGGGGTTTCACCACCGCAAGTCGCGAAAGAAAACACGACATATTGTCCCTCATGATAACTCCGTAGGTTAAGCAGGAAAACGCAGCAGGCAGGAACGTCTATTTTGGACGGTATGTAGTTCAGATGTCTTGAATTCTCGACACTGATTTCCATATAGCGGAAAGGGACTGGGCGGGAGCTCCGCCATCAACTTGTTCCAATACCATCGTCCTGCCAAATCCGACATTGACGGTATGGCCTTCGCAACTGATGATCCGCGACTGTGTTTGAACTTCAGGGCCAGCTTTCGAGAAGCTGGGGAACGCGGGGTGGAACTGGAACCTCCTGAAGAGCTACTACATGAAGGCGGAGAGCTTCATCCCTCCCCCGTCAAAGCACGAGACAATGAGCTTCGATGTGAATCAGCGTGGCTCGGCTGGTGCGTGGGCTGACTGTATTCAGAGATGCGAAATCGATTAACGATCTCCAATGCTTAGGACCTCTTGGTTTTGGTTATGCAGCGACACTTTCCAATCTCGAAGGTCCTTATCACGAGGCGTGTAACTTACCGACTGGTGTAAATCCTCCATTAATGGCTATACAATCCAGACGCTCCAGAAGGTCGGGATCACCCCCGCTGACGAACCGGTATGCTTCCCTTGCTTTTTCTCGTACGCCATGGACTGACGTTCGCAAAGTTTTCCGGGGATGTAAATATATATCGTCACTTTGAACTCGGTTCAATACCTTGACGACGTTTCTCCTCAGACCACGGGAACATGGCTGACGCCGCTGTCAATTCACCCAACTAAGCGTGTCCGGTCCTACGCTGCCAACGTAGGTCCCGATTGTGCCACATTGCCCCGCCTGTTATTAACCAAGCTCCCTCAAGATGTACTACCAGCCCAATGCGTCGCGCCCTAACTTCACCGTGCTCGTCTCCGTGCATGTGACCAAGCTCATTTTGAAACAAACTGCCGGGATCGCAACCGCAGATCGGGTGAGCTTCCCACACGGGAGTAAAGACTACGAGGTCTCTGTCGCAAAAGAGGTCATATTGTCCGCTGAGTAACAAATGATGCGTGTGGATCTTTGAAATCGTGACCATAGTGCAGTGATGTCTCCGCAGGTGCGTCGATGCATTCCTGACATTTTGTTCATCCTGAACGACCCATTATAGATTCTAGAACTCTCGGGAATCGGGAACCCCAGCGTTTTGAGCAATGCTGGCATCGATGTCAGTGTTGTCCTCCCTGGTGTGGGCGAAAACGTCCAAGAGCATATAAACAGGTAAAATTCACTCGCATCTCACAACTTGCCTCTCTGACGCCATTCTTCGGCTACCAGCGCGGCAACCTATGGCGAGCCAATCATTCGCTGTTATGGGGCCGAAGCTAATGGGTACGTGTTATTTCCAGAGATCCGAGAGGACAAGCAAGACACGTACACGACGTTCGATTATTTGAGCGACCCGGCTGTCGCGGCGGACCAGTTCGCCGAATAGTACGTCTATTCAGCTTCCTGCTGGATTATAATCACACCCGATCTCATTTTCTGGTCCAGTAAGCTCCACGGGACGGGTGTATGTGGTATGGGTCCCACTTGCATGACCTTCGTCCCACTTGCGGCGCTCTCTCCGGACGCAGCAATCCTTCAACGGTCCCTAGAACAATCCATCGAGGCTCGGGTGGCATCCGGAGGTTGTTCCCCCGCCCTTCATAAGCAGCTCATTATACAACTCGAGAGTATTGTGAAGCAACAACCTGATTTTGAGACGGTTCTCGCTCAAACCTTCAACACCAAACCCAGTGAGTGTGGCTCCAACCAGCTGACAGATTTTGGTCGCTCCTGCTGATGCGCAATTATTCTGCTAGACCCCCCTAAGGCAGGCCGCAAATACATCACACTTCACGGTATGATCAACCACCCTATCTCGCGGGGCACGATTGTCAGTGCTGTCTCCGGTGTGCGTTGATGCAGTGGATTCTTACAAGACCATACTTCAGCATGTCAAGTCGAGCGATCCTACTGAGGCACCAGCTATTGATCCTCGTTACTTTGAGTCGGACTACGGTGAGTGTTGCCTATACATTCATTGTTGAAAATAGACCAACGGAAATTTTACCACTCAGACCTCAAGACATTGGTTGAATTGATCAAGTTCAACCGTCGGTTGGTCAACCAAGAGCCACTTTGTAACATTTTGAGTGGTGCACATCCGTGTTTTGGATATATACGAAGTTACAAATTCTGATTTGCGCCCATAGGCGTTGAGGTAAACCCGGGTCCGGAACACGAGACGGACGAGCAGATTTCAGGTGAGCATTAAATTGTGTGCCACGAATTACGAAATCTCATCTCAATCCTCCTCAATCCAGAGTGGTTGAAGACACATTTCAGCAGAACCTGGCGTGCGTTGTTTATTCCCCACCTCCTGTTTGTGCTTAAGTCCCTGCAATCAGATACCGTCGGCTCGTGTTCTATGCTGCCATTGGAGGATGGCGGGGTGGTTGACACACGGCTCAAGGTGAACGGGCTTCCCCGGCGCGTGCTCAACACTAACAGTGATGTCGGGCAGATCTATAAAACCACCAACATTCGTGTGGTTGATATTTCAATCATCCCGCTCCACATCGGTGCGCATACACAGGGTGTGTATACCTGTCTGGCCCTACGCGCCTTGGGCTGACATGCACGACCGACAGCGACCGCCTATGCTTTGGGAGAGCTCGGTATGTGATTTACATTGTGTATCTCACTTCCCGGCCGAAAACTCCATAGGAGCGGATGTCATCAAAGGAAATGTTGGTGGTATCTGAGTGATAAATGCGCTCATTTCAGTGTGACGGCTGCGATCTATCGTGAGCATTCCCATTCAACTCGGAGTTGTATACTATATATTTATCTTTTTACGAGTACTTACGACGGCCTCTCTGTGCGCGCTTGTACCTATTAATTACTTTTTCCTCCTACATTCTCATGTACGTTGTGCAAGATCCTTATGCGTTGTATAAAATCCTTGGATATCTGAACTAGGATACTCTTTACTATCTACTCCAATTGATAGTGTCGCCGCGGTGTGATGCGAGTCGAGGCGGTGCGCACAACTCGACTTAGCGAGTTGACACGAGTTGCACGTCGAGTCGAGTCGAGCCGTAAACACGTGGTGCGACCTTTTGTGTCCTAGTACGACGTAGACACGGCTCGTATTACAGAGTGTTCGCAAAGACCTCGGACAGCAAATCTATTGGCATGTATACATTTTGAATGCTCCCTAGGTTCCTAGGAACACTTTCAGGAATATCTGGGACAAAATTGAGGCCTGGGAGACTTGTATACGAGATATTGGAACTTTTCACTCTGAGTAAGCTGAGGATGACAAAAAAAAATGTTTTCGCAGTTGTTTTTATTACTGTAGTGCTGTCCACATATGATATTGATACGGAAATTTGCATATCATATTATATCAGTATCATATTATGTGCTCCGGGGCCGTATCGTATCCATATTTATTTTCTCTGTATTATATTAAATCATATTACACCCTATCATGATATATTCAGAATATATTTTAATATGGTTCTACCACCCTCATTCAAGGATTTTTCCCTCGAGTTAAAGTTCATCAGGGATCCCTGTCTGATATATTATGGACCTTCCACCATCTGAATGACCTGGAATGAGGATACAGTGAAAATGGCGAAATGTGGACTTCTCAGGACTGATTTGACTGCAGACCAGGAGCCATTCAAAGAACAATCAGGGACCAAACAATGCATTTGGTGTGGATCTGGTGAGACTCCAGTCTTATTAGAGGTTGAGGCACAGAAAGGGTGGTGAGATATATGCCAGGGATGTGCCCAGTGCAGTGTTGAAGCACCCACAAATACGAGAATAATATGCATAATACAGGGGCTGGCATATCATATCATATCCATATCATATCATATAATATTTTTCCGTACACTGGTTGAACATTTCAAAAATTTCACCTTCTTTTTCAGTGAAAAATGTCGTTTATTTTTCACACATTTTTCACTGAAAAAGCAGGTGAAAATTTCAAAACATTTTCATCACTTTCTTATTTTATTTCGAATTTTTCACCTTGAATTGAGAAAGTGCTGAAAAAGGTTTAAAATTTTCACCTTCTTTTTCAGTGAAAAATGTCTGAAAAATAAACAACATTTTTCACTGAAAAAGAAGGTGAAAATTTTGAAATGCTCAACCAGTGGTATTCATATCGTCAGGTCCATCCTGAGGCCGTAACGTATTTGTATTATCATGAATATAATAATATCATATTATCTGATATCATATTAATGGACAGCACTAGATTTTATGACCACTATCCATTCTGTCAAGTCTGAGTGAAAAAAGGAGTGAAATGAATATACATTGCCAAATGTCAGCTTTGGCTGCGGGCAATTTCAATCAACACGTGCCTTCAATTTTACGAGTACTTATGTTTACATAATACTTGTTCTTTTCAAAAATCGAGGGGCAAAAAAATTGCACCCTTTTTCCTTGTCTCATGAAAAAAATGCTACTCTTGTTAGCAGTTGTGCTGAATCAATTAGTGGCTGTCCTTATAAAGCCTTCATTTTTTGGTGAGTAAATAGTGGCTGTACGCCAAAGCTGCTTTTTTTGACACTTCTGCATTGCGTCAAGGGCCGTGGCAGCAATAGTTGGCCTTGTTTGTGCTGTCATGGACCAATGCCTTCCGGTTACTTCCACACACCATACACACATATCCCCTTCCAACACTTCAGTCTATGCAAACCAAGGCTGTGGATTACTCATGTCAAATATGTATTGGGGATGGCCACTGCGTTCCTTACCCTTGTAGGCAGAGGAAGAAGCATGCCCAGGGATGGCTCGGGATCTGATGCTTACACATTTATAATTGAGATGTCGCCCCTAACCGTGTGCTACAGATATCCTCCACCCCTATCACTGTGGTGATCACTTCTCCTGAGTGCTGTGCTCCTTCCTCTTCCTCACCCCACCAACATGTTGCTTCGACACTTACTGCTGGTGTGTGTGTACTACTGCTGCTGGTTTCATCCACCAATCCATCTACATCAGATGCTTTGGTGTCTGAAACTTCTGTCATTGAGCGTGGCTCAAAGGGGTGTACCCCAACAGAACATAGTTCTGTGAAGGCTGTTTGCCTTAGAATTGAATCTGATTTGTTGCAAAACCTTTTTCTGCTCGACTCCTGCATGCCTATCAGTTTTACCAGTACTCTGTTGTGGCCAATGCCTCCTCTGATGTTTCTTGTGCTATCATTTTCCTACTGAGATTTCTCTTGTGTTCTATTTTTTGCTGATATTGTTCATTTAACTGCAGTATACGGCTGCGACACAGGCATAAAGCCTATAATTCAGTGCACACGACTAATGCGGCATTTGGTGAGATTTATTATGCAAAATCATGACCACTGTGTGCTCTCCCATTATTTTTTCGACAGCTTTATCTCACTTCAATTAGGGTCTTGCTTCCTCTGGTTATGTTTCACTACTAAATATTCTCTATACTCCCTTTGCTTTGTTTTCATGATATCTCTCAGCATTGTTCAAATGCTTCCTTCCTCTACACCTGTTGATGTTAAAATTCATCAAACTCCTTCAACCCAGGGAGCCTCTCATTTCAAGTTCAATGCCTCAGATTTAGGACTGTTTCTGTCCCACAGCTATGCAAATCTAAATTCCAGTGACACTTTCTCTTTTGTCTCTCACAATTTTCCTGGTGTTTTCGATGACAACCTTTTAAACTCACCAGATCATTTTTCTGCCGCTGTGCCTCTGCCGATATTAATTCCTCAGTTGCAGGATCTTACGAAGGTACACAGTGTCGAGGTGAGGCGTCGAAGCTCGTCCCAATGGCTGAAAACAACCATACTTGATCATGAATGTGATGAATGTGTGCAGACAGTATCTATGTTCTTAATTGTGCCTGATCACTGGAAAACTCAGGATGGTTTGAAAGTCAGACGTGACCAATGAAACAATCTCTGCACAGCTGATAGGGACCGGAAGCTGTCAAAGGTGAAGGCAAGTGCAGCATTATTGGCAAAGCAGAAAGCCTTGAAGAATAAGCAACAAAGCAAGGGGGTCATAAATGAAGCTACCATGGATCTGTTCCCACCCACTCCCTCTACCAAACAGGACCAGCATAGAACAATATCTGGTATGTGTACTGCTGTCGACCCGGCAAATTTCGAGGAGGCTGGGTGCGCAGTCTGTGGGCAACTAATAGCCTTGTCTGAACTTACACCTCAAAATACTTTGACCTTAGACTATTTGGTTCTGATAGAACACGGTGTAACCAGAAAAGAATGCAACAATAACTAGGTACCAATAGTTGAATTTGATGGGCCTATTTTTGCGGACGACTGTGACCAAGTATGCACACAGTGTGAGGATGCATTGTTGAAACATGTACGGCGCTCAGGAGTCTCGCAAATCATATGTGGATAGGTCGGGTACCTTGGCAGTTGAAAGACCTATCATATGCTGAATGGATGCTGATCGCCAAGGTTCGGCATAATAGATGTGTTGTCAGAGTCGCATCTGGTAGAGGAAAATTGAGTGCTAATGCAATTATGTTTGCGAACCCTACTGTAAAGGTTTACAACATTTTGCCACCAAGCAGAGACGAACTCAGTGAGGTGCTGGTCTTTGGGTTTCTCAGCCCCACAAAACCTACAGATGAAGAATTTATTAGGACTCCAATGCTCGTTTGAAGAGACATAGTCAAGGATGTATTAGACTGGTTGAAACTTAATCACTGTGATTACACTGAGCTTGAAATTTCAAAGAGGAATTTAGATGACTTGCCTGAGTGAGGGATCCCATTTGGAGTCGACTGGAAACAGACTCAGGATAATGAATCCAACAGAGTACCGGAACAAATGAGTGTTCACAATGAAGGAGATGAAGAAGGAACTTGCACTGGGCCATGTACATTTGCTATTCATGGCCTCACTGGAGAGGAATATGCCAATGTCAGTATCAATACACTGAAAGTGACTGCCCTCAACCATCTGGCCAACAAAGGTAAAACACTTGGATTCGGTCACGCAGAGTCACCTCAATCAATGTATAATAACCTTCAGTTATATCCGCAGATGTTTCCATGGCTATTCCCGTATAGATTGGGTGGGATAGGACACCCTTCACATAAAACCTGGCTCAGTGAACTGAAACACAAGAGGCACTTACTGATGTTCCATGACAAATGATTCCAGACAGACTTGTACTTCCCAATGGTTGCCTTCAATCAATCACAGATAAAATCTGGGGTATCTGGGAGCCATTTTCTGGTGAAGAGAAAGGAATTTG
The DNA here is from genome assembly GCA_029204085.1 of Mycena sp. CBHHK59/15. NCBI lineage: Eukaryota > Fungi > Basidiomycota > Agaricomycetes > Agaricales > Mycenaceae > Mycena > Mycena sp. CBHHK59/15. The sequence continues at coordinate 190,052 of JARGXW010000046.1, read as the reverse complement.
CATCAATTGCACACAGATTGATGGATGTCGACACCGCCGTCTTGTCAGATCTAGCAACCAGGATGTCTTCCGGGGAGAAAATTGTGGTGAAAACAGATGCAGAGAAAGTATGCTTCTCTGTCCTGGATGATTTGGATCACGTCAGTCATCACGTCCAAGGATCATTGACATCTAAAAATATATGTGGAACAAAGTTTAGTCATTAATTTCATTCAAAGATGCACCGTCATGGTTTATCACCTTTTCACCAGTCGACAATAACCATCCTCTCTGCTTAGACTTTGCTGATAACAAAATCAAGTTCAGTCCACAAATAAGAGGCTCAGATGAACAGATGAGACTGATAGTGCAGAATCCAGTTGCTGCCATGCACTTCTTCCATCACATGACATTGTCTTTCATCACTCATGTCTTGGGTGTCGGAAGTAATCTGCCAGGACTATATGTAAATACAGACACATATTACAGAACGGTTGAACAACAAGGTCGATTGACTTTGCATATGCACATGCTGATATGGATCAAGGCCGCTCTTTACCCTGCAGAGATCAGGGCAAAGCTTATGGAACCTGATGGCCAATTCCAACAGGATTTAATTTCCTACTTAAAATCCACTCATATAGGTGAATTCTTGACAGGGACCATGACCGAAATAAAAGCGAAAGTTCCTTATTTTTATCAGGCGAGCAAAGGTATCCATGACATAATTACTGATGAGGTACCTTTATCCATCCCTCACAAATACACTGACCCCACTCAGACACTTCCGAAAGGGCCTCCGCCATTATGTGAGGATTGTGCAAATTTAAATTGTTCGAATTGTGCTGCCCTGATGGGATGGTGGGGAGAATATAGGGAGACCGTTGATGATTTGATATTACGATCCAATGTTCACACTTGTCAGAATACTGTTCCCAGAACTGATCTTTCAAAACCTCTTAAACCCGGGGCCAAGATAAAGCATGAGGTTAAGGGCTGTACCAGGAAAGATGGCAGCTGTAGTGCACGCTTCCCCTGGGATTTGTTCATGACTACGGAAGTAGATCAATTAGATGGCTACATTAATGTCAAAAAATTACAGCTGATATCCATGCAATGATTATACCCTTCAGATCCACCAAGGTGGCACAAGTTTCAATCTTTCCAATATCAGGACACTTGAAGTTTTTCTCCTTGTCTGCTTTAGAACTTGTGGTAAACTTCTCGAAGTCCAAGTTTATGGCAACTGCAGGTCTGATCAGCCTCTGTCATCAATGGCATGAATTGTAGATTTACTGGGATTTGACAGAGTGGCTGACATTTTCCAGATTCCCCAGTGATCTATGCATCAGCTGAATCCTACCCTGTTGGTCGAGAAATAATATTCCCCAGTGATCTATGCATAAGCCGAATCCTACCGTGTTGGTCAAGAAATAATATTCCCCAGCGATCTATGCATTGGCTGGATCCAGCCCTGCTGGTCAAGGAATAATATTCCCCAGTGATCTAAGCATCAGCCGAGTCCCACCGTGTTGGTCAAGAAATAATATTCCCCAGTGATCTAAGCATCAGCTGAATCCTACCCTGTTGGTCAAGAAATAATATTCCCCAGCGATCTAAGCATCAGCTGAATCCTACCCTGTTGGTCGAGAAAGGGATGCCGTTACTGGAGCCCACCTCTGACTTGGACAAGGGGGCACCCAACCTGGATATGCCAGCACTGGAGCCCACTACCCTCAAAGAAGTTGGCCCCCCACAACCTGAGTCAAACCTGGTGCTCATTGAAATCTCCGACATATCGGAATCCGAAGATGAAGCACCTACAATCCAGGCTCTGCATGCCTGGGTGGGTGTGACACTGTGGTTGGGGGATGCAGAGGGCCCCTTGATGTATGCAGTCACTGGGCAGAGCTGTATCTTTCATGACAGGTGAGTACTCCATCTGTCTGCCAAACACACCGTCACTAATATCGACTACTTTTTCCAGAGCAGCAGCACTGAAAGTGTTCCGTGAAGCTGGCCCCACATCGGAGTTCTTCTTTATGTGATCGCTAGAAGCACTATCTGTGTTCATGGATGCGGATGCATGGCATGCAGACAGCATAGGTGGACATACCACAGCTCTTGTGTAGTTCACATTGGTTATAGAATTAGTAGACAACTTTATTTTCGGTGAATTCAAGCAGAATGGATTTTGGATTTTTTTAATTGAGGGCTTTCCATTATGAAATGAGCTTGTCTGAATCAAAAGCGAGAAGATTAAGAGAAAAAATAATGAAGGACTGTGTGCACAAAAAAATAAGCATGTGAGGGAATCGAACCAAAGACCCTGAAAATTGGAAATAGTGGGGTTTCTGAGGATATCTTGTCTTTTCACAAACCCATCTTGAGTCATCTTGTGTCTTGTCTAAGTTCTGTTGAAATAACAGTTTTTCATCATGCATGTCAACATGTCATATTGACGCACCAAGTCCACGAAGTCTGTGCAACTTGAAGTCTCTCAATGTCCAATTGTCCAAATTATGTCGTGTTTGGCTACACCTTCGTGCATCATGTGAGTCACTCTCTCTCTGCTGTAGACCTCCAGAACAACGTACCTCGGCCCTGACAACCTTGCGCAATGGACCTGCGCCGCCATGGCTCAGCGCCCCGCTGTGGCTCTGCATCACGGCTCTGTCCCCGTGCCCCACTCCCTCTGTGCCACGCCTGTCCCCGCACCCCACTCCCTCCTTGAGTACCTACCTCGGCCCCGACACACTCACGCACTGAACTGCTGTGCCCCTGCACCCCGCTCCCTCTGCACTATGTCTCTGTTCCCATGCCCACTCCCTCTGTGCCACGCCTCTGTCCCCATGCCCCGCTCCCCCCTCGAGTACCTACCTCGGCCTCGACACACTCGTGCACTGGACCGCTTCACCGCTGCACCTCTGCACCCTGCCTCTGTTCCCGTGCCCCGCTCCCTCTGCACTGCACCTCTGTCCCCGTGCCCTGCTCCCCCCTCGAGTAGCTACCTCAGCCCCAATGCACTCATGCACTGGACCGCCGTGCTGCTGCAGATCAGTGCCCTGCTGTGCCTCTGCCTCTGCACCCCGCCACCGTGCCACCACGGCTCAGCACCCTGCCGCGCCTCTGTCCCCACACCCTGCTCCCCCCCAGGTCGAGACCACTCTGCATCACCGTGCTCAACTTTGCCTCTGGGACGTCCGGCGGCGGTGGTGTCCTCTGGAGTGCGCACGGAGGAGGAGGCCCTCGCATGCTCCCTCGAACCTCTACTCCATGCTTTCCTGCACTGAGCACCACGCTGCCATGCAGCCTTGCCACCTGCACATGATGGTCCTTGCATGCGCGACGATGCAGGCGCATTGGTGCCACCTGCCGACTGCGGCGGTGAAAATGCAAACGGGAAGGAGCAGCCGCTGCCCAACACGGTGGTGGTGGATGTCGCAGCAGTGAAGTGCAGGCTGTGTATGCCGCAGTGCGAGGGTGTGGCAAGAGCGTTCTGAAACCAATCGTGCAGTGGGCGGTCTGGCGAATAAAAGGGCATTGGGGTGGCATGTGTGAGGACACTGCGACATGTGTGGCAGCATATGTCGCCTGTGGAAGGGAGAGGCAGTGAGCAATATAGGGTGTACGGTAGTATTAAAATCAATATTGAAACAAAGCTTATATAGTGTGTTAATAACAAACATCTAAGTCACTGAGCCAGACTTGCCAGTGGCCACTGGCCAGTAGTCATACTCTTGACTATTGTTTGATCTTGTAATCATGTGCGCTGGCATCCTTCGGCATCACAGATATTTACTGTAAGTTGCGTCAAGGTGTGCGTTGTGAGAAACCAAGTTCAATCACATCATTCATTGACAGCATACTACATAGAATTCAGATCCGGTCACTCGTTGGCTGGTAGTATGACACCCGATAACGGTGGGGAAGAGCAGACACAGAGTCTGATAATAGGCATACTCAAAAGAAAGCCAAAGGCTCACATAGATTCTAGCACAAGTAGTTACTGGATTTCAATCAGAAACTATTATTTATCCTCAATTTGAGAGGTCATGGTTGCAGAGGTGCATACCACAAATTATGCTTTAAGTTTAAACACGACGTGTTCTTCAAGATGCCGAAAAATGCCAGTGCACGTGATCACAAGACCAAACAATAGTCAAGAGTATGAGTGCATTTATTAGTGGACGCCCCTTGCTGCTCACCAAGCATTAAAATATTGGTTGGGCTCAGCATTTCTTTTCTTTTTTAAGTCTAATTTTTAACTGGAATTTATCTGCTTAATAAAGCATTTTTTTCCCCTTCTAACACCTGCCTTCTTTCCCACTTCTATGTCGAACCCAATCACCACTCAAGTGTCATGCCACCGATGTCAACAGAGGAATTGACTACCCATGCTTCACATAACCCCAGCAGAGCCGTCCAAAAGACCTGTGGACACAAGAAGGGCGACAAACTCGATGACGCCCAGAAGGCCTCATGAGCCTTGGCGGCTGCAGGGTGCAAGGTCAAGCAAGAGAGAATGTACACCGACATTGACGAGCTGTTCAACCAGCACGAGGAAGACATTGCAGAACTTACCACCAAGCATGAGAAAAAACCTGAGTACATCAGGGCACTGCTTACCAATACATCACAGTATAAATCAACGCGTCAGCCCAATCTCCGCAACACAATCATCCATGACCTGTCTGTGAAGGCAACGGATGGTAAGCCATGATGCATCCATGAGCTCGAAAAGACTAACTCACTCTGCAGAGGGCCATGCCCTCAAGCTCCCGGCCCTCCAAGCAATGGCCGATAAAATTCTCATTATGGAACTCTCGGAAGCAGAGGAGGAGCACCTCATCACTCAGCTTCAAGACCACCGTGATCTTCACCATATGGGACTCCATGCCTCCAACATCGCTGCTGCCACCAATGCTCGTGGGGCCATTACTCGACTTCAGCAAGAGGTGAGCTTTTTGTGTTCTTTGATACTTATCTTGTGAGCTGATGCATTCTAGATTATGATGCTGTACGAGCGAACGGGAACACGTGCCATCGCATTCTTCACACATGGGCACATCGATGACACCATCATGCCCTCATATGCTGTCTCTGGGGATACAATGGATTTCTTTCTAGAGTGCCAGAAGCTGCACATTGCAGGTATTGACGTCCTCTGTATGTTTGAGCAGTGGTCATGTGCACGCGACATTGGTATGTCAAATCTTTGAGGCCCTGAACTTTGACTTATGTGTTGCTTGTTATGCTGTGATAACACCTCCCCTGCACGAGAGCCTCTCTGGACTGCGCCAACAAGTGACAAAGATAATAGAAGAATCCCTATGTACGTCATGTTCTCTACTTCAAGGCATTTGCCAGGGCTAACTATACAACTAGACAAGATGATTAAAAACTGGACCATACACATGAGTTACATGTATTTCGACGTAGACATCTGCGAGGCCTGGAAGGTCGACATCGAGGGATGGGACGCTGACTCGATCCCCTTCACCAACCCTTTGGACCTCTGCATCGAGCCACTGCATCGTTTACACGATGGTTGGTGTAACGGGTCCATCAAATGGGTCTACATGAAGCTCAACCAGATCACTGCACTTAACAAGGACCTAGAGACACGTCAGGCTGCTGGGGAGAACCTGAAAATGCCACGCAACCGCCGCTCGGATGTGGGGGGTAAGCACTGCCATTGCGGCAACAAGGATCAGGAGGAGGACAATGCTGACAAGGGCGAGGACAAGGACGACAGCGCTGACGACCACGCCAACGACCATGGTGACAACCACAGCAATGAGTTTGGGGATGCCAGCGCTAGAGACCATGGCAACGACGGTAGCTATGCCGGTGGGGACCAGGAGCATTATGGCAATGGTCCTACTTCAAACATGCTGCCGTCGTCTTCAGCACTCATCCTCCTCCACCTCCGGGACCAGGCCATTGATGTTGTCTGCCACCGCCTTCACAGCTGCTGCCTTTGATCCCACCATCTTGGAGGGCTTTGACCTGCTGGACCCTGCCCTCTTCCATCCACCTCTCTTTGACCCCACCCTCTTCAACCCAGCCCTCTTCAACCCCACCTTCAATGCCTCTGCGCTAAGCGGCAGTGCCCCTCCTGCATTTGTCAGCATGCTAAGCAGTGGCGCTGCTGCACACGTCATCATTGAGGGCACTGCAAGCGCTGGCAATGCTGTGGCACCCAACTCCACCTCAGCTGGTGCTGCATCTTTTATCACATACAACCCAGCATGTTCGGTACCTCTCGGCAACACTTCCAACCTCAAGCGCAAGGCAGCGAAGCAGGGCAATGACGCACCTGCAAAGAAGCAGCGCAACTCAAAGCTGGACGGGGCGGCAAAGAAGGGCAAGGCTGCCAGTGGTGCTGCTGACTCAGAGCCACCCGTCGAGAAGGTGCGCAAGGTGCGCATTGACAAGGGCATCCCAAGGGCAAAGCCAGCTGGTGGGGCTTCAGGGGCGGTGTCCTGCATGTCCACGGCATGGGGTTCCCACAACGACAAGACCACCGAGCTCGCAAAGCAGAAGATGCAGGAGAGGAGTGCTGCATGGGTGGCTGCTGCTGCCCAGTCTAACTCCGCTGCCTTGCAGCTCCCACCCACTGCTGTATGAGATCCCATGCATTTATTTTATACCATACGTCCTTCGTTCGCTCGCTCTTCATGCCGTTCACAAGTTACTTATACATATTTTCTTATGATTTCAATTTTAAAGTTTTATCATGGCCCTCATAGCCCCAAATTGCCTCCAAATTAACTTTTATGCATATGCCCAATATACATGATTTTTCTCATGAATTTACATGCAAAAATGCGCGCAGGGGAGGCTTGCGGGCGCTGAGGGTCAACAGATTGATCGGAGTGTGTGCATCACACGGCGTGATGGCCCAGATTGCACGTGCTGCGTGATGGTGTATCTGATCATTGATGGCGCAAGCGCGGCGCACCCGTGCTGACAAAGCCGATGGGGAGGCCCGGCAAGTCCCGCTTGATGCCGCAACTCGCGTGAATTTACATGCAAAAACTGCGCCCAGGGGAGGCTTGCCAGCGCTGAGGGCAGGCCTGTCAGCGGATTGGAGTGATGGCACGCAGCCATGCTCCCACGCTCCGGGACGTGCCGTGTGGGTTGTCATGCAGCGCTCTGGAGCTGATGCCCAGACTCCAGCATGTGCCGTGTGATGTTGGCACCACCTGGATCGTTGATGGCAGCTTATATAAGCACATTGCCACACAATATCGCGCCGCTTCGTCTCAATTCTCATTCTACGTCCATACGACCTCGCAGAGCTTGTTCTAACTGGCAAAAAACTTTGAATATACTTCGGATATGTAAATTAAGTAAGATAATATAAATTAACTGCTCCACTGATCACTATTCATCCATCTCGATGTCTGCTATGGTCTCCCAGTCATCGACAACAACAGGTTCTGCAATAGACTGGGTCAGAGTCGATGGCGGGAGTGGGTATGCACCCGGATTTTCCAAAAAGCATTTGAATGCTGCCTCAAGTGTCGCCTGCTTGGCAGATTTGTTCGGATATCGGCTGTTTACCAGAAGTCCCGGTACACCACACAATCAGAGGATGTCAAACTGCTTGTGAATCTTGACCACAGTCATCCCCTTTGGGTAGATGCCCTCAACTGACCTCACCAACAGGACTTTGAGAAGTCTCTCATGAGTCTCTGCTGCTTCCTTCGCCTTGGCAATTTCTCGGTCCTCTCGAAGCTTGGCCACAACAATTCGGAAGTCTACGAGCTCTTTCTGCTGTGTGTTATATACCGAGCCAAAGGAAGGACAAGATGAGAGACTCCGGAACCAGAGGATTGGAACTTCCAGAAAGTATATGGGGAGATAACGCAAGCACCACAGGACAGTAGGATGTGCGTACTACCGAGGCCGGCGAAGGATGGAAGACCAGGGAATAAACCGGAGGACAACTCAGTGCAAAGCGGAGAGCAAAGCAACGTTAATTATCAAACTGAAATACATGGCATATGTTAGGGGTTTATATAGCTAAGTCCTAATTGTATTCCTAAAAAGGTGCGAGTCAGGTGACCTGTCGGACATAACAATAATACGAGTCCCAAAGAGGATGGAGAAGTGATGTCGGAGAAATTGACAATAAGAACATGGATTATAAAGATGGATAAATGGGAAACACTCAGTAATCCTTCATTGCATAAAAACCCGATGATCCGCAATGGATCCGAGGATATTCCGTCCGGTTCTGGGCTCGGGTACTGGACATGGACCGGAAGGTCAAGGACCGGGAAAGCATGGATATAACACCGTGCAGCTTCACGACCACTTGCATCGATTCGCCGTGCCTCTCTCATGACAAACAGCTGGTCCTCGGGGAGAAACACTGCATCAATAAATGCATTTCCATTTTGGGTGTCACCACATTTGCGCTATCAGCCCATCAATTTTTGTTAACTTTTGTGATTTGGGCGTTTTTGGGGGCTGCGAATATGCTCTAATATCTTTGATATCTCAAAGGTTTACCAAAAGAGCGGATTTCCACTTGATCACCCTCTAATTAGACTGGTTGCATCGCCAGCATACACTGTCTAATTTGTGGGGATACGTGGGCTTTACAGGTGATCCCGGCGTTGCAAAAACCTCATCTACGAACAATCTACGCAATTCCAGAGTCTTGCATAAAAACGTGCAGCCGTGATTTCGCCTCGACCTGTTTGTTCATGTAGATTTTGGCCAAATATGTGATGGCTTACATAAAATGGGGGTGCAGAAAACTATTAGGGACATGGGGATCTTAGTCTTTGGTCATAATTTGGCCAAATCTACCTGAACAAACAGGTCGCAGCGAAATCACGACTGCATGATTTTATGCAAGACTCTGTAATGCAACTTCAGAATATGGGGGAAGCCACTTTAAATTTAGTACGAGGTTTGCCGGGCGCAGCCCTCACACGCAAGTGGCGGATGGGAAAGTGATACTATCAACTTTGTGCCAACTCGACTGACATCGGTGTGCAACTCGACTCGACTCGATCATTCGAGTTGGTCAACTCGATGGCCGAGTCGAGTTACAAATCGGTGGCAACTCGCATCGACGGCAACACTAAAGTCTCACAAGCGTCTGACGGACCGCTTCGCGGTCCGTCATCCTCTTTCCGAAGATCTCGGCCACGGTGTCTATCTAGGAGAGACTACGTGACCGCCAACTACTTCGCAAACAGCAATAAATGCCGTTGCACGAAGGTCGCGAGAATATCCAGTAAGGGTCAGAACTTTGGAAAAGTGTTGAGTCCGCGGATGTAACTTTCATGTAAGTTGGTCGACATTGGAGGACGAGGAACTCCGTGCAACCGAACTTGAATCACTGAATCACCGGGCAATTGGGCCGGGGACCGATCTCAAACTAGAAAGCTAGCGTCGAAAACCCAACCCAGAGATTTCTGGTCACTACCCGAGTCAATTCCTTGGCGCTGAATGCCTAATGCGAGCTGGGTGGGTGTTTATCCATTCGGCGTCGAGCGACCAACTTGAAGCCTAATCGCCTGGCTGAATGCTGTCATGACAAACGCGTTCTTGACTCCGTTACACGTCAAGCTGCGAAGCTAAAACCACGCGTGCCAGTTACGGAACAGAAGGCATCGGAAATTATAATACCGGTCCCAGAACAGACAGCGATAACAGTAGAGCACATAGTGAAACATATAAGTATCGAAGAAAGGCACACAGTTTCAACCGCTAAACCTTCAGCAACCACTGGTTGTCGCGGAAGGAAGGGGCGGGGAAACCGCAGATGGGAGAAAGACACACTGATACTGGCCGCCATGGACCGCAGACGCCGCAGAGGGTGTGACCGTATGAGCAGTGCAGCGCACGAACACGCTTCCCAGTGCGTTGCCGCTGAACGGAAAATCATCAGTTGATAATCTAACTCACCTGATCGAGCAGATGGATCAGAGCATGAAACCCACCATACTGCACAGCCAACCCCGCTTCGCTTGCACCCGCACACATGCACTCCAAACTGCAACTCCGATCTCATTTCAGGGGTGAAATATTGCTCCTCCAGGGCGATGACGACGGATTTCACGACACCGCCCTCACCCCCGCGCCACACTCGCCCGGCAATGGCACCCATATGAATCTGCACACCGCACCCATTTGAGCTCCAGGGGCGTTTGTGTAGTGGAAACAGCGGCCCGTCGTAAGCCAGATCCAGAGCCTGTTCCGTGCGGGGCGTAGAATCGTCCTGGGGTGTGGCGCCGCAAAACAAAGGCACGGTGGTCTTATCGGTCGGATAGGCACCCCCAGTAAGTTGACCGATGAATCGGCCGACATCAGAGGTAGGTATCTGCATGTTGCTACCTCCTACCAGGCTCGGACGCAAACGCGAGCAAGCGGAAAAAAGACGGAAGTTGGTGGCGGTGCTGCTATCATGATTCTTACACGGGAGCATTTCTTTTTGATTGTGATTGACACTCCACAAATAAGTAAGGAGTTGGTTGGAGCTTCCCAAATTTTCAAGCCGAACATTTCAACATGCCACTCTACGGCAAAGGTCTGCATGCGGCCGTCATATATCTATCTTTTCCAACTCCAATGCTATATCGATTCTCAAGCTGAACGAGCCCATAGGTCCACAAGAAAACTTATTTCTCGACATCATACTGCAAAACTGGGAAGGCAATCATCATCTGGAGCACAAGATGATCAGAGCGAAGATGTCCTTGATAAATACCATTGGCAGAATAGCAAAGAAAATGAGAAGAAAAGGAAATCGCTCGAGCATCATTGCAGGCGGGACACCGCCTCATCCGATATCCGTGCCCCACGCTCAAAGCTCTGGAAATAATGCTCCCCATATTCAATGCTCACCACGCCCCGCAACACAACGTCAGCCTCCGCCATCCTCGTCCACCGGATACACATCCAGGGTTTCTCCACTGTCCACAGACGCCACGACGTGGGATCATACGTCAGCGGGAAGTTCTCGATGGTCTCCTGCGAGGGTCCCACCATCTCTTCGGGCACCCCGCTCGACATCTGTGCACCCAACCGCAGCGTATCGAGTACAAATCCCGGGGGCAGCGCGAGCCGCGCGACGACCGTGGTGTGCAGCGTGTGCCGCGCGACGGTGCCCGGGTGGAACGTGTCCAGATGAGCGTTGATCGCAAGCGACTTGAGCGCAGGAAAGGAGTGGTGGATCGTCTCGAGGAGCGAGGCGGAGGCCGTGGTTACACCGATTTCCAGCAGCTCTACACTGTTCCCGAGTTGGGGCAGGATCGGCTCGAGTACGAAGGGCGCGGACACACTGGAGACGCCGTGGGAGGACCACAAGCGCACTGTGAGGAGAGTGCGCCTTTGCGCGAACGTGGGTGCGAGGTGCGGTGGCCCGTGGTACGAGGTGAGTTTTCGCAGGATATCTGTGGGAAATGGAGGGAGAACCTTGGGCACGGGCCCGTCTATGATGGACGAACGAAAGCGGAGGGAGGAGACATTGGGACATTGCGCAAGGGCTGCGACAAAGTCCGGCAAAGCGGTGAAGCGGAGGGAGATATCGAGGCTCGTGAGGGAGTGAAGCCCTGATGCAACATGTAGAATAGCCCGCGTGATACTCTCGGTGCCCGTGGCACCCGCAATTATTCGTTCGATGGAGTCTGCGAACGTGAGTTTGAGCAGGGTCTTAGCAGCAGAGGGGAAGATCTGAGTCGGACTCGTGCTGAGATTCAGAAGCAACACCTTTCGTGCTGGAATTGGGACGTCCCCGCGTGCGTAGGGATGCATCTCTAATTCAAGATGCTCTATATCTAGGGATCCAAAAAGAGATCGAAAAGTTTCGTCGCATGGAGGAAAATGGAGCGTGAGTTTTGTAAGGTTCACAAACCGGGGGAGCGCAAGGATTAGCTCCCGCATTACGTCCTCTACCGCCTCATATTCTGCCTTATGACGTCGGTTGTAGCCAGGAGGATATGGTGATATGAATACTTCCCTCACCGCCGTGGAAATCTCGGCGGTAGAGAGAAATTTCAAGCGCGCAATGGAGCGTTCCTGGTATCCTGGGAGTTGGAGACGCATACTGAAGCGCCGGAATGCGAATGTCTGTAGAAACGGAAAGAATTGCTGAGATCGAAAGTAGAGGGGAAGCACGATCCATCGAAGGCGCTTGCAGACCCGTGTTAGAGGTTCCAGGGCCTCTTCAACACTAAAAGCACAGATGTCGAGCCAGATTTCAGTCGGAAGGATTGAGTCACTGAGTGTAATAGACGACGTTGTTTCCAGAGTAAACGAGCGGGATTTCTAGCTGCCACAGTAGGAAGACGATCGTAACATTACATTGAAGTGTCCTCACCTTCAAGAATCTCAGAAATCCCGACGACCTCCGCCCCGGAGATGGAAGGAGCATTTGGGACATGTGGTGGGAGGAGGTCACGGTTGCTAAGACGCACAGCCACTGGATTAGCTAACGACGGCCGAAGATGCCGATCGGCCCAGATGTTCAATGGTTGAACATAATTCAACGAATCGCCCGAGTCGACTAGAGGTGAGGAACTGAATTTATCATAAGATACCCGACTGTACCACTCGGGTCTGTCTATTACCTAGCGGCTCAATCAAGTTTGACAGTATTTCCTCTGGAAGCAACAAATTGACCCAGTAGAGGTGACGTCTTCAAACGCAGAATATCACAACCATTCAGTAAAGGGTATCTATATAAATGCACATAAAACCATAAAGTTCCTGATGCAGATTGGACGCGTTCGTGATTTATTGACTGCAGGGAACCTGAGTCACGATTGAGAGAGAAGGGAGGATTGCACACCTGCTCATCACGCTCTTGAACCGCCTCCTTCGGGGCCGAGAAAATACCCTGCCATTGATCCTTTCACTTCCTGGGTGATCCTGGGTAAAGTTTCCTTCAATATAATTTGGGTCTTCAGACAGCGAAAAGCGTGTTTGAAGGACCTCCGGCCGCGTGAAAATACCGATGTGGTGCGCCCGTTGCCGTCGACCAAGCGACCGCCCAAGATGGGACGCAATCAGTGCGATGAGTCGGGTGGTTGCGCACATCCAAGACCGGTCTATTCTTCGCGATGCTCTCCCATTCAGGGGAGAGGACGGAGAATCCCATCAGAATCCGGTTCTGGTGCCGGGGGTCAAGCTCGTGGAGCTCGATGGGAAGCCCAGCAATCGCAGCCATCATGTCATCGGGAACATTGAGATTCACGAGCTGATGGTAATAAATGTCGACCAGCATGTTGGAGAGCGCGGAAGGAACCTCGTTCGGCTGCGTCAAGGGCTGGTAGAAGTGGTAACTGGCCTCGCTGAATTTGGACGGTCCATACAGCGCATTTGTAACCCAAAAAAAGCGCGGACCTGCTAAATGGGCGTCTGATCACTGCCGCCCTCCGCATCATCCACCCCAGCGGGCAGGCTGAACATCGTTTCGAAGACGGAGTCAGTCTGAGCGAGGTGATATTTATGAATCTAAGTAGCCTTTCTTTCAGAGACGGAATGGTTGTGAGGGAGGAATAAAGTCGCCGTCGGCTCTGTAGAATTCTGGGTCTCGGACGAGGTGAACATCATTGACCACCACAGAGTTGTCATCGACCCGAACCCTCTGACATTGTACAGGCGGGCCGATAACGAGTGTTGTGTCCTCGGGATCATCTTCCTCCCTGCTTCGCTTGAGATTATCTGCCGAAGTACTCATGGTCGATGAGGGAGAATGTGGCATAAAAGAGAGAGAAGTTGCATGCAACCGTCAGTCACATCTCACGTGAGACCCTCACCTTGCCACATTACGCTTGGGCCTTTGCACGCGCTTACGCTTTTGGTCGCGCTTAGATCGTGCTATCACCATAGTCCTGTAGTGGATCCCATATTTAGTATGATAGAAAGCCAGCGGGCGATCACGAAACAATTATACAGACTTACGACGATGTATCTGAGTGGCAAATCTATAAACGCACGATAATAGGTCAGTTTGTGCAATGACCCGAGAAAAAAAGAAGCCTTGAGATGCTGCATATGAATTTCCGATACGGACTCCAATGCATCCAAGACAAGGACGGGAAACGACGCATTTGATCTTACATATTATATATCGGAAATAGCTAGAACATTCAACTGCTCAACGTCAGCCACGAAGGTAGACCGAATCGTCCGGGTGCACATACCGTTTTTCCTCACGAATATTTGTAATATATAGCCATTACATAAACTGACTTGTATTTCGTCGGTTCCAAATTGGTATCATCCAGGATCTGGCGGTCAACAGAAATAAGTCAATAACCACACGCCAAGTACGATAGTTCCTCATCAAGGGCTCAGGTGGAATGATGTGAACCAGCTGTGTAAGACGAAACGGGTCCCCTTCCTGTACATGTTCACATGCTCGTTCATCAATGCCACTGCGATCTTCATCAGTGTCGGAAGCATCCAAGTGTGAAAGGAGTTGCACACAAAGACGATTTTGATTTCTGTGGCTCCACCACGCGCTGAGACACCTGGTACTTCATTTCGCACATAGAGCTATTTCTCTGATTAACCGAATATAAATCCGAGGCGATGGACAGCGCGTACCACGAGTTCCAGCCTGTTCCCAGTCCGCGGACATATGTTTTTCGTCGCAACCAGGACAGTCAACAGGCACCACGGGTATCAACCCCGACAGCGCTTCACGATGCTCATGTCAAACCGTGAGCCCGGTCGCACTTTCGCGGCGAATTCGCGTGGGTGGATGGTGGCGCTGTTCGGAGACACGATATTGTAATCTCCACGCTCCACGTATCTGAATCCTGCCTCTGGCCGGTCCTTCAGATTCGCTTTCACAATCTGATCCAAATCCTGCCAATTCGAGTTTAAGGATAGATACTTGGAAAGGATAAGACGGTACCCACACTGAGTGCGCGACAGAAATAGAACGGGATCGGAATCGTCGCTCCCGCCAGATCTGTCACATAGAACAAGTCGTCGGAAACTCCACGTGGAACGTGTTAGCCCTGAATGAGATCGTGCAGGACTTGGAGGTGTTCACCGACGCCGTGCACTTGATTGTCGAGCACTGGGACATCTACACGCTGGACTTGGTATCCAACATCATGCGAAGTAGCCCTACACATAGCGCGATTAACGGAGACATCCCGAAGTAAGATAGACAAACAGACAGCAAGGAGCGACAGCGCAAGCCACAGTGTGCCGATCACAGCCCTGGGCCCACCGATCTTTGCGAGAAACTTCGTCAGGAGCGATCAGCACGCTTTGACCTCTGCATAGATCCTGTGCACGACGAGATACCCCGGGCCTTGTGAGGCCGAAGTATTATCATGCCTGAGCGCAGACACTGCGAGGCTGAGATTTATGATGTCACTGTGCAGGGATTTGAGGCGTGTCTTCGGCGTTTACCATCTTGACTGCACTTCATCCACTAGCCATGTCCGTCACGCTCGCATGCGGATCCTTTGGTGGCATAGTGGACTCAGTGCGGCTGGCTAAACGCGTCGTCGAGATCCTCTACCAGGGCGGGTGGCCGTCAGGCGAACGCAAAGCCCTGATCTGTGAAGGCACCACAGCTCTGGCGGCAGTGAACAGCAATGAACCTTAGCGAGATCGGGAGCGGCGGCCTCTTACGGAAACGGCCTTAGTCGCGCAAATTTGGGGCCTGGTATACATAGGACCATCTGATGTCAGTGATCTATATATGAAGGGACAGTGACACTGCCACCACGTGAAGGGACAGTGACACTGCCACCACGTGAAAAAAGCGTGAAATCAGCGTGACTTGCACATGACCGGCTGGCGTCGCGAAGCGCCGCCACGCCGCCGGAGGATGCCGAAGGCATTCTCCGCGTGACGAAGGTGACAAAGGCATTCTCCGAGTCACAAATGTGACCCGTCTTGGCGCTCTGCGCTGTCATGTGACCTTTTGGGCGAGTGCGGCGCGAAGCGCCGTCATGCATCACGTCACATAACCGGCTTGCGGCGCGAAGCGCCGCCACGCCGCCGGAGAATGCCGAAGGCATTCTCCGCGTGACAAACGTGACAAAGGCATTCTCCGAGTCACAAATGTGACCGCTCCGGCGGCGTGGCGGATGCCGAAGGCATTCTCCGCGTGACGAACGTGACAAAGGCATTCTCCGAGTCACAAATGTGACCGGTCTTGACGCTCCGCGCCGCCGGCAGCATGACAGCATGACAAGTGATAGACATGCTGCTGCCTTGAGGCTCTTTCTTTCTCTCCTCCCTCCCCCACAGTGCTCATTGCCCAGGTGTGTAAAACAGTTGTTGCACACAGTTTCTGTCTCATTCTTTCTGTTTTCTTAGCCTGTCTCAGGCATCTACCCCTATTACCACTGGAATATTCTCAACTTTTGGTGCTCATTATCCAGGTGTGTTCCCACTCTGTCAGGTGTGTAAAAAAAAATGGTTACACAGTTTCTGTCTTATGCTTTCTCTTTTCTTAGCCTGACCTGATACTGTCTGAGTCATTGACCCCTGTTACCCCCAGTTTTGTGCATGGTAAATTCAGATATATTCCTATCTTCAAATCCACCTCTCATTTTACTGATTTCAGGTCTTTTCCTGCTTTAAAATCTTTCTTCTGCTACTTTCCCTCTGCATTGACCCAATGTACGTAAATCCTACATATCCTGTTAATTTGTTTTAATTATCTGTAGGGATCCAAACACTCCTCCCAACACTCCGCAGCGTGCTCGCATAGCTGCTCAGAGCCAAGAACGAGATAATCGTGTTCTTGATAGCCCCCAACGTCACCGTCCACCTCGGCTGTCACAGCCTCTGCCAAGGGGTGTAGCTCAACCTCCTCAGGGTGATGTTTTTGGTGGTGGACCTGCACATGCAATACAGCGTCTAACTCCCAACACTATTGCTGTGATCCAGGATCATATAGCTCAGTTAGATGCTCCCCGTCCATTCCAGCCCATGCCTGGAAATTTCAGGCAACCAGATCCACCTCCTCCACAAAGGGATAATGTTGCACCTCCAAATAATAATAGAGCTGAAATGCTGGAGCATCTGCTTGCCTTGAGGGCACAACAGCGAGAAATTCCGGATTTCCTACCTCCACAGCGACCAGTATTAACTCCTAATACTAGGGCTGGGATGCAAGCACATTTGGCTCACTTGAATGTTCCCCGTCCATTCCAGCCTGTGCCTGGAAATTTCAGGCAACCAGATCCACTGCCTCTACAAAGGGATAATGTTGCACCTCCAAATAATAATAGAGCTGAAATGCTGGAGCATCTGCTTGCCTTGAGGGCACAACAACGAGAAATTCTGGATTTCCCACCTCCATGGCAACCAGGATTAACTCCTAATACTAGGGCTGGAATGCAAGCACATTTAAATGTGCCTAGACGTCCTCAGCAATTCCCTCCTGCTCAGCCTCCACCAATGGTGATACCCAATACTACAGCTGGGATGCAAGCACGGTTAGCTGAGTTGAGTGTACCCCGGGTTTTTCAACCTGTACCACATTACCAGCAGCAGGCACCTATTCCACAGATTCCGCAGCAGCCTCAGCTACGGGTGCCTCAGCACAGATGCCTCAGCCACATCATCCTCAGCCACAGCATCCTCAGCCACAGGTGCCTCAGCAGGCTGATCCTGGGCATAATTATCCAGACCCTCCACCTTCCCCACCTTTTCCTCAATTTGTGCCAATAGCAAATCTTCCAAAATATTTCCGTCCAGTCATAGAGGCCACCGTCATTCCTGTGCATCTTGGCTCTATGGATAAAAAATGCCAAAAGTGTGGAGCACTTCACTGGGAGGCAGAGCAGCTGTCCAAGTCCACAGCTGATAACCTTCGATTTGGCACATGCTGTTTGGATGGAAAAATTCAGCTACCTAATGTTCGTGCACCTCCCAGAGATCTGCTGGAGCTTTTTGATGGAACAACCTCCATTCAAAACACTTTCTGGATAACATCCGTTCTTACAATGCTGCATTTGCTCTGGCTTCACTGGGGGTCACTGTAGATAAAACTGTGCAGGGTGGTGGCAATGCCCCATATGTTTTTAAAATTCAAGGAGCACTCTATCATAATGTTGACTCTTTGCTTCCAGAGCCAGGGAAAAACCCGATCTATGCCCAGCTGTATTTCTATTCCAGTGCAGATGCAAATGCTGCACGCTTGCATCAAAATCAGGCACACAACAACATGCGGGGTCTTAAGGCTGAAGTCTTGGGAATCATAGATGGTGTACTGCGTCAGAATCATGCATACGTCAAGGTCTTCAAAACAGCATTTGAAAGACTCCAGGAACAGCACACCGCTCATCCTGAAGCAAGAAATGAAATGCGCTATTATCAGATGCTCAAAGAATGCTCCAACAGCTGATGAAGTTGCTGTCATTCTCCCTGGGGATGGATCAAACCCTCCAGACTATCGGGACCTTATTGTTCACTACAGACATGGTGGTTTGCACAGGATTTATGAAACAAGTCCAGGTTATCAACCCATGCTCTATGTCTTGCTGTTCCCTATGGAGAAAATGGATGGCATCCAGGACTCCCCCTGAACTTGGTGGATGGTGGAGCTGCAGAAGAGAGCGAAGAGGATCGTGAGCCAGGAGAGGAAGAAAATAATCAACCCAAAGCACACAAAACAATTACTCTTCTGGAGTACTATGCATATCGTCTCCACCAACGGGCTACAGACTCTGTCCACATTTTTCAGGCTGGGAAACTCTTGCAGCAGTGGATTGTTGATGCATGGGCTGCCACAGATCAGAGCCGTTTGACTTGGTACAAGAATAACCAGAAGAAGCTCAGAGTTGACATGTACCAGGGTTTGGTTGATGCTGTTGCAAATGACGCTGCTGCCATTTTGGGAGATATCGGCCAACGGTTCATCTTGCCATCTTCCTACATTGGCGGTTCTCGGCACATGTTCCAGCTATATCAAGATTCTCTGGCAATAGCCCGCTACAACGGAAAGCCTGATTGGTTCATGACCATGACTGCTGATGCCACTTGGCCTGAAATCAAAGATGCTCTTCTTCCTGGCCAGCAGCCAGCTGATCGACCAGATTTGGTTGCACGAGCATTCAGAGAAAAAATCAGGATCCTACTCAAGGCTGTCAAGAGAGGGGATTTTGGCAAATGTGCAGGTGTGGTCTACACTATTGAGTTTCAGAAGCGTGGACTCCCCCACATACATATCTTGATTTTCCTCACCCCTGAAGCTCGGCTGAAAAATGCTGAAGACATTGATCGGGTTGTGTCTGCTCAGCTCCCTGATCCTGAAACACACCCAAAGCTCTTTGAATTGGTAACAAAACTCATGGTTCATAATCCATGTGGTGCCCAGAATCCAAATGCACCATGCATGAAGGATGGGAAATGCTCAAAAGGCTATCCAAAACCATTCCAGGAGCAAACTCAGCTATCTGAAAACGGCTATACTACATATGCTCGCCCTGATAATGGTCGTCACTTCATCAATGCAAAAGGCCAAAAAATTGATAATCGATGGGTTGTGCCCCATTCTCCTCGGTTAATCCTGGAATTTCTATGCCACATCAATCTGGAATGCTGCATTTCAATCAGGGTATGTAATTTTTAAAAAACCAGACTGAACATCTCATTGTTGACTTTGAACTGTCCTACAGTCCACAAAATACATCCACAAGTATGTCTTCAAAGGACATGATCGTGGTACTCTGGAGCTTGCAAATGACCAAGATGAAATTCAACTTCATCTGGACAGCAGATACATCTCTGCTCCTGAGGCTGTCTGGCGACTTCTAAGATATCAAATGCATGAGGAGACACCCACTGTGGTCCGACTGCAGATTCACCTTCCTAATGAGCAAGCTGTGGTCTTTGATGAGGATGCAGATCCTCAGGAAATTCTTGAAAGGGCAGCAACCAAAGACACCACCTTGACTGCTTTCTTCAAAGCCAATGCTGAAAACCTTCCTGGAGCACGTACTCATTTGTACCAAGAATTCCCTCAGCACTTTGTGTGGAAAAAAACAAAAGCAAAACAGGTGTGGAAGCTCAGGGAGCAAGGGTTTGCTATTGGTCGCATGTATTATGCTGGGCCTACAGCTGGGGAACGATTCTATCTTCGACTTCTCCTGACTGTTGTCAAAGGTCCAACATCATTTGTGGATCTACGCACAGTTGAGGGTGTGGTGCACCCAACATTTCAGGCAGCATGCCTAGCACGTGGTCTACTGCAGGATGACAATGAATGGCAACAGTGCTTGGAAGAAGCTGCAGTCATGCAAACTGGCCATCAGCTTCGACAGCTGTTTGCCACCATTCTCAAAGAGAACTGGCCTCTGAAGGATCCTGTAGCCCTTTGGGATCGTTTCAAGGAGAACATCTGTGATGACATTCAGCACAAGCTCATCAATAAGGGCTTTCCCAACCCATCCCCACATCAGATCTATGACTATGGCCTTTATCTTCTGGAGCAGATCCTGCATGGATCAGGGAAAGAACTGGCAAATTACCCTCCTATGCCACAGCCAGTTGAAGACTGGGATCAGATGAATCAGAACCATCTCATTGCTGAACAGCTTGCATATAACATACGGGAGCAGCACAATCTAGCACAACCTCGCATTGATGGCCTCAATGCTGAACAATGAGCAGCTTTTGACACAATCATGGATTCAGTTCTCAACAATGACCCAAAGCTCTTTTTCTTGCAAGGTGCTGGGGGGACTGGGAAGACATATGTCTATAACACCCTCTGTTATGCATTGAGGGGTCAGGGCATTATTGTTCTGTGTGTGGCATCTTCTGGGATTGCTGCACTGCTACTCCTAGGAGGTCGAACTTCTCACTCCAGATTCAAGATTCCCATTTTGCTTTGGGAAGGCATTCTCTGCAATATCAAAAAGAATTCCTTGGTTGCAGATCTTCTTCGGCAGGTTGGTTTGGTCATCTGGGATGAAGTTCCAATGCAAGATCGTCGTGCACCTGAAGCAGTTGACAAGACAATGCAGGACATCCGCAATGATGACCGTCCCTATGGAGGTACTACTGTGGTATATGGTGGAGATTTCAAGCAGATTCTGCCTGTGGTTCTGAAGGGTGGACGAGAACAGATTGTTGGCCTCTGTCTTCAACGCTCATTGTTGTGGCAAAAGATCCATCAGCTGCATCTGACCCAAAATATGTGTCTTGGTGGGCCAAATGCTCCACAAGAGGAGAAGGATTTTGCTAAATGGCTTCCGGATGTTGGGAATGGTCGAAATATTGATCCTGCCCAAAACATAAAGCTTCCTGACTCTATGAAACTGCCACAGAACACAGTTGACTGCCTTCTGAACACTCTCTACCCTGGCATCTCCACTCTCCCTGCAGACCAACAGCATGACCAATATTTCCTGGAGCGCACCATTTTGTCAGCACGCAATGATGATGTGGACGAGATCAATCAAATGCTGCTTGACAAGATGCCTGGCGAGGCAGTTGTTCTTCACAGTGCAGATTCTCAGGTGATAGAAGAAGGAGTTGACAATGGCTTTGAATATCCTATTGAGTATCTCAACTCAATCAAGGCATCTGGCCTGCCTCTCTCTAAATTGGTGTTGAAAGTTGGATGCCCCATCATGGTCCTTCGGAATTTGGATCCTGCAAATGGTCTCTGCAATGGTTCCCGTGGCATAGTCACCAAAATATCCCCACATGTCATAGAGATTCGACTCATTGGTGGAGAACATCATGGCAAAACTGCATTTATTCCTCGCATCACCATCACTCCCTCTGCTGAGGAGATTCCATTTGCTATGAGACGCCGGCAGGTTCCAGTTCGTCTTGCCTTTTGCATGACCATAAACAAAGCACAAGGCCAGTCAGTGAAACATGTTGGCTTGGATCTTCGCACAGATGTCTTTGCCCATGGACAGCTCTATGTTGCCCTTTCCCGTTCCACTTCCAGTCAACGGATCAAAGTACTCTTCAAAGGAACTCATAATACCACACTGACCAAGAATATTGTATACCCTGAGGTTCTTCTCTAATTGTTTGGTATGTCATTTTACTTTGAATCTCAAATTTTCTAACAAGATTGAGAGGCATTTATTTACATACATATTTTTTCTGTATACATATTGCATGCTGTAATTTAAAAGCTGAAATACTGAGATTAA
Organism: Mycena sp. CBHHK59/15; assembly: GCA_029204085.1. Taxonomy (NCBI): domain Eukaryota; kingdom Fungi; phylum Basidiomycota; class Agaricomycetes; order Agaricales; family Mycenaceae; genus Mycena; species Mycena sp. CBHHK59/15. Next base: position 167,940 of record JARGXW010000046.1, on the reverse strand, counting down.
GCCTGTGTGTGTTACTTGCCAAAGGCACAGGTTCCTAAACATGGGCACTTACACTTATATCTTTTAGTTATAATATTCAGAAACCAAAATACTGAGATTAAGCCTGTGCATGTTACGTGCCGAAGGCACGGGTTCCTAAACTTGTCTATATATAAAAAGACAATGACACTGCCACCACGTGAAAAAAGCGTGAAATCAGCGTGACTTGCACATGACCGGCTTGCGGCGCGAAGTGCCGCCGTCATGTGACCTTTCGGGTGAGTGCAGCGCGAAGCGCCGTCATGCATCACGACTAAGCGCGGGCAATGAACTGGCGCGAAGCGCCGTCACGGTAAGTGCAGGGAACATTGCCCGCGCTTATGCGAGTTCCCCGCTGCCCCTGCTTGCAACCATCAGCCATGGCGCGAAGCGCCGGCAAATCCCGGGGCTCTACATATATAAGCCGTGGCGCAATGCACCAAATGTATGAGCGTTGGAGAACCCCCTCCCTCGCTTATGTAAACGCTACTGATGTCACATCACAAATATAACATCACAACCTTACATCAGATATGTGCACATCCGTGACATCAACAACAGCAAAGTGCAAATGTGATGCCCCATCACACGTCACCGATACTTAATATATTACTATTTTAAATACACATTTAGATATATTTCTGTCTCAGACTACACCAATATATTGCATTCATGAATGGATATGTCTTTGGCCACTGTCATGTCACGACCTTGAAACAGAAAAAGTCAGGTTCACCCTATGGTCATTAGAGCAAAGTTGTAGAGCTTCAAAAATACTACAACATTTGTATGGGCCATTTTTCCATAGATTGCTTAGGTAAGCCAGAAAACACGAAATACTCGCAGAAAGCCAGCAGTTTTGAAGGCCTGAACAAAAAAAATAACATTTGCCCTAGGGTCATTAGAGCAAAGTTGTAGAGCTTCAAAAACACTACAACAGTTATATGGGACACTTTTCAATGGTTTAATTAGGTAATCTGAAAAATGCGAAATATTTGCCAAAAGCCAGTAGTTTTCATTTTTCAGGTGTTCATTCTGACAAATTCCCAAGAGGAGTTTGGGACTGTAATCCCCGATACTGACACCTGTTTTAGGCAGACAGGCAAGTTTCGGGGTCTGTCAATCCAGGTACATAGCCAGGGCAGGTATTTTTAATGGACCGTCTGTGTCTTCAAATAGGGTGGTTCTGCTTTGAGAGGAGACTGTTATATTACTACTTTGAAATCCACCTCTCATTTACTCTCTTCCCCTGATATATTGCTTGAGTCTTTTGGCACCATTTACCTGTTTTGTGCATGGTAAATTCAGATATTCAAATCCACCTCTCATTTTAATTTATCTACTCTCTTCCTGTGGCCATTTCCAGGTCACACGATCAGCTTGCTTATGCTCACACAGGGTTTCCCAGGTCATGCATGACCATCAGCATGCACTGCCTATTGCTGCTGCTGTTGTCCATGTCAAAGGAATTGGGAATAAACTTCAAAAACCAAAATACTGAGATTAAGCCTGTGCGTGTTTTGTGCCAAATGCACAGGTACCTAAACATATATTTTTTTAGTTATAATATTCAAAACCTGAACTTCTGAGATTAACCATGTGCCTGTTTCATACTGAAGGCATGGGTACCTACACTGGGTTTTCCAGGTCATACGTGGCTACTGCTATTGAAATACTGACATTAAGCATGTGTGTGTTCATGCCAAAGGCACGGGTACCTACACTGGGGTTTCCATGTCACACATAGCTACTGCTGTTGTGGTCATCCATACCAGAGGGATGGGGAATAAACTTCAAAAACTGAAATACTGAGATTAAGCCTGTGTGTGTTTCATGCTGAAGGCATGGGGATAAATAATATTCAAAATCTGAAATACTGAGATTAAGCATGTGCATGTTTTGTGCCAAAGGCATGGGCACCTCCACTTATATCTTTTAGTGATAATATTCAAAAACCAAAATACTGAGATTAAGCCTGTGTGTGTTACGTGCCGAAGGCACGGGTTCCTACACTTGTGAAACTAAAGGGAGAAAAGGAAGAAGTCCCGTGATCGCCTCGCAGCGACGAACCAAACAGTGCCAAAGGTCGCACTGAAGTGCGCAGGGTTCGAACGTCCAAGGAGTATGGGAAAAATGGTCAGAATCTCGTTGATCTTGAAAGTAAGAATATATCAAATAAAACTGCACCATGGGAATGAGTAAAAATCTAACGGTCTCTGATTCAGGCTAAAAGTTGCTTTGTTCCATAACTGCGGTGGACGAGTCAATGCTCGGTATCCCTAATCTCATCCACAAATTTTGTCAATTTCAGGAGCCGATTCAGAGCTCCGCCAAGGATCTCTATTGTGTCCAATAGATCTGGAAATGCACAATGGGTCGGGGAAGGGTCGGGATTTCTTTTTTTCTCATTTTCCTCTGTACCTCTATGGCCCCGGTATCTTCCGGGAATAGTTTCAGTAGCACTTATAAATGTTTTCTCAAATAAATTAAGGGATCCGCTCAGGACAGTGATTGAGAAGTAATTTCCGAACATCAAACATGATGTTTTTAGTGTAATTTTACGTGTTCTGTCCTACAATCCTACATCAAGGCCCCAGAAAAATTCAAAAGGCTTAAAGCATAAATAAATAAAAAATTAAAGCAATTTTGAATCTCCAGAGTTTCTTACCTGTGACGTTGCCGCGGTCTGGAGAGGGACGACATCTGGGGCGTCTCGTCAAATGATGTCACGCTTGTATACCACCAGACGTGAACACCAGCACATCGCCCTAGAAAACAAAATTGCAACCTGAAAAATTCATTTAAGATCATTCTTCACTCATTTTTTGGAGCCTCTTTACAATATTTGAGGACAGAACGAAGCCAGAACAACGAAAATTGCACCAAAATTATTGAGTTTGAGCTGCCCGGCAACTGCATCTCGATCATTTCCTCCTAATGGATCCCTTAGTCCTTTGGCAAATACACTAAGAAGTACTACAACAACAAATTCCTCTGACATTGGGGAAGTGGAGGTACAGGGAAAAAGAGAGGAAAAGAAATTTAGACCCTTAGCCAGTGTGCATTTCGAGACCCATTGGCCATAATAGTCATGGTACCATCTGTCAGTTAAGGACCGTGTTTGAAGCTGGATTTGATGCTCACCTTGCGCAATTATTGCAGGTATCATTGAGTCCGAACTGAACTTTCTGTGGAAGCGCCAAAGGGGCGAATCAATATATCAAATATGTTGGACAGAGATTTATTGCCGTTTTCAGAAAAGCTGGTGCTCGTGACTTTTTGTGACTTTTTGTGCGCTTTGAGTCAGATCTTCGGCGGGCCATAACTCAACGACCGCTGGACGGATTCACGAAATTTTTATATGCCCGTGACAGGCTCTTCGAGGGCTAGGGCGCCCCATGCGTCTTGGGCCGAGATTTTTAGGTCCCACAATGCCCTTTTTGGGCACGACAGATGGAGTCGGCAGGCTCTAGCATCGTAAATACTGCATGTATCGAGTTGGCTTCTTGAACACGTACTCTTTACCATGCTACTGAGCGCGCCCCGGGCACAGATTCAGGTGAGAATGAGCTATCTGTTTCTTAGCATGTGATCATGTACATCAACTTCACGCCGTGTTCCTTTCGTACTTCCACCATGACTCGTGATAAAGCATTATCTGACGACCTCTGTGGAGCGATCCTCTACATGGCCCGAACCCTGGATGTGCCTGCTATCTGCCATTACACTGGATGCAAGAAACGAACTGTCCAATGAGTCCTCGAAGACTATCGCAAGAAAGGGACAGTCATGCAGGAACATTTGCGGCTCGAACTCCAGGGGCAAAGCGGGCGATGACCCACGGTGACATAAGGGTGCGCCGAGTGCCACATTCAGTGAGAACAAGCTAACGAAATCATACAGTTCCTCACCGGAGTGGTGCGACATAGTCCTGATGTGTATCTGGATGAACTCCAAGAGGCCCTTGAAAAAAAGCGGGGCTCTGAAGTCAGTGAAGCAACAATTTGGAGGAGTCTGAAGCGATCTGGGTTCACTATGAAGAAGGTATGTGCTCAGCCCATGCACATAGTGTGTATCAATGACTTAGATGTTTTAGCTGACCCGTGATGCTTTGGAGTGCAGTGCCGTCAAGCGGACAGCATACCAATACACATATGGGATGGAATATACACCAGAGCAGACAGTTTTCGTAGATGAAAGCTCATTTGACCGGAGAACATCTATCCGTCATCGGGCATGGGCTTTGTCAGGTCAACGTGCCATCCGCAAGTGTTTCTTTGTCCATGGACGACGGTAAGCTCCCAGATGGTAACCATACTATATACCTGACTATTGGACAGATACTCCTTGCTACCGGCACTGTCCCTCGACGGTATACTTCATGTCAAAATCGTGGAAGGATCATTTACGGCAGTCCTCTTCTATGAATTTATCGACAGACTCCTGGACCACATGGAACCATTTCCGGGAAAGAACTCGGTAATTGTGATGGACAACACACGTATTCACAAGGACCCAGCCATTATTCAGCTTATAGAAGGCCGGTAAGTCCACAATATTGGCTTATCTCATACCTATGCTAACAAAATATAGTGGCATGAAGGTTATGTTTCTACCACCATATTCCCCGGATTTTAACCCGATCGAGCTTGCCTTCTCTGTCATCAAGGCCTTTGTCTGACACCACGGCATACTTGGCCGGGAGGATGTAGATCAGAACAAGGACGACACCTACGTTTACCTCCACCTTTTTGATGCGGCATACTCAATCACACCCGAGGATGCATTAGGTTTTTTCATCATTGTGGGTATGTATAATAGCAACAGAAACGATGTAATAGTAGTTTAGATGACTGAGAATCAGTTATATGAATTGCGAACCCTTTTACTGGCTGAATTGAGAAGTTTCACCATATCTTCTTTGGCATACTTGACCATCCGCTTTGCTGTCCCCAGGGGAGCAGCTGTAAGGGTGACCAACTGTTCTGCGGTCACACCTTCCATGTCTGTCAGGTCCCAGATGCCGTGCTTTTAAAACTCGGTCACATAACCACAGTAAAAGAGGTTGTGATGGCCATGCGTCGCATCTGCATCAAGTGAGCTCAGCCACGTTCGGATGTTGGGAGCCTCTGTGGCAACTGTGCACTTTGTTCCACTGGATGGCTGATGCCTGAGGCCATCCTGGCCAGGGGAGAATAGAGCTGCTTGACGGGAAGAGCCTGCTACAGGCTGTTGTCGGGGAGTGGTTGGCTGTGGTGTCTCATATGGGACAATGTTGTTCCGCATCATCATTCCACCCATCGCAATGCCCATCATGGCCTGAACCCATTGAGGAGGTTTGTCAGAAGCAACAGCTCCACTCTGAGCCAGGGCTTTCCTGGCAGCATGCTGTCTCAGAGCAGCGTCAGTGATGTTGAGGTCTGCGGGAACATTTTCTATTGTTGCCCGATGTATACTCTGTAGAACGTACCAGTCAGCTCTGAAATATGTAGGGATCTAACTGCTTACAATCAAATGAGCCCATTTTGAAAGGTCATTGGCAACGAGGTGGTAATGATCACCATTTGACAGAACCAAGCAGGACCGGTCATGCTCTGCACACTTGTATTTATCCTCCAACTGCTGATAGAATATGTGTGTCTTTGATTCAGGTCTTACTCAGCAGCCAGATCATAGTTGTTTCAATATTCTGTACTCACCATCTTCCTTCGCCAAATGAAGATACAAGAGGGTCACTCAACAAGCTCTAGCGAGGCATGTCCACGTTTGATGACTATTTGTTCAAGCTAATTCATGGTGTCGTCTTGGAATGTCACAAAGGTGCAAGGGCTGTGTTCTCGCATTCGGGATTCACCTATAGTAGACTGCACAGATTCACTGGCAGTTACAGACCTAGAATGTACACCTCCCCGCTGAACAAGTGTTCCTGGGCAGTGTTTGTTCAATCAACATCTTTTCCATCTTTCGGATCTCGCTGTCTTGATCAGCTGTGTGAAAACAATCGACATTCATCTCTGCATATCTCAGTTTGATGCTATTACATGGCTCGTTCGACGTTGTTCCGCCCCAGACTGCATTGCTCGCTTTCAAACTATTGTGACCTTCGTGAGCCCACATTCAAAGTGCACACAATTCAAGGCGCACATCCAAGGATGTATATGAAGCATTCCGTATGCGCTTCGTTTACGTGTACATGTAACAACTCCACAAACACGATTCTTGCAACTTCCATCAAGAAAGTCAGCAGGATTAGCTGTCAACGCAGAGCAGCTTCGAGACTCAAATTCATAGTTGATAAAATGATAAATTACTCGGGTTCTCCAGTCAATTTGAATGTGTTTTCACTCATCCCGTTCCAGCGAAGTCTGGCGCAGGTGCACTTTTCTTTGTCACCAACTCTTGGTCGCTGTTAAACACCATGAACTGCAGTTCCAGCCTGAGCACTCTTCCCGCATCTTTGTCTTTTGCTTTCCTCTGCCGCAACAAGAGATTCAAGTTCAACTTTTAGAGTTTAACATTCCCATCGTGGCCAGAATCACGTCCCCAGCGCCCATCGGCCATCAATGTCGATAGGGTTTCTGAGTAGTGTTGCCGCAGATTGATGTGAGGTGATGTGGTGTGGCAACTCGTGTCAATTCGGTTGGGTCGAGTTGTAACGAGTTGTGCACCGGATTGGGTCGAGTTGTGTTAGATTGTGCTCCCACGCTCCTCATTTGGAATGACGATGAGGAGAGGGTGTTAATGAGTGCTTCCAGGGAGCTTGAACAGTATCTTTGACAATTACCATTTGTTGGTAATGGTCCTGAAGTATGCATGGACACTTTTCAAGAATATTTGAACACATTGGGACCCGTAGGAGGTGTGTTTCAAGGGGGAAAAATGGCTCTTAATTCTACACAGGCTGGCCATGACCAGGGAAAATTGCAGATGGTTGGTTTTACCCAAACTATTCATATTTCTGAGGTCCTTGATTTTAAAAAAAGAGGGAGATGGCTTTCAACTGCAGAAATCATGGGCTTGCGAAGATTGCGATCGTTTTGGGCGGTGGCTGTGGGTAGTATCAATCTGCACGTGCCATATATTTGGCGTATGGGAAAATGATCAGGCCTGATTAGGCCAACTCGGATCGCACCGACGTGCAACTCGATTGTTCGAGGCGATCCGAATTGGCCAACTCGATGGCTGCAAATCGATGTCAACTCGCATCGACAGCAACACTATTTCTGAGGCATAGGAGCTGCCCAGTTGAGGATCGGATCACACGGCCGATCAGACATCTCGTATATATATTCAACTTCTCGACACTTCTTTTTTCGCTCCCCCTACGATGTCAGCCCAACCCACAAGAACTCAAAAGCCGTTGCTCCTTCCCGGGATTGCTCCCCATCTATTTCAGAGCCGCGCGCCTGCCCACCTCCAGCGTAAAATGTTGGTCAAAGACTCCCCCGACGGTCCCGTCATTGACCATTCCCGGACGCCCTCCGACGGGTCCACCGTTGCCGCTCCGACCCTGGAGGAAGTCCAAGTTGGTGTGTAGACTCTTGTCCCAATATCGGGTCTTTTCTTTTGCCAGACCACTAAACGAGCACTTGTGATAGCACTCCAGGCACTTCAGATGGACCACCAGGCACTTCAGATGGACCACCAGGATCTGCGACGGCGCATGGAAATGATGGAGAGCATTCAAGCAACGATCGACAACACCTGGATCTGGTTCAGAGACAGTGTTCATTGCTTCCTTTGGTTTCTGGTTCTTGTGAGTTTCAAGTTCTATCATTCTCTTCTACAAACTCATTAATTCGGTCCCAGTGGGCGGGGGCCGAATTATTATAATTGAAAAATGTCGATCCGTCTCGTCCCCTTGTTGTTACCACTATTGTTCATAATTCTTGTCGCCGGATTCCAAGCAAGCCTTCCGTGAGCAGCACCGTCAAATGGCGCAAATTCATTCACATTGAGCCTTGAGCATTTTTTTTGCAATTCGGCGGGGAGGGAAGGCCGGCTGCAACCTCAAGGGGCGATGGGTTGACCGATTCCGCTGTCTCAGGGATCTTTGGTTCAACCCATCGATCGAATTCTTCTGAGTGAATGTGGATGTCATGAAGCACATTCACTCAGAGCAAGCAACCCCATTTCTCCCTCTACCAGCACTCACTGCCAGGGCGGGACTGCTGCGGCATAGCAACAAAGTTCCGACGCTGCGACATTGTGTCCGCCACACCCGGCGGGCGCGTTTGAGAGAACGGTAATGAGGACAGAGCCGGGAGTGCAGTCCTTCATTGCGTGTGGGATGAATGCTGCATTTCGTGATCCCGCAAGACGAGACCTCTTCCACGTATTACAGTGAGGGCCACGCAAGGGAGGAGAGAAGGATGGACGGTGCGGCTGAGAGTACGACGGCAGACTCCCAGCAGTACTTAAGTCAGACACAAGTTATTTCGGAAACAAGGAAGTCGGGAGTTGAGAGACATGCATTTGAGATTCTCGATTACGACGGGAAAAAAATACAGGCAGACCGAAAAAGAGACCCCCACTCACATCTCCTGAGGGCGCTGTGTGAGTCTTTCCATGCTTGTGCATCGTCCCAGCCGTCCTGAATTTTCCCGTAGAGCGGCTAGATCCGTGTGGGACGACTGCTTCAATTTGGGCTACGAGGACGGCGAATCCGCCGGATGTAACGCTGCCTCTTGCCGCCGAAAGCGCGGGCATGAGTACAATGGTCTCTTCCTTCGCACCTGCAACGGCTGATGCGAGCAGAGAAGCCCGCCCCTTGAGCTGCACCGGCAGTAGTGGCGAGGCATTCAACAAAGGATATAATGCCGGTTTCAACGACGGGTTCAACAGATGCTCGTAAACGGTAAACCAACGATCAAGCAGAGCATCATTGAATCCGGCGCGGTTGCCTGACGCTTGCCTGAGGTACATACGTGTTTTGAGAAATATATGTTGATGTTTGTGAAATGATTATTTGAGCGGAAATATCTCTACATGGACGACGCTCACCGTATTCAACCATCCAGAAATATATAATTGAACCATGTTCACCACTCACAATATACACCGGCAAGATTTGGATCGACGTTCAGCGCAAACATCGGTAACAATTTTGATTTTGGGAATTCCACATCCACAGTGTGCGGAATTGTGATTGCGCACGCACACAAATGTCCGCCAACTCTGCGCATGGGCTTTAATTGGGCGCGGGCGCCAAAGGAGAACCGAGGCGATTTGCCGTGGATTACCGTTGTACGGCTGATATTCAACCATGTGAATGAGCCCCTTTGGTCTGTTCTGTGCAGGTCCGAGTCCAGAGCCACGCTTCCTTCCTATGCGCGACCCAGAAACTTTAAGTGCAAGCGCAAGACAAGAGCTTGTGTGGTCGAACGAACGGCATGACAGTGGGTGCAGTGATTTTGAGCTTCACGATTTCGCCGGATGTCGCGACTTGGCGTCTGTGTCGTCCCAACCTTGCCGACTACGTTTCTTGCGCCAATTTTTGTTCCTGTGCTTGCGGGATGAACGATGGGCGAGTTGGCCCTCAACTGTTAGAATTTCCGAGACAGAAAAAGCTAGGGGCAGCTGGAGGAAATAATCCAGACGATAGAACAGAATCACAATCAGAACGGCCGTGCAACAGAGATCGAAGCTATGGAGCATTGGATCGAGAATTAAAGGGACAAAGTGAGCCAACGTGGAAAGCAGGTCAAATCCGAAGCGAGGCTTTTATGGCTAACAAGATGCGCAAGGGTAAGCTGAGCAAATGTGAATGAAGAGGGCGTGTCAAAGGCAAACTAAATACGGGACTGAAGGGGTCAGACACAAATGATGAGCACAAGGAGAAGACATCATAGAAAACCAGATAGCTCCGCAGTTCCAGAGAGAAAAGTGACCAGGTTTCAAGATTTTCGAAGATGGTGGTATGGAAAAGAGAAGCGATCGAGTGGCGATGCAGTGGCTCGCATCAAGCTCGCGGCAATCACGGCCGGAATGTGCCGATCCCACTTGTATGGCGAAGTTTCAATTCCGCCTCCACGTGCGTTCCGAATTGGGGAATAATTTTCGGCAGGTTCGGTAGTCAGCTCTCGGAGAGTGATGGCCCTGCATTGACTAAAGTGCTTGTGAGTCCAGAGTAGATGGGTAGGACTCGATGGCATCAAAAAGATGGCCGACGCCATAAAAGTGATGCGCACCGCTGCTTTAGGCAAGACTATCCCGTGCCTCACACCATCTCCTTGCGCTCTGCCGCCTCTCACTTGAAACGACGAAATAATGAAATCCCACGTTACCTGTGACTATAAAAATAGAAGGCTGACTTCCCGCTTCTTACTCGGACCTTCACCACCACTGTTCGCATAGGGCGGGATTTTCTTCTCACGCACTGTTCGCCGCCGCCCATTGGTCTTGGCACCTAGCAACACAGACACCGAAGATGACTTTGAGAAAATTTCTGGGGTTATAGGCTAGTCTTTATAAGAGGCAGAGATGTTAGACTTACTTCAAGTTATTCATGATGCCTATGAACATCAACCCCAACACCGGCCGCTTCCATTTCTCTCACTATTCTCAGACCCACCGACAATATAGTCCTTACACGCCTTCGCACCCATCTGCTGTGCCCATTCATCAACGGGAAAATGAGCTCTGGGCTCATGATCCTTCTCCCACTGTCCTCCAGCTTTGTCGAGATGAAATTGCGGCTGCCAGGCAGGCCAGCGTCTGCGGATGCCACGGGCGTCAGCAGGTTGAAAGACTGGTACAGGTACTATCAGTTTCTTTCTTATGTGCCAAATTGTTCTTAATAGTTTGCCAGGCCCATTGAGCAGTGCAAGCAGGGGTTGTTGCGGCTCCTCGCGGCCTCCCGATTTCAGTTCACTCCTGGGATCATGCTACCTCGCTGCCCCCATGCCGCAAACGGCTTTCGGACCATTGAAGAAACCACACAGGTCTGCAAGAGAGTGAGTAACCGCTGGGTCTTTGGTTGCCCTTTCCATGACTGTGAATTTACGAGTGCATACTCTTGTGTTGTTCCTCTTGCTCAAACTCATTAGCTTTCTTCAAGCTGAAATCCCTCCTATTACTTCGTCCCAGGTTCTTTTGACGGCGGAAGAGCTCACAGATTATCTTAACACTCCAGACTACATTGGTAAGTCCACATCTATCATCACGTCTATGCGTATCTGAATCTTCTGCCATCAAACTAGATGGTGATGCTGAGGACACGGACAACGAAGATTTCTATCTTGAAGCTGTCGTCGGCACCTGTGAGTTGGCATGTATGCTCTCTATCGTATTTAACCTGATTTATCTTCAAGCTGAATGGTGCACACCCCCTCAGGGGTCTTCAGAGGAGCGGGTTGGAACATACTTGAACAACTCTTCCCGAATGTCATCCTTGAATTCTATCGAGGGCTCAATGTCTTCGCCGTCTACTCTTCCTTCGTCCTCTTTTTTATCCGATTCCTCTTCATCCTCTCCTGTGCGGCCATCGCCGAGGCCCAAGGGTACATCCGTCAGACCTTACTTTTCGCCCATGGTTTCTGCTAAGCGCAAGTCTCCCAGTATGTATCACCCTCCTTCAAGTGATCTATTACTTAATTTATGGCTCAGACTATGTGCTCATTGCAACGGTATCGGAGCTTGATGACAACGGATTTTATAAATGTATGTATCCCTCACTTCTTGTTTGATTCCTCACCACTGATTTCTATTGCCAAGAAAATCCGCAAGAGCATCCTGCATATCATTCTATGGAGCGACTGCCGGCAATTCTGTTGCCGTATCACCCCAGTGCCTCAAAAGGATGCCTTGCCGACAAAATGCAGAACATGACCCTCCAATATGGTTGGGTCATTTGCGATTATATGTCCACAGTCGGCATCAGTCGCGATACTTTATTTAACTTATGTTGCCAGAGTTTGCTATGTGCGGGATGTGCCTGTTGGTATTCGATAGAGAGATATCATTCACACAGGGTAGAGTATATACTAGAAGGATGGGAGTGGGACTTGCCCACTCCCATCATTGGTGGTCGAGTCCCATGCTGATGGCTTGAAAGATGGGACTCACCATCAAGTATGGGACTCGGGTAAACCGCTCACATCATGCAGCTAGCACGGCAAACAAGAAGTGATCCGCTGTCTGCCCGCCATCACACTTATCCCTGGTGGATCGACGGACCCCATCTCCGGGACATATTGCCGGAATTCATGAACTGTGCGTGAGATTAAGATGTAAACCAGCGAAGAAATTCAGATAGGCATATGAATTAGAAAAGAAATTGAACAGTAAAATCCACCGGTTGAACGGCAGTGGCCCATTTGGGTGTATAGAGTTGGTAGTGATTATTTCACTACTTCTAAGCTTCAACGCGTGCCTGCCTGGACTGAGTCTTTTGCCGTCTACCCTGCACGATGTTGGCCTTATCGACCTCCTCCCTTCCGCGTTTTTTCGCCGCCGCTTGATGTTGAATAGGCTCTTCTTGCACTGTTGTTGTTATAGGTGAACTCTGTGGCATAGGAAGCACCGGCAAGTCATCGTGATACTGATCATGGAGGTCGGCCGAATGGAACACCAGAATTTCCAAACCGCCGGTGGAATTGAACGAGTACTGATCGAAGTCTGGGAAGTGTGAATAATTGGTGGATAGCAGATCACTGAAGTGAGCCATTCCAATATCAAAATTAGCGGTGTTGAAATTGGCACCATCGCTCATGTTCAAGTAATCATTTGGATTGATTACTTCGTAATTGAAGGAGATGGTTGGATCTGAAAGCTGGTCAATGCCTGATACACGTAAATAGTCTGTTCAGAGGTACCTCGAATCGGAAATTCTAAAGCCCCGTGCGGAATATTGGGTGGGTAGTATTCCAAGTCTGCAGAGTATTGAATCTTCAATAAATCAGAGAAAACTGTTCGCAGCTACCTTCTGTGAATGCTCCCAGGTTACCCTGTTCACCTGGCCCGTTGTACACTGAAGGAATGAGAATATCTGACATATATTCGGGGAAGCCATGCATGAAAATGGTGCCTGTAAAGTGTAAGATATTTGATATACTGTCAAGGTACACAGGAAAGCTCACCTTGAGGCTCGGAGTCTCCTCAGAATGACTTGGAGCTCGCAGAACGACCTCGGGCACTGCCGGCAGCAATGGTGGCCCATCATAGGCCATCAGACCATCATTCCCGCCTTCCGTGGAACCTCCCTGTGGCTGTCAACGGTGTTATGCCCATGACCACTGTGTCACACGCACCGCCGCCATTCCCGTCGAACGTGAAGCACAGATCTTCACTGACTTGTAATGCTAGGTGCATGTAGCCTGTATAAACACTTAATATATCTCCCCTGTACACAAAAGCATGACAATTATTGAGCAAATGAAACAAAATACACGAGGACAATAGGTACACAGTATTTAAGCAACAGGGGGGTGGTACGTAGGCTACAAGGGCCGAGGTGTCAGGGGTAGAGGTAGATGAGGTGGGACCGTCTTCATTTGCCTCGGGATCATTGTCCATCTCGTCGTCGGTGGCAGTGGCGGTGGCGCCATGTGGCGCCTTGCACGCGCATTTCTTAGCCAGGGTGTGTATTGTCGGCCCTCACCACTGCCTGGGGGAGTGATATATCACGTACTCTAATGAGAGCTCTGCCGTGTTATATCAGGACTTCTAACTAGAGATGCAGTTGATATATCACACCAGAATACAATCCATTTACAGTATTCCTTGCCAGCAACACTGGCACTGGGTAGCTCACCGTCGATGACGGTGTCGAGCGAGGATGGCTTTGTTTGTCAGGGCATGCTGACAAATCACCCGATTGGGAAATCATCTGGACTTGGGGGTAGAGGGCTGTGGCTGCGCCCGGCAGGATCTCGTACTTATCTTTTTTCCCATCATGCCGATTACTGTACTATTTCGACCAAGTGTTCAGTGACAAGTGACACCCAGATTTTTTTGATGTGTGCAAAAATCACCTTAATTCAAAAGAAAATTTACCGGGCATCCCGGACATCGAAAATTCTGAAATTGATGAACACTTGGTCGAAATAGCACAGTACACCGCTTAGTAAGCTGGTCATCCAAATCCACCCAGACATACAGTGATACACGACAAACGTGGAAGACCCAAATGATTGATGTGATTTCGATGAGGCCCAGGCAGACCAGGCCGTGTATTTACTTCGGCAGGTCCAGGGCAATATTGAAAATTTGCTGGGGGACTTGGAAGGAGGTATATACTAGACTTATTAATGTTTGTACCCTCTGAATGAGCGGCATGGGACAGTTACACCAGGGAAAAGAGACAGAAGTAAATAAAAACAGCACAGCCCTAGGCCACACAGCCACTAAAGGGGTAAGGAAAAAGTGAACAAAGTATAGGGACAGCCACTAAAGAAGTCAGACACAGCCACTAAGGAGACTATCTTAAAAAATCGGAGACAAGGAAAATAGGGAGACTTTTAGCCCCTCAGAGGAACGAAAGGAATGAGTATTATGTAAACATAAGTACTTGTAAAAAGAGACAGAAGTAAATAAAAACAGCACAGCCCTAGGCCACACAGCCACTAAAGGGGTAAGGAAAAAGTGAACAAAGTATAGGGACAGCCACTAAAGAAGTCAGACACAGCCACTAAGGAGACTATCTTAAAAAATCGGAGACAAGGAAATAGGGAGACTTTTAGCCCCTCGGAGGAATGAAAGGAACGAGTATTATGTAAACATAAGTACTCGTAATTTGGGCTGCACAATGCGATGGCGACAGCGGCCACAGACTCGTACAAGACACCTGGTAAACGTGGGTACATGAGGGCGTATATACTAGCTATGACATCTGTACAGCCTCTACTTGGAGAGCCACCCTGCCGGCTGCCCTTCTTCGTCTGAGTCCGGGTCGGTGTCATCGTCGTCCAGCTCCATCGTCGCATATGTGGCGCGGGCGCCTTCAAGGAAGCGGGGTATGTCCTTCCAGAGGCCCTGGAAGCGATCGTGCAGCTTCTCGAAGATCCTCGCTTGGCGCTCGGCATAGGCTGTATGGCCCTCGCACAGTGCCGAGTCCGTCTGGACGTCCACGCGCAACGGTGATAGCTGCCTCCACCACTCAGCCCGCCAACGGAGGAACTGCAGGACCCACCGCATCTCTTCTTCCAGGAGATCAACCTCCTCGCGGTAGCGCATCGCCCGCGCCCGAGTCTTGGCCCATTCGACCCTTAAAGCTAGAATATCGTCAGTGCATGCAAATGCCACCTGTTCATGGCTGTACCTTCGTTCTCCACCAGCTCATCCTCCCCCGCTGAGCCACCTTGCGACACCCAGATCCACGACATGGGTGCAGCATCCTCCGCTGCCGCCACTGCCCGCCGCGCCTCCGCCTCTGGACCCAGCCACACCTTCTTTTGCCGACCCCTCTGCCTCCCCACATCCCCAAATGTCGGTCGCGGCCTGCCCCTTACATCCTTCTCATCCAAGGGGCGCAGATGCTGCTGCCAGTCGTTCCGCTGCAGGAGGACACCGAGCGATATGAGGGCAGCACGGGCGGCGCGATACTGCTCTGCTGCATGCTGGATACGGGTGTCGATGCCCTTGATCCGTGTCCCCAACCTCGTCATCGCCTTCACCCCTCGCAGGGCCATGTCCTTGTACTTGTACTCGTGGGTCCGCATGAGCAGCTGGCTCCGTATCTCGTCCAAGCCGTCGAATGCCTGGCCCTTGCAAAGGTCGTACTCGTACTCGTAGAGCTGCGTGTCGCACTGAGCGCTCTTGCCGATTTGCGATGGCATCCAGAGCTTCATATCCTGGGCCTTGATGCCCGGCATTGGCTGTGTCGCCACGATCTGCTTTCGCGCCTTGTCCTCGCCGTTGCAGAGCACGCTGACCTCGGGAATGAAGAGCCGCTGGACCTCCATCCAGGAAACGATCTTGCGGCGGAGCTTGGTCTCGCGCTCTATCCGCCTCCTTCCCTGGTCCGCAGTCTCGTGGGCGCCGACGTGCTTGATGTGCGTAGCCAAAGCTCTCCTGAGTCAAAATCAGTGACCTTGTTGTTGGAATAGAAGCAAGCCGACACGAGGTTGCTGCTATGAGGATGTAACGTGTATCGACATGCTGGCATGGAGATACAAGATACATTGGGAAGCTGCCATGGAAATGAACTGGTGGTTGCAAATCGACCATGGTAATGCACTGGATGCACTGACGGTTGGGAAGCCGCCATAGGGATACACTGCCCGTTGAGCTGCTGGCATGGAGATGCACAGCAGCTGGTATGGAGACGCATAGCGTTGCTATGTGAGATGTTTCAGCTGGACTGAAACATCGTATATTCCATTGTTCAACCTTTTTATTTATACTTGTATATACCCATTGTTCCGAAAGGTATAAAAGGAGGGCTACTCCTTGCAATAAATTATCTTGTTTTCTTTTACTTCTGTCCCACCTCTCTACATTTCAATTCTACAGGTTATTGGCCCCCGCGCTTATACCTCGAACGAATATCACTAATGTCAAACTGAAAGAGGGACTTTCTGACAATCTGAAGGTGAGTTGAATAGTCAACATTAAACTCCACACTTAACAAGGCGGAAAGATTGCTGTTTTAGGTGTGTTGCACTGGGAACCACCTTTTCAGCTTCTTTCGACTGTTATAGACTTCGCGTTGATAGTCATCCCCACGCCACTTCAGATTTTGAATCTGTTCCGCGATGTTATTCTCCTTGTCGGCATGGGATGCACCGAGAGAGACAGTGTGCTGTTTTTGAGCTGCGGAACACCTTTTACGCATCCCTTTGTATCGAAATGAGGCAGCAATGTAGACCACAGCCCCCTTCAGGAGTTTGATGCGTGAATTATGCGTCCAGAGCGCATAAGAAGGGGCGGGAGTAAGCATGTCGCATTTGTTTGTTCTTGTTTCTGGAGCCTTCATCAGGACCCGCGGTTTTGACCAATTCTACATGTATTCTTGGCCAAAACCTCGAAAAATTCGGACGAGAAATATGGGAACCAGGGCTGAGTGAGAGCCGATTTTGAGCCATAATTGAGGCAGACAAAATATGTTGCCAAGAATACAGTTAAAATATATTTCTGAGCACTTTCTACCTATAAAACTATACACAGAACACGCTCGTTCCCTCTGTACTGAGTCTGGCCATTCACCGCAGCGAAGGACCCTGACGGCAACCCAGTCGCGCTCCCCGTCAAGCTGACTCGGGCACAGCAGGTACAGAACCAGAATGTGCTGTCGGAGAAGGCACTTTTGCAGCGGGGCCAAAAACGCGGGGCAGCAGTAGAAGCGAAGGCGCCTCCCGCAAAGAAGTGAGTCATAATTTATTTTGATAGCATGTCTGACCTGTATGCAGGAGAGTGCGTTGGTAGATATTGGTAGTTGGTAGTTGCCGCTCAACCGGCTTTTCTTGTACATACTTGCCTCAACGCGCGAGTAGCCGCTCAACCGGCCTTCATTGCACATACTTGCCTCAACACAAGTAGCCGCTCAACCGGCCTTCCTTCTAGATCCTTGCCTCAACGCAAGTTGCGTGCTCAACCACTTCTTGGTCCTGGCTGCCTTCAACAGCGTCGATGTTGTCGTACTCCTGTATCTCTGTAGTCACATTTAATGCATGTGATTCGACTTCATGCACAACAAAGTGTCGCACAGCGTGATATATCACGGAAGTGTGATATATCACTCAACTTAGGAAATTTCGATATTTCGAAAGTGGGAAGGGACACTGATGATATATCATTGGGGTTTACTATGACATGGGGAAGGACAGGGAGGGGGCACAAGCATAGATAAGTAGCATGATGCTAGGAAGGACAGTCAATGGACAGAAAGCTAGGAAAGAGCTGCATTAACCTTAACCTAACCCTAGTGCGGCGGAGAGCGGGAGGGCGGGCACAGCGGGGCAATGTACGAGGTCCAATGGAGCCAAAGGAGGAGTCCGTGGTGCGCTCGGATGGCGGGATGCGTCGCGATTGATGACAAAGGACGTGAGGGTGGGTACCGTACACAGTGACAACCGCCAGAGGGCGTGCTAGGAAGGAGCGGCAGGTGCCTGCTGTAAAGGTGTAGCTGCTGTGGGTGCTACACTTAAGCAATGGCGCTAAATCGTCCTCAAGGACATTAACTATTACTCACCTGTGCCCTGCTACGCTGTAGAAGCCGCTAGTGAGTTTCCCGAAGCAGTGGGGAGCCGGAGTGCAGGTGCAAAGAAATGTGTCGTAGAGGCCCGAAATCGTTGCAAGGAGGGCTGGAGGGGTGTCAAACAAGATAGAATAGACGGCGTCAGAGCCTGGTATATGTGGGTAAGGCACAGGAGCTGCCCACCGGAGCAGTAATGCAACAGGAGGAAGCGGGGAGCAAGCCTGATGGATTCCTAACACCTGTACACAAACCCATTCCCCGCCAAAAAGCCGCATTTTGCGAGCATATTCCCCTGCACATAGTGCAATCCAGAGCAAGTGAATAATCAGGGATTGAATAACGAAGAAGGTACTACATCTTAATCCAGCTAACCGAAGCGCAGGAGCAAGCGGAGGAACTGCCATTTTGGGCAGGGCGGGATGGCACAGCCACTGCACCAGCGCCAGCCCTGCACGGCGAGCAGGCACGGCGCGTATGTATATGGCCCAAACGGTGCGGAGCCCCAGTATGATATATCACGCCGCATCTCTAATTAGAGTCCGTGAGAATAACATCGCCCTCTGGGCAGACTTGGTTCCTCCATAAGGATCAGGCATGATCCTTTCAGGTACACGTGTGTTCTGTACCATTAGTCACACTCACAGTACTCGTAATCGTCTTCATGTTGTTTTAATCATGTTCACGTGAATTCAAACATTGTGTTACAACTCTTTGCAGAACTTGGGGCGCGGACACATGTTTTTCCTTTTTGGTACATTTTTGATCATTTTCACCCAAACAGCCGTTTTGGGCTCAAATCTCGACCGTTTCCCTCGGGAGTTAGATCAAACGATTTACATTGAAATTATGCAGCACATGGCCTCCTCAGAAATCTTATGGGGTCCCAAAATCGATTTTCCTGGACAGATATCAAATTTTCACTGTGTTTTGGTGCAGGACACCTCTAACATTGGTTTCTGTGCCCCGATTGACCTAGTTTTTTTTATACGATGAACTTGTAGGTATTCCCTAGTGCATGCCATACTGGGATAGTCAATCTACATGATGGTTCAAATGTAATGTGGATTATAGTTGGTGGGATTTCACCCTACACTTGTGGCAGGGTTTCACATGTCCAAAAGTGTGCCTTCCACTGCTAAAATGGGTAATCTGGCCTTGGTCTGAGGAGATGCATCTATCTTTCACATTTTACACCCATCTCTCTCCTCAACCAGCTCATCACACAAGTCATATGACATGTGCTGAAATTTGTATCCTGCTGTTACCGCTGTGTAGAATGTTCTATACAGGTGTTAAACCTTCAAATTAACCAATAGATTCAATATCTAAACATCTGAGGTCAACATTACCTGTGTAGGACCCAAAATAGTGCAAAACCTCTGCCAAAAGGTACAGGTAAGGGTATCAAGGATATGCCTCTGAGGTTTTAGAGGTAAGGTAGGGGTATACCTCTCAGAGGTCAGGGGTTTTAGAGGTAAAGGTAGAGGTTAGCCTGATTGTACCTCTACCTCTACCCTTGGTGAACCTTAGGACTCCCGATTAGGCAAAATTCTTGGCATTTTGCGTGATTTCCGTGGCTTCTTCCATCGATTTCGCTCGTAGTTTTCTCGGCACTTACCTTCGCACATGAGATGCAGTACCATGTTCCCAACTTGGTTTTTTCTTTATCTTCCCTTGCATCACTTTGCAGAGTGACTCTTTTTTTGTTCACCTGTATGGCACCAACATAATTGTTGTAATAAGTAGATAGCGGGCCCTGCTGCACCAGCAGGCTACTTAGTTTATTAAGTTAAAGTGGAAAGCATCCAAGAACGTGTGCACAAGCATATATACATTCAGTACTCTTACATGTCGTAACCACAATATTGTGTCAGGCCAGCCGAGCTTGCGGTGTTCGTGATGCAGTGCCTGGTGCTGCTCATTGCATTTGGCGAGGGGCTGCAGGGGGAGGGTGTCAAGGGTGCAATGTTTGGGTGACAAAGATGTGTAGCTACATATACTAGCTGGCTACTTATATTGAGAAGACCATAAAAATCTCCTCTGGAAAACCAGAGCTCAAATGTTCAGTACAGAACACCGATACGTGGGCTCTGCTGTGGAGTGGGCCTACTGGTGCTTATCATGAATGAAAATTATGACATTTTTTATTGTCGTTTAATCCGAGTGACTTGCTGTGGTTTGACAACTAACAATCAACTTTGTAGTTTGTGGTTTCGATCATGTGCTGGCCAGCCGAGCTGTGCTGCTGCCTTGCTGATACCTAAATGGACATGATGATCACTAAGTGGATGTCTGAAGACCAGACACATGTGATGGAAACCCTTGGATCATCCCAGTGCTGCCGGGGCACAGAGGATGTATAGAGGGTGAACACTGATCTAGAGTGGAGACTGCATGGTATGCAGCACATGCTGCTCAATGGTGGGTGACAGGGTCATGGGGGAGCTCGCAGCAGGATGGCAGCAATGCGGCACCAGGTGCTTGAGCCAGGAGATAAAATGTAAGAGAATGGCAGAGTGTGGCTGGCTATGGCCCCGCATCGGGTAGGGTCATGTGGTGGCCTGAAACAGATGCTTACACAAGTGTCCCAGACTTCAATGTACGAAGTTGGAAGTTGCGACTTGTGAGTGTGGACTTTGAATTTACCAGAAACTATGGACTTGGGGACTATAAATTGGTTGAAATGTTGAGACTTGAGAGCAAGACTGAATAAAGGATGAGGAAGGAGGTCATAGAAAATATATGTGTATAGCTTTGTTTCTCATAATTCAAGTGTTTAAATTGACTTGCCGTGGGCCAAATAGGGAGAATCGACCACATCCAGCAGTCCCGTGATCTTCCAGATTTTTGATCGGCGTGTTGGGTACTGAGAGTAGGGACAATGATCTTTTTGAGGCTCATAATAGTCTCTTGGGATTATATCTCATCTAGTACTCCTGCTTCCCAGCCATTCTGCCCATAACATATATATATATTTGACATGCGCCACGGGACATTTGGCCGTGGGAAAGCATGTGTAAGCCGATTACATAAGGTTGCGGGATTCTCACGCTCTCTGTCTTAAGGACAAGCGAGAGTTAGATAAGCAGCAATGATCAAGTCAGATGGCATGTCAGGTGACAGTATGGTTACAATCATGACTCAGCCAAAATTTTGTGGCAGGACAGACATATATGAATCTGAGACCTGGTACCGTAATTACGGAACCAAGGACTCCGTGATATATAGATGTTGTTGCAGGGCAGTCATGTGGTGAGGTGAAATCATTTCAACTTCATGCTCTGTTAGTTCAGTTGTAAGAGTGTTGTATTGTTTGAATAAGTCAGATATCCGTGGTTCAACTCTGTCTCCTGGCATTTCTTTTCCACCGGAAATTACTCAAACAGAAGTACTTCTAATGTGATTTATCATGGTGCATCTCTAATTAGAGCTCCTGATATAACATGGCAGATCTCTCATTAGAACTCCGTGATATATCAAATCCCCGCTATGGCCTGGGTTCAGCAGTTATCGCCTCCATGATGGGTACCTTGTCCTTCTTCTTTTTCCCACCACCGGCGGATGTCTTGGGATCACCGCCTGATGTGTCCACAATTGTGATGTGGAATGGCTTGACAGCGCCTTTGCCCTTTGCTTTCTCCTTCGAAGCTTGGATGTAATTCTCCACATCGCTGACAAGTTTTGTCCAAGCCTCTGGACTGTCAAGAAGCTTTGGTGTAGGTTTTGGGCTCTTGGGCTTATAGGAAGGAATGTATGTGATGCCTGTCAAGAGGCTCTTCTGAGTGGACATGGCAGGGGTAAGTGCATTCAGAAAGGCATTAAAGGATGTCTTTGAAGTAATCCCGTCCAGATCACAGCAAGCACCACCGTCACCGAAAGGGACCTCGAATGAAATCTCAAAGTGCGCTTTCCTGGCCTGGGCTTCACATGCAGGTGAGCTGACTGGAACTATGTATTATTGTAAGCCAACAAATCTGAGAAGAAGTTTCAGAGTGCGCACCAATACCCGCAAGAAGCTCGTCATCTTCATCAGAGCTGGAACCAGATTCAGATTTCTCTACATCACTGTCATCGTTTCCCTTTTCATCTTCAGTTCCTATCTTGTTCTCACTACCTTCCAGAAGCCCTTCTGGGATGCCAGGAATGACAGCGCAGAAGATTCCATCCATTTCTGCTTCAAAACCACGGCATGACTGCTGACTGTTGCCCACAGCTATAAGTGTGACGGCAGCATCAAAATCTGGCTGCTTGGCTGGCTCAGCAGGTGCAGCCACTAGTTTGTCTGTCGGATCAGCAACATGCAGGCGCACATGAGGCCTAGGGCGAGGGCAAGGTGAACTCGGAGGAGCAGGCTCCTGTGGGATATCTTTTTTTGTTTTTCTTTTGACGCTGGTGCGCCCAGAGGCACTCTTCTTCTTTTCCTTGTTTTTCTGCAGGCCCATTATGTGTAGAGAGCACTGGAGGATGTCTGCAGACTTGCAGGAGATGATGGGAATAAATGTTTTTGCCAATTTGGTGTTGGTTTGGCAGCTGTATGGGCACCCCACCCCATGTTTGGCCAATGAAGCTGGGGCGCACTCAGTAGCATAGCAAAGAGTACGTATTCATATAACTATACAGTTAGGTGTAGTATCTACAATGCTAGAGCCCGCCGACTGCACCCAAAAAAGATGTTGTGGCACAGCAGATATGCATGGGGCGCGATAGCCCTCGATGAGGCGAGTATCTTGATATAGGAATTTTGGAAATCCATCCAGCGGTCATTGAGTTATGGCCCGCCGAAGATCTGACTCAAAACGCACAAAAAGTCACAAAAAGTCACGAGCGCCAACTTTTCTGAAAACGGCAATAAAAACCGGGCCGTTTCCCAAAATGATTGAACCTGGGTTGTAACCATGTTTACAAGCCAGCCATAAAAATAGGGCCCCATCTTGAAGCGTGAATGCCGCAGAAGCCAATTCAGAGGCTCTGCTGAGGTTGTCCTCCCGTGTATTCCAGCTGGAGTTTGGTAGGACACAGTTCCGCGGTGCCGCTCGGTGTCTATGTCTTTGTCAATGATCGGGAAGTGCAAAATTCCGGGATTCGGAGTCTGTTTAGCCGTTCCAGCCATGCTCCAGTTATCTGTAGGATATTCGACATCAACTGCCAATAATGGACCTGATGACCGCAAATGTTTGATTCCTCATACGCGGAGGGGAGGCGTGACCAAGTGTAAACCTTCGCCCCGATATTAGGCCCTTAATCAAAAACAACTCAGGTAAGACGAAAAGGAGTTACCTGTGCCTGGAGGATCCACAACGAACGGAACTTGCCGGGATGAGTTTATTCCTTTTTACATCTTTTCAGTGGACACTACGAACGTTCAAACGTTGGACGATGCTTTGCTCTCGCGGTGCTGACTGCAGCTGCGGAAACAAGACTAGGCGTTGTAGAAGACCAGGGTAGTTGCGACATCATGATCACCTGCCCACGTGTCCCTGGGATCACCAGCGCTTATGTTCGGTTCCCCAGACGAACTTGGCACTTACCCCGCACTAACACATGCACCTGCACTTGCCCAGCCTTATTTGGTGGTTATATACGGCAATACAACGCTATGATGGACCGCAGATCTCACCGCAGCCGTGAGCAGCGCCTTTGCCTTACGCTATGCTTGCCAGCTCAGCCTTTGCGCTCGTTTTCTTGGGCTCCGTCGCCAGGCCGGCGTATGCCAGTAAGTTGCCTCCGAGCTCTGGGGACCTTCGCGTCGTTGACTGTTTCAACAGGTCAGGTGTACAACACCTTCGACGGGGACGGTTTCCCAGCGTGCAACGCCGTAGCGCAGGTCCTATATCCAACATCGGTTGACGAGATGGTAGCGATCGTCAAGAACGCGAGCGCTCACGGTGTTCCCGTCCGCGCCAGTGGTGTGAGTGTTCTGTGAATAAGCCTTCCTATTGAATTCGGACAGAAACATAACAGAACGCGCACATGTGGTGTAAGTTCCCGCATCCTTGAGATACTGAGTCTCATTTCGAGACGGATTTAGATGACACGATGTGCTCCGACGAACCGAACACCATTATCGTCAAGACAGAGCAAGTGAACGGCATCTCGGACCTTCAGATGTCCGGGGGCGTAGGCACAGTCGTCGTCGAGGCAGGCGTCACCTTCCCTCAGGTGTACGTCGCCGATCATCCTCCTGTTGCCCGCACATATTCAAGTCAACATTCGCAGGGCTGAATGGCTGCAAGCTCGCGGAGCAGCATTGGGATACACTCTTGGTGCGATACAATTGCGAGTTCTGAACTTCAGTTCTCTTCTCACATCGATCTCGCAGTGAACTGGAACATCACACTCGGTACGCGCAGTCCCTCGTAATCGGGACTGGGAGAGCCTAACATGCGCCGTTTCAGGAGGCGCCATCGCTATGGGCGCGCACCGCTCCTCGCTCCGCGAGGACTCTCAAGTATCCGCCGCGGCGCTCGCCATGGACATCATCAACGGCAAAGGTATTCTTCCTCTTGTAATCCTCGGCATACATCTCACAGCTTTTAAAAAATCACAGGCGAGCTCGTGCACATCGAGAAGAACACGGGCAACGACACCTGGCTCTCCGCGACCACCTCGCTCGGCCTCCTGGGTATCATTGCGCGCGTCAAGATCTCCGTGCTGGCCGACTACAAAGTGTGGGCCAACCAGACGACGCTAGACGAGGACGATGTGTTCAACAGCGATATTTTCGCGACGGTCTCCCCTTATGTTACGGCGAACTACTGGGTGCGTTGCTATATCAAAATCTTCTTGACGCTCAACTCAGTTCTCAATCAACCGCGGCTTGAAGTGGTGGCCAAGTACGTACACGATGAGGCACTTGGATAACTCTCACCGTTGCTGACGATCCCACCTCACAGGCGTCAAGAAATTCCACCTTCGCACGTACGGTGTACTCCCGGTCAACGCATCCGGGAACGCTTTCCAAGTGAGTCCCAATCATATTTCTCCCTTTCCCGCACAAAAGATGCGTGGTCCTCATCGAGTTTAACAGTCCACATTCTCCGTAACCCCCCTCGAGGGCAGCCTCGCCCTCACCCTGCTCAACGCCGGGCAAAACTCCAGCGTCGCCAACTTCTTCTCCGCCGACACGTTCTACGCCCTCTGGTCCTCCCCGAACTTCCACGGTGCCGCCTTGCCCCCTTTTAATTTGATACTTTTCTACTAACGCCACGCGCACGTAGACACCGTGTTCAATCTGCCCTACATATCGTGGCCGGTCGTCGGGCACGCATACGACGTGCTCATCGGCGGGCTGTACCCGGGGGAGCTGCCGGAGTGGGATTATGGCTTGCACGGGAAGACGCTCGAGCTCGCGGTGCCCGTAACGCAGGCGAATAAGCTGCTCAAGCGCATCCGCGAGCTGTTCGACGAGAGCGCGGCGGCGGGGATGCCGGTTACTAGCACGTATCGTAGGTGCGCTCTTCTCACTGTTTGAGTGGTGTCATGGAGAGGTACTGACGACGAGTATAATAGTGGGATCAACATCAAGGTGCTGCGCCCTTTGGCGTAAGTTAATCTTACCGCGGACTCATAATGAATGACCCTGCTCGCAGTTCGGCAAGCCATTCGACAGCTTCCTGGGACAGACGACGCAGCGCCAGGGAAACGTCACGGCCGACTGGTCGAAGGTCCGTCATTCATTCATTCTCTCTCCGATTATCCCCTCATCCGACGGACCTACTTGCAGGGCGCAATCATGTTCGACTTCCCGTCGTTCGTGCCCACCACGGGTGATCACCACCGGTACAACGAGGCGTGGTACGCTGCACTTCACTTTTATTCAAACATACGACACAAGCTAACGACTGGCCGAAGGTATGCGTACCTGGCCACGACGCTGATCAACGAGGTAATTAATACACCGCCTCCCACCCGTCAGGAATAAGTGCACTGATCTTTTTTATATATAAAAAACAGTTCCCTGTCCGCCCGCACTGGACCAAGAACACGCGCGGAATCTTTAACCAGGCGCTGAAGAATCTTGACCAGGATGTACGCCTTAATTTCCCTTCCCTTTTAATAGAATCCTATTCGGTTCGCTTGTGCTGATTTCATGACGGCAGAGTCTCACGCGCTTTGCGGCCGTGCGCAAGCAGTTCGACCCCAACGGCACGTTCAAGAGCGTCGTTGGCGAGATTATCGGGGTCAGCTAGGAGAGAGGCAAGGGTGCGATATACGGTAGTTACTGCAGTATGGAAAGAGAAATTATTTTGTTCTTCCGATGCGTATTTCTTGTCCGTTCGTTGGGTTATAGGTAACAATCGACACGACAATATTGAAGGTGTCCAAAAACTTACACTGGAAGTACTCGGCCGCGGCATCGCTAACCTGCGCGAAGGTAAATAGCGCAGCCGTGCCCTGCATCTGCCCTCTTCAAGTTGTCGAATTCTTAGGCAGCGTCTACTGCTTATGCTCTCGAATACATCTCGCAGCCGTGTCCGGCACTCACGATGTGTCGACGCGGCTCATTGGCGCACCTGGTCTTCGAATGCATCCATGGTTCCTCCGGATCCTTCCTTTGCTGAATCTCGTCACACCGGCGCTCTTCCACATGCCTAACCAACTCCTTGTCCTGTGGCAGGGCCACCCAGATCCTTCCAAGTACACCAATGGTCGAGTTGAGTTTGGTGTAAAACTGGTCCATAAGCGAGCGACACAAAGCCACCTCGGCCGATAATCCGACCGGAAAATGGTGAGCCGCGGGTGATGATGAATCAACGTTGAAAGTCGACAGCCTAGACATGTCATCGTGCATGCCCTCCAAGATCGAGATAATCTTTTCACGCCGGGATGAATTTGCTGTGCTGCGTAAGACATCGATGATCCGCTTCGCGAGTCTGGCGGTCTCCAATATATCGCCGACAGAACCGTACGTCAGAGCGAGAGCCGCAAGCACGTCCATGGCAGACAATTGAATTGAGGAAGAACGAGAGGAAGACACCTGTACTGCACCTTCAGCACTGCCACAATGTTGGGTGTGGCCCGTAACCCCTACACGTTGTCCAAGTCTCCGCCCAGTATGCATGTTGTACACGGACTCCGGATGCGCCGTGCAAAGTATAAATGTTTGCCCATGGACGCCGGATGCACCGTGCATGGCCTCAATGCACCAGCGGGTGCGCGCTTGGATCGCGATTCGCATGTGCAATCTCGCTGCGCCTCAGCTTCGGCGGCGAGCGGTATCTACTGACGGGAGTAACGGGTACCCGAAAGGCTCGCACAACGGTTGCCGAGACGGTGCAACGGAGGCCGAGTGTCGGGCTCCAAGTCTATTACAGACCATGTTTCCATGACCGTTTACAGTCCACCCAGATTGAGTTAACGTGTCCCTTGTATGTTCGACGCTATTCCTTCTATACTAGTTAACTGTCCAACACAGGCCAAATACCGCCGCCAACGTGAATTGTGTGAAGCGCAGTGGAATCCCAATTTAGATACTGCGAGTTGAAAGAATGCCGAACAAGGAGATAAATCGGTGTTGAAGATTTCGTCCTGGCGATCGGACTCGAAGGTTATGACACCTTTCTGGGAAATTTGAACCCGTATTCAGCATGTTTATTAGCCCCTCCGAGATGAGAGCAGTCCACTGACTCCAGGAGTAGTGAGTGAAGCAGAGAAAAAGTCTCGTTCACTGGCAGAGTCCCACCGGGCCAGAGGCCGATGAAGTTCCACAGGTCAAGGATACCTGCCAAGAACATGGCACTGTCACAGCGTACGCAGGAGCGCTGCAATTCACACTGCGCACACTTTCAGGGGAAAGCTTAAGCTTGTGAATAGCTACGTGGGGCTTGGAGGCTGATGATGTTAAGTATAAGCAATCAGTGGGCGAGTCCGGCGATGGGCGCCGCAAACCTACCGCGACATCCGTCCAAAGTTCATATACTACTTAGTGGCGTGGGCATGTGCCGGCTCCCGATCTGGTTGGCTGAGTAAAATGCCTGGAGTGACGATGAGTTATAGACGAGTATCAGGTGTGGTTGTGCATGGTGCAGGGGAACCGGCTACGCGGAGACGGGCATCGTTCAGAAACTTCCATAAGTTGAGAAGTCGGGGATCTGTTTGTGAGCAATGGATAGAACCTAGGATCAGCAGCGCGTCCGAGTAATTCTGGCTCGTCACTGATGGCCGTGGGCTTTACCGGCGGAGTTTGAATCGCGGTCCGTGCAGCCGTTCACAGCCACTTCACCTATTATCGCGTACTTTGCTCAAATCCTCCTCCCCCTTCCCAATTCTTGTCTAGTATATTATAGATTTGTCAGAGGTTTCCCTCACCCACAGCAGCCTTATCGGCACTGACACAAGCTTACGATGGTTTGGCTGGTTGGATGCTGGACACGGTTGATGGCTTGGACTGGGGTGAAAATGCAGGTGCAGCATTTGATTCTGCAGTAAATTGCATCGAGGTGATTACCGCTGGACCTGAGGCTCTGCTTGAGAGGCCATATTGAGCAAGAAACCTGTAGACACAGCCTGTTGTCTGTAGCTATTCCATTTCCAAGTGTCAATATCCATAGCCCGATACACTACTCATGAACACAGCACTCTCGCCCTCGCGGAAAATGCGTGAGTTGCGTGATGTGTTGGGTGCAGACCTTCGAGCTGATGTGGACTGGTGCTGGGCGGTGTGAAGAGCTGTTGCTGTTATGGCGGTATACAGGTGTACAACTTTGGGTGAGAGGCAGGAAGGCACAATGAAAGGAGACGCACTGCACACAGTTACCAGCACATGAATGTCTACGTCCCGAGAGGCGGAGTCATTGCAGGTAGATGGTGGTATATGCAGATCTCCGACTGCTCCCGATTGCTGGGGCAGCCCTGCCACCCAGAAACTCTTGCGGTTTTCCAAGGAGCTCCAACGATGTTGATGCGGAGATTTTCATGCAATAAGCACATACTGTTGCTTTTGGTGTGAGTGGGGAGAAAATGGGATTAGCGGAAAGCTACGACATGGGAGAAAACAAAGTGGCAGACGTACCACGCAGCGACACCGGCAGTTTGAAATTTGCATGGTCCCTTGACAGGCCCACTCAGCAGATCATCTTGCTGGCCATTAGATGGGGGTGTTCCAGCGCCACCACTACCAATGCACCTCCCAGCGCAAAGACACCACCGCTGCAGATGCTTGTGCACTCCACGGCAATGTCTGTGAGCACAACTCATCCCAGCGTAAATGCCGCCAAATGCCAAGACACCCCAGTCGCATGCGGTTGCTGAGAGCAGAGCAAAATAGCACCCACGAGAAAGCAACAGGGCTGTGCACGAACACACAGACGCCATGGGCGGCCAAGAGGCTGGTGAGGAGGTACAGAGCAATGTGGTGGAATGCAAAGCCAGGCAAGAGGCATGTGGGGTGAGCTGCGCCAGCCCATTTGCGAGGAGAGATGGTGTCTGTGATGTCACACCAACACTGCCTGTCCATTGCAAAACACAATGCCAACAGCACAAGGATTCTTGCACCGCTTCACAGCATCTTTGCTAGATGTAGCGAGAAGAGAGGCAGAGGAGGGAGGCAGCGTCCATCAGATAGGGGCAGGTGGTCGCACCAACACCACCCCTTGGTTGCAATCGTGGGTGAGCTGGCAGGAGAGGACGTGTAGAGGAGGGAGGTAGCATCTGCAAGAACACACAGATGCCTGCTGGCAAGTCACCTGTGGAGATCAGCACGTGCAGTAGGGGCTCTGGGGACAGGGAGGTGAAGCAGGGCAGGGGAGGGCCCAGGGAAGCATGGCGTGGAGAGGTAGAGCAGAGTGGCATGTGTTTGGCAAGAACACAGTTGATCAACATGTGCAAGAGGAGTCAGACATTGTGGCTGGTTCTCTGTCTGCACATTTGATCAGCAATTCAAACTCAGTCAATAAAGTGCTGGTGAGTTTGAAAAGTCGATTGAAAACTCAACTCCCAGTAGTTACCACTCTCAAAAAGGGTGAAAGATTACTCAATGACTTGTGAGGTACTCTAAGCACGAGTACACATCCAAGGCAAAATGATGAGTTTCAATTGCCTCAGCTCTGCTTCTGTGTCCCTCACCTAACTCTCATCATATCATTCATTCTGTTATGGTCATCACATCTGCGCTTCTTTGGTCTCTTCTTGTACTTCCTCACATCGTCTTCTTTGATCCAACCCCTGCCCCGACACCACCACCACCGCTCCTGGATACCATCTTATCATCCATATCATCTCTTATGTTTCCTCATCTGTATCTCATTTTATCACCCATGTCTCTTTTGGTCTCTCCTCACACCTGGTGGTGCCTTCATCCATCCTCCCTCACTCTCACATCTTCAGCCAAGCTCACTCACTCACTCTCATCCATTTCTCTGTCTGTCTCTGCTCACAACTTGTGTTTTCATGGATATTGTCTCGCCCTCATCGTCATACCCATGCTGTGGTTAATCTTTGTCTCTTCCCTCACATCTTTGTTCTCCCCACAGCTTTCTCATCTTGTCACCTGCATCCTGTATATGCTTCATCGTCTTTTCACCACATTCATGCTGCCGCCTATCATCCACACCTCATATATGCATGTGTTTATGCTGCTCTGTATCATCCACATCTTATATATGCTTTGCCCATAACATCTCATCTATGCTGCGCTCATGCCACCAGGCATCATCGACATTTCATATATGCCCACACTCATGTGGCCATGCTTCATCTTATCATTGGCCCGAGCTTATGCCACCAGGTATCATCTGCATCTCATATATGCCCACACTCATGCAGCCATGCATCATCTGCATTTCATGCATGCCTCATCTTATCATGCGCCTGAGCTTATCATTATATCTCATTCAAACATTGTCATTATTACAGAAAATTCATATCAGTCTAAATCATGGTGTGATTTCTTCAAGTCTCTTGCAGAGGTCAAATCAAGATATTGAGTCTCAGCTTTTATCACATCGTTCTAGCTCTCTTCAGATAATTTCCTGACAATTGGCTGCTCCTAAATGGATATCTCCCCCATGGATCCTGTGTTTTGATTTGGTCTTCCAACTCTTGGTTCCTGGCCCACTAGCCTCAAGTTCTGCAACCTATTTGGGTCTTTCATTCTCAATGCTGCCTGGCTCTTCTCTTGTTCCTTTGCCATCTCTTGTTCCTTTGCCACCAAGAATGGGCTGTGTCTGTTGGCAACTTTCCAAGTTCTCTGACATCTGCCAGTAATCTTAGGCTTTCTCCCTGTGTTTCACTGTGGAGCACATACTTCATTTCTCGGGGATGCATCTCAATATTTCCCCTCTGATTCAAGTTTAGTCAATTGACCTTCTCTCTCTCTCTCTCTCCACTTTTCTTCTTTTTTCTTTCTTCTTTCATTTTGATCTTCACAGAGCAGTTGGATCAATGGCTCCTGTCAACTGCTTTTCTATGTTCTCTGCCAATGATCTTGGGCTCTCATTTCAGATTCTGGGTCAATGTCATCTCGTCTCTTTCCCTCCTATGCCCCTCAGTCCTTTAAGTTAGTGGCAGGAAATCTATCCCCTCTGTCATCAATTCAGTCATCCTGTCTTGTTTGTTAACTTTCTAGCACCTCAGCTGGTGATCAGATTCTTGCCTTAAAAGCAGTTTGTTCATTCAACTCCCATCATACCTCTCATCTGCTGAATACCCATGTTTTCTGGTTTATTTCCTCTCTTCTTAATTCTGCTTATTTTCCCTGCCTCCAACTTGTTTATTTCGGACCAGTTGTATGCCTCTGCCATTAGCAATAATTTTCCTCGTCTCAGGTCATTTACTGGTGCCGGATCCCTCGTCAACAACCTCTAGTTCGTGTTTGCTTCCCAAAATTCATTCAATCATTTCAGACACCATACACTATCATGCACAATCAATCCATGTATATGCTTTCAATGTTCATGGTCTGAACACTGTCTGAGATTGTTCCCTCGTCCACTTCCATGCCGAACTTGCTCCTTCATCATTTTGAACCCAACCTCAGCAGTTTTTCGGGTTCTGACTGTCTTCCACCTCTCCAGTCATTTGCTGTTGTCTATTACTTTCCAGATTTTGCTGTCAGCTTCCTATAGCTCTTTCGTTGCCTCATCTGGGCAACCTGTTCTTACTGTGCTTTCATCGGTGTTTCGTCTGCTTTAACTCTTGGACTTGGCTTCCAGCTACTTCTCTCTTTGTGACAACAGGGCATTCTGCCATTGAATTTTATTTATCATCATTTCAACCCCAGCTTCTGATTTATACTGCTGGTTGATCCTTCATCGCTTGTCTCTAATTCTGACATGCACTCATCAGATTTAGCAGATATCTTCTTGGCTGGTGGATTCTCTCAACTTCCCCCATCCAATATTTCCCCCTGATATTGGTGTCTCCTCTGGACAGTTTTCCCTTCATCTCTACAGCCCCACCATCAATTCTTCAGATTCAAACTGCAATCTCATTGATTAAGTTTGGTGTCACCCTCCTCCTCAGATTTAGTCAGTAACTACTTTGCTGATTTTCCCCTTCTGCTGGGCTTCTTGTTTTGTCAATGCTCAGGCTGACCTCTGATCTCACTCATCAATCTCGGACTTGACCCTTTCCAACATCACCAATGAATTACCCTCATCTGCTCACCAACAATTATCCCTTTCAGCTATTTCTTCAGCTGTCTGCCTCCCTGTTGAGTTTACATCCTCACTTCAAAATCAATCTTGGGCCCTTCAACTGACCAGCAAATAACTCACTTCCTCAGCTTCTGAGTTATCCTTCAACTAACAGGTTCTTTTGCTCGGATTCAACACTTCTCGTATAATTCAATTGTCTTTCACCTAGGACCCGCAAATGACTTGCACTGCCCTTTATTTCCGATTGACTGGCTAAAATATTAGTCTCCCGAGACTCCTGGTCAATCAATGATGAGCCTTTCCATTCTAACTCGGTGGCCACACTGCATTTATCTCATATCCTGGTCATAACCTTGTTGTTGCCTTCAGTTCCTTCATTTCTACTGGTCCCATCTTTTGTCTGCACTGGTTGAGCATTTCAATTTTTTCACCTTCTTTTTCAGTGAAAAATGTTGTTTATTTTTCAGACATTTTTCACTGAAAAAGAAGGTGAAAATTTTAAAACTTTTTCAGCACTTTCTCAATTCAAGGTGAAAAATTCGAAATAAAATAAGAAAGTGATGAAAATGTTTTGAAAATTTCACCTGCTTTTTCAGTGAAAAATGTGTGAAAAAAAAATGACATTTTTCACTGAAAAAAGAAGATGAAAATTTTGAAATGTTCAACCAGTGCTGGGAACTAAATTCTCTGCTGGTCATTCTTTCATCACTTCAAAATTCTTCCTCATGCATTGGCAATCATCAATCTGTATCTTTCAACTTTGGAACATATAAAACTTAATGGTCTTCAAGTCCAACACTTTGGCAACTTATTCATGATGGTGATTCTCCAGAGGGCCTTCTCCCAAACCTTTTATCTTCAGCATCATATCATCGTAGGAATAGTGGTGGAGGGCATAAATTGAGATGAACCTCTCCACAGCAGCTGGAAGAAAATACTGGTAAACAACCACAACTTCCCAGAATTCCTTGTAATTGTTACTCTCAGCACCACACTACGAAATAAAATATTTTGAGGCACTAGAGTGCTATATTATGCATTTACAAGTATTATTTAGCTTTTGTAAGGTTAAAGTCTTTTTCCCTCTCACCCAACAGGCTAGTTTAGCTGATTTTCAGCACTTTCATGGCACACAAGTCCTAGGAGATCCAATTAATTGCTACAAAGCCTTTCAGGGGCTTTTCATTAAGCATATATGTCCTACAAACCCTGCATGTTATTTTATTTCCACGTATGGTGGCCAAGAGTAACAATTACAAGGAATTCCGGGAAGTTGTGGCTATGTTGTTTACCAGTATTTTCTTCCAGCCGCTGGGAGAGGGCTGTTTGTGGCCATCAAATTCCCTTATAAGAGTGAAACCGCATTAGGTTTCACTCGATTTGGGTGAAAATATATGGGGTTAAAGTGAAACCTGATAAGGAAATAATTCACGTGCTCTGCGCGGCAGCCATGTGTCACTTGTGTGTCACAGCAGTTCATTTTGCTTCGTCCTCTGTGAGGAAGCTATATCTCACTACGATTTAAATTGTAAACCACTGAGACATCTGTCTGCATTGTTCTGAAATAATACCAAATTTTTATGATGCATGGATCCACCACCAGTAGTCCAAACATGTATTATGTTCATTCCATGAGCACTACTGGTTACTGATTCGGAATCACTCAGTACACCGTCTGAGTACTATTCAACATGTTGTATGTATTATTCCATACAATTAATGGAGTCATGCCCAAGCAGTAATCTCAGTATCAACCTATATTTCTCTCAATGGTCATAAATTCATCCCAGTGCAAAATACACTGAAAATCCAGAGCAGTCGAGTGCAAAAGTAAACCCTGAAGCATGGCATATTCTGCTTGTTTTTTTTACTGGAAGGAAATCAAGCATAAATCATGATTTATTATTTTAAGAATTTGATCTGTAAGCCCGTTGAGATAAGGACTCCTCAATGTTAAAAGGGGTTTCCTGATAAGGCCCACTTGGTATGCGGAAACTCCGATTGAGACTAGACTTGACCAGTGCTGCAACACCCTCTCATTCAATGTTTTAATTGGGCAGCTTGGGTTGAAAATCCGAATATCTTCCTGGGTGCTCACACAATTACAAGTAAGCTGCATTGATGCCTGTAACAAAGGAAAAATGGTTTTCTACTACTTTTGCCATATTCTGAGCCATCACCTTTGCTGTGGCTTGGCTTTGGGTGTATATTTCTGTCTTGGAACAGGACAGATGCACCACACAGCGGTGGGAAAAAAAATGGCATGCCATGCAGCTTGAGTGGTATTGTTCCCAGACATTTTATAGAACTATTTTCACCAGAAGGGCAGAAATCCCTCTTTCTCTCTTCCTTTTCTTTCCTTTTCTTCTTTCCATTTTTAGTTATTTTTTAGTTATTAATAAGCGACCACAAACAGCCATGGAGAGGATCTCAACTTCTGTTGCTATCACGCTGTCACATCATACGGTCCGAAATTCCCGGTCAGTCATTTTTCTCTGTATTCAATTAAGATACTGCTACTGAGATCGATGAACCTCGTAACTGCAGCTGGGTAGGAGACTGGATCATTCCTAAATTTTGATGTGTTGCTGCGTTGAGAATACAACACCGAGAAACCATTTTGGATCACTGAACATTCTGCTATGGCTTCTGGGAGGTGAGCGTCTGAGCTTGAATACGAGTTTTGCACCTGTAATGACTGACTCTGAGCACCATTAAAAAAAATTCACCCAGGCCTGGGCTCAAGCCCGAGCCTGACCTGGGCCCGACCCAAGCCTGTCAGTCGGGTCGGGCTCAGGATATTTTGCGTCCCAAGCCCTGCCTGACCCGACCCAAGCCCAGGCTTTCAAGCGCGACCCGACCTGCACATCACTATTTATAAGTACGAGTTCCATGCTGGGCACCGCCCACGGGCCACACCCCGCAAGTTGAATTGAATGTAATAGTACAGTAGCTTCAGCTGACCTCGAAAGCCTGAGCCTCAGTTGGGATATGTATTAACCTGCCACCCAGCACAAAAATTCTCCGTTTCACTCAGTGTGGTAGGCTGTCCGGCACTGACAAAGCCCACTCTAAATTGGTTGAATGCGGGGTTGGCCATTGCATACAACACCTTGCTGCCAGTGCTGCTACTCACAACTATGCCTTGAGTGGTCAAGCACGTGGTGCAGCTCGGCCCACCCATGAAGCCGTTGGTGTTGACTGAGATGGTAGTGGGCCAGATGTATTCACTGAGGACATAACTGGGGGAGAGAAAGTAGAGGCGGACCTGATGTTAAGGTGAGGGGAGGATGGTCATATTCAATGCAATGCAATGCTTACCCCTGTGTATGTCGGATTGCCGACAGCGACTGCAGCAATTGGTGTGTAAGGGAGAACCTCGTTGCTGGAACAAGTACACTGTGCCCAACATTTTTGCCGGTGGTGAAGGGCCCGCTCAGGTTCCATTCAAGGATGGCGCCTGTAGAGTCCTGGAAGAAGAGGCGGGTGTCGCCACTCGTGGTCTGGACGGTGGCGATGTTTCCCATCGGGGCGATCGAGACGAGGTTTGGGGAGGGTGCACCCACTGTCAAGTTGCTTGGAAAAGCCCCTGCGATGACCGCGGTAAAGATAGGGAAAACCTATGTATGAGAGTGAGTATAGAATTTGAGTTCAACAATTGTTGGAATATCATACGGTGAAGAGCTTGGTGAAGAACATCTCAGTGCGTTCTGACCATCTTAGAGTGTTTTTCAGTGTTTTATATACAATATCTACCATGCAATCTGTCATTCTACTTCAATAGAAGACACTTATTTTCAGCAGTGAGACTCGATCATGTCGGATCTTATACCTGTATTCTCAGAAGTAAGAGAATTCTTTCTCCCAGTTTCTTTAGCGCTAGAACGAAACTTGAAAGTGCCAAGGCAGTCGTTGGAAACACACCTGAATTGGAACAATTATATTAGGGCTGCCACCGTCCCGTAAACGGGCACAGCCGTCATTTTTCTGGGGCGAGACGGGTACGGATCACTGCCATCTCAGCTGTCTATGACCTCCGAGGGAGCTCAGGATGGGATGGGACGGCAAAAAAACGGCCGTAACCCGTTAAAAAGCGGCGACGGCTTGCACGTGAGTCAAAAATGTGTTCTGGGTCAAGTTTCGAACGTACCCATGAGAGAAACTCACTAAGAACTCTTCAGGTTATATTCCAAATAAATCTTCACTTACTCATTCACGAAATCAACATGATTTCGGACAGGAACGTGGTCTGTCATAGCCGATCGTCACATCAGATGGACCTCGCACGCGTCCAAATTGGCACGTTCTTGCCGCGTTCCCTCACTTCAACGAGCCGTCACTTTCACTGGGATTTGTCTGAGGTGAAGGAAGACAAAGCCATAAAAAAAATGGACAATCACACATACGTCACCCCCGAACACGTATACGGCCGTCAACGGGTGCTCTTTGATGGGACAGACAGCTATTCTGCCGCCCGTACCCGTTCTGTATATTTCCAATCCTGGGAGGCTGGATGGGACGGGACGGGCTGCCGTTGACGGCACACCTCACACCCGTAAAAATGGGGATGGTGGGCAGCCCTAGGAACAATATCATCTTCCAAGACAATTTGTTTGATGAGGAATTGGAGCAGCTTCCGTAAGGTGGAGATTCGCCGAAAGTGAAAGAGGGGTTTCCTGTCAAAATAAGTGTACGCCAACATATGATACTCTTCCATTGAGACTGTAGCATGGCATATGAACACTTCCCAGGAAGCAGCCGTGAGTAAAGGAGGTTCACAAGTAGTAGTAACTGTCTCAGGCACATTTCATCCATCCTCGTTCATTCAAATTAGAGGGTCATGGGCTCTGTTCGATCACAATGAAGCCCGAACTCAAGACAGCACTGAAGCATACGTCCACAAGGAATCACTGCACGATGTCTAATAGAAACCAACAGCTAGCACTTTTCGTGCATTGTCCATAACAAATGTTCGTGATGGGTGCGCCTAGACATTCAGGGCGCTTATGTGGGTGTTGTAAATACCATTCTCGAATCTTGGTGGGCTGTCTTGTACAGGTGAGCCAAGCGACAGAAGGGACATAATGTTGCTATGGGCCACAATACCGTAAAGACATCCGGCGCTTCAAGTCAGACAGCATCTAAAAGTACACACAATGAATCGGTTCTCGGCGCCTAATAGAAACCAAGCCCTTCCAGAATGGGCGGTGAAGTATTTTCAGTTATCAGGGATGGGTGTCGTTAAATTAAACGACGTTACAGCCCTTTGCAGAACTTAGGGCACAGACATTTTTTCTTCCTTTTTAAGACTTTTTTGATCCCCTGGACCAGAACAGCTGTTCTGGCCTCAGTTCTGGTCGGTTTCCATCGAGAGTATGACCAAACGATCCGCACCGTAAATACGGAGGGCATGGCACCTTACGATTTTTTCTGGGATGGCTACACTGGTTGAGCATTTCAATTTTTTCACCTTCTTTTTCAGTGAAAAATGTTGTTTATTTTTCAGACATTTTTCACTGAAAAAGAAGGTGAAATTTTTAAAACTTTTTCAGCACTTTCTCAATTCAAGGTGAAAAATTCGAAATAAAATAAGAAAGTGATGAAAATGTTTTGAAATTTTCACCTGCTTTTTCAGTGAAAAATGTGTGAAAAATAAACGACATTTTTCACTGAAAAAGAAGGTGAAATTTTTGAAATGTTCAACCAGTGCTACAAGGAATACCTGGGGCAAATTCGTGATTTTTGGGACATTTGAGTGCAGGACAGCTGTAGCTTTGAATTGTGATGTCCTATGGGCCTAGATTTTTGATAGCATGTGTTTGGGGGTATTTCGGAGGGCACTGTGTCCTCAGATTGGCAGAATTCACGCTGGATTGCTCAAAATATTACATAGGCATATATGTTATTCCCTATACTTACGTCAAAAACAGAGGAACAAACGAGAGTCTGAAATGAGCTGACAAGATTTTCTTAGAACATGGGTGACGGCCAAATGCTATAAGTGACCCAATCTCGTCAAAATTCCCGGGATTGATGAGACAGGATATGAGCAACCAATGCTGAATCGTTGAGAATCATGGGACAATAGATAGTACGATAGTTATATGTGTTGCTGTGTCAGGGAACCATTGCTTCAGCCCCAGAAGTCAAAGTACAAACTGAAACACAGCCAGTTCCATCCAAATTTGTGTGTGCTGAACTCCATCCCTCACCAATGCAGTAAACCGAGTTCATGGCAAGTATCAACACCATCTGCAAACAGCAATCCCCAGTATCGGACTCGGTACTAGATGCTCAGCTGTATTAGAGGGCCAGGGATTCACAAACCTTCTTCTGTCTTGCAATAAATATTCCCCATGTCCGAATTTTGCAGCGGCGCGAAACGAAAATGCAACCACATTCCAGAAAAGGAAATGGCTGTGCTGGACATACACATTTGTTGAGTTTTGAGTTGGTTTCAAGCCCCCTTGCACAGAATGAACTCTGGCAGCGCGAAACGAAAATGCAACCACATTCCTGAAAAGAAAATGGTTGTGCTGGACATACATGTTTGTTGAGTTTTGAGTTGGTTTCAAGCCCCCTTGCACAGAATGAACTCGTATTTAGCCGAATGAAGAATCCGACTCAAAAGAACATACACCATCACTTTCTCCCCTGACCACTGATATGTGTCTGGGGTCCTACCACCCTAATGGGCCATTTCCGACCGCCAATCATGCCTGCCAAAGTTCCAGCGTGGAAATACGAAGCTGTCCAGTCCCTGTTGCCATAAACCGAGGCTAACCGAGCGACGCTCCCACATCTGCGGCAACGTTGTGTGACAACGTCGTTGCTGTGAGTTGGGTCACCAAGTCATGCCGCTTGGGTGACCTGAGTGACCCGACCAAACCGACCTTTCGATTAGTCACTGACTAGTCGCTGACTAGTCAATGACCTGCACAGCACTGTTCTGTGAGGATTGATACAATATGATTGAGTTGAACTCGTGGGCTCAGCGCTCAGCAGGCAGCGAAACATTACAATTTAAATGGACTTGACTGCGAATCAGATGAAAATCAACTGAATGGCTCGCTCTGTCTCACAAGTTGAATCGACTGTGGGATTTGTGTGGAATAGGCCCCCGGTCACTACCTATGACGCCGGTCTGCCATAGAGTAAATCAACTGGCCAATATCCCCCTTCCTCCGTCCTCAATATAGAGTAAATCAGCCCTTGAGAGCAATTCGTCTGTCCTCCATAGGGTAAATCACGCGCAGCATGAGATTTTTTTTTTGGTATACATGCCGGCAGGAGGCCGGGTTGCCGATTTCCAAGCAGCGTCAACCAAACCGCAACACCCACGATTTCTCTGCACCCAGTTGGTTGACGCTGCTTAGAAATCGGCAACCCGGCCTCCTGCCACCCAAAAAAAATGAAATGCGAGCGGCTCGGAAACAGGGCAGAGGCATGCAACGGCACCCCAGAGCGAAATTTTGGGCTCATAAGAGAAGAAACACATTTTTAGCACATCTCGGTCCAGTATAGAGTAAATCAGGCTCTTGGAGCCCGATTTTCATAGGGTAAATCAGCCAAAATTTTGGGCAAAAGCGGACCGGCATCATAGGTAGTGACCGGGGGCCTTGTGGAATCCTACCTACCATCATTTAACGTTATATAACTGATTGACAGCACAGTGATAGAACGGCAAACATATTGGAGCGGTAGGTAGGTAGGTAGGTGGAATTACACGGCCGGTCCCGCTTAGGAACGCCGGGGCCCAGGAGTTATCTAGTGTACATGCGCTATGTACATCTTCTGCCCCTGGACTCTCATACATCCCCGTAGCCGAGCTCACGGACGCAGCCTCACGACTCGCCGCGGTAGAACTAAAGGAAGGCACGAAAGCAAAGTAATTAGTACAGGGAGGGGGGGGCTGGCACACAGATCAAATATTACTCAAACGGAACACAGGGACGGCGTAGAATATTTCGAGGACATTGTAAGCAAATTTCGCAACCAGTGCAATGTTCTATAATGGCTTTCAAGAACTCGGTGTCCGAGTGTTCCGCCATGTGGATTTGAAGGTCTGGGGAGTTTGAACATAAGTCAGCCAGAAATAACCTGCGTAATTCAACAAGCTCGTCTGTGGACGTGTAGGTGATCAGCACGTGTTCTGGGGTTTCAATATCCTCTTTACAGAGCCGACAGAGCCTATTCGCCTGGGGCACGGGTTGGTATGCATGATCCACATAGCGCAAAATCTCAACAGCTAATAGGTGAGTGGACAGCAAAATGGAGGTCAGTGCCTCTCGATGCTTCTGAGTTTTCACCATTGTTAAATAATGCCGCATTTTTGAGGTCACTTGCGTCGGTGGTTTGTCCTTCTGAGGTTCAATCCTTCCATGTAGTAAGTATAGCTTGTCTGACGAGTCAATTGCATCCTGTAAACATTCCAGCATGAGTTTTTCCACAAGTTTAGAGTAGACTACGACATCTTCTGCTGAAGTCGAGTCGATTAGAATAAACTCGGGGCATGCCAATGGCAATCTTGCTGCAGCCGTGATTACTTCTTTCACCCAAGATCTTTTACCCCGGGCAGACAGCTCTAATGAACTGTCAAGAGCCGCACGGGCATAGTGTTTCTTGTCGAGGCCAAGAAAATAAATCAGGTGGTTCAAGAGGATCAGGAGGTGTCTGACGCGAAGCGGCATTATCCCAGTCTCTGTAAATAGAGGCGCTATCATTGAACAGGGATGTAGGTTAAGCATGTGGCGGATGAACCGAATTTGAACCTTGCTCAGTTGCTTCACATGGACATCTTCGCTATCAGGGGATATTTCGCATCCATGGATGAGGTGGCAATCAACTCGGGCCATGTAGAGCTCCTTGAGTTCTTTCGGCGTCAACCTTCCCGTCATGTCTTCGATAGCCATGATGCAATGTCCACAGTAGCAAGCCGTGCGAGCTTTGGCCTTATAGTGTGCCATGAACATGTTTTGCATGTCTGTTCTAAATGTAACTCCAACGTACTTCTCTTCGATCTCTATTTTCAGCTCAGTAGATCCAAGCAAGAAGACCGGGAGCAGCGTGATTATACTTCTCCCATATCTGAAAATCAAAATTATAGTTTTGATCATGTTGATCAAAATGAAGTTGCGAGTGCACCACTCCTCGAGTGAGCAGAGTTTTCCCTGGAGACCATGAGCAGAGAGCGAGACCAGTAGGATGTTGTCCGCTTGTGCGAGTAGGGAAATGCAAACAGCAGCCAGAAACACGTCGTCCATGTCGGGCATCATCTTTAGGTCGGCCAAGAATAGGTTCCAGAGTATCGGTGACGCCAGATCACCTGTGAGGAGCCCGGTGACAGCTTTGAACTCCTCGGATTCCATGTCGCCGTGGCGTACATAGTACACCATTCTTTTGTATAGCATGCGAAGCCAATCGAAGATTGCACTGCCCATTCTGAGACAGAATAATTTCAACCACAAGGTCGGTTGATCCGTGGATGGGAACGCATTCGATGCATCAACTGCGGCGACGTAGAGGGTGTAGCCATGAGCCCGAGCCCAGTCCCATAGACAGCGAAGGATGAAGGGATTATTATTAGTGCGATAGCGCGGTCTGAATCCATTTTGCCAGTCGGAGATCAGGCCTTGTGCCTCTGCCCAGTCGTGAATCCTCCAATGTATGAGCATCGTGAGTGCCTTCAAGAAGCAACTCTCAAGCGCTATAAGTCTATAGCTGTCTGGGTTATCGTGCGGCTTAAGTCTCTTGAGGATCCCGATCAAGGCTGCCATGAACCAGACGGTTGGAGCATCGTTCTTGGCCACACATTCATTGCACAGGTAAGCCAGATCCTCATTTGGGATTCCCAACAGTTCAGTATACGATGCGGCATCTTCGCCGGCCGCGCTTTGCAAGGAGTGCTTACGCAAATGATCTTTTAGGCGACCCATGTCTTCCTCTGTCCATTTACAGGTGAAGAAGCCTTCGGGGGTGGTGTCCTCAGTCTTCTCGGGCATCAGACTCGCAAGAATCTTATTGATCTTATGTTGCGCAGAGTCGAATTGCGGGGGAAGGACCTCTGGAGGGTTCAGTCTCTTCTCGAACACACCCTTCAGACCGGCCGCAGAGACGGATATCGGAGCGGGTTTCGGATCAGCAAGTCGTTTGATCTCCTTCCAAAATATCGCTCTGCTCGGAGCCTCCATAATCTTCTTGCGGTTGGCATCCTTCATTGCAACCAATTTATCCCGGCCTCTGTGCGCCAAGGGGAATGACTCGCGCGTTGGCTTATCCCCTTTGTCCGCCGAGCCTGAATTATTCGGCAAGTCCGCAGTAACTTTTGGAATATTCGGCAGATTAATCGTTTGTTCCAAACGTACAGCTCCACCCTGAGTCTCACCGGTAGGTACTGCTGAGCGCGGTACAGTGTTCTATGACCTAATGGGATGCCATCATCACATGGGACAAATGGCTTTCCCTGTCCAATGAAGCAGCTGTTGCCTTCGGAATTTATTATCATATCATAGCATATGTATTTTCTATTATCTCCCCAAGTACCGGGGTTCCCAGAGCCGGCGATGTCTTTAAAATCGCAAAACATTTTGGAAAGTCGTGGAAACCGAAATGAAATCAGAGTGTATTTCGAGGTTTTGGGGGTTCTATGTCTATGGATTACCCTTTTAATTTGCACAACTATGTAACATATATATATATATGATTTCAAACTGATGATTCGTGAATTGGGTGGGCGAAACGAGGAGGCTGAATAATTTGAAGAGTAGAGGTGCAATCGGGGATGTCACGTCACGCCTTCCCGATTGGGTTTACCTAATCTCTGCACGTCTCCCGCAAAACGTACTTGGTGTC
This sequence comes from Mycena sp. CBHHK59/15, assembly GCA_029204085.1. Classification (NCBI taxonomy): domain Eukaryota; kingdom Fungi; phylum Basidiomycota; class Agaricomycetes; order Agaricales; family Mycenaceae; genus Mycena; species Mycena sp. CBHHK59/15. Next base: position 124,341 of record JARGXW010000046.1, on the reverse strand, counting down.
TTCTGTCGAACTCTTGCTGTGTATATCTGTCTCACCATGGTTGATCATTCGGACTCTAAACGTGCTATGAACAAAAAAGTCGCAGATATGCAGGAACAATGGATGCAGCGGGCAATCCAAATTCACGCGGAAGGACATGGCTCTTCTTCCAGGCCGAGCCAGAGTCTGTCCGAGATTGTTGCACAGACAGAGAGGGAATGTCTGGAGCAAACAACGCAGGTTGTCCACATCTCCAAGTCAACTCTACACCGACGCGTTAATGGAGGACAAAGCACACGTGAGGCACACGAAGCGCAGAAATGGCTCACCTCCGAGGAGACAGATGAGGTCATAACATATGCGATTGAATGTGCTAATCGCGGGTTTCCCCTCAGCCACCGGAGGCTCAAAGAACACGTCGATATGATCGCACGCACACGCTGGGGTGACACATTTCCAGCCACAGGTGTGGGCAAACACTGGACAGCACGCTTCGTCTCCAATCACTCTGCTCGACTCGGTGCATACTGGTCCCAGCCGCTTGACAAATCTAGAGCTCGCGCTGTTAATCCTGCCACAAAGTCAGAATATTTCGACCTACTGGAGAAGGTTATTGAAGGAAAGGGCGGTGATGATAGGATTCCTCCTGAATTGATTTACGGCGCCGATGAATCGGGATTTCAGAAGGGAATCGGTCAGAAGGAGCGCGTCTTTGGGGAAAAGGGGAAAAAACGGCAGCATCAGCAACGGAGCGGTGACAGAGAAAATATTACGGTGATGGTTACAATTTGTGGGGACAGGACTTCATTGGCACCTGCAGTAATCTTCAAGGGTGAAGGCTTCCAAGCAAATTGGAAACAAGACAATCCTGAAAACGCTTCGTGAGTCCAGAATTATAAGCAAAAATCACTTGCTCAGCCGATATAGATTGGGTTATTCAAAAAAAGGCTATACCGACGGTGTCATTAGTGTCGAATGGCTCAAAAATTTCGAAAAAGCCACTCGCAGAAAAGCTGCAGGGCGACGATGCCTGCTCATCGTGGATGGCCATGTGTCACATTATACCTTGGCCTTCCTTATCTTTGCACGCGAAAATGGGATCGTGGTTATCGGCTATCCGTTGCACAGTACACACGTCTACCAAGGACTTGATGTGGTGATTTTCGCCACCTTTAAATTGAATTGGAGCGATGTGCGTGATCGCTGGGAGTGGGAGGGAAAGGTGGTGGACAAAAGTACCTTTTTGGCTGTGTACGCCGAAGCGCACTTCAAAACTCTAACCCCGGAAAATATCAAAGCAGCATTTCGTAAAACAGGTGTTATTCCACTCAACCGCGACGTGGTCACGACACAGATGATGGCGCCGTCCCTGGAATCATCCTCACACGCCACGCTTCCGATTCAACAATTGAGTCCAGTCAAGGTGATGTCTGACATGATCTATGATTATATGGACTATCAGAAGGTCCGGGCAGCACCTACAGATGGAGACGTTGGTGCACCGTCGTCTTCCACCACAACCGTGTTGTCCTCCTCTGTCCCGTTCTTCGCATGCACGGCCATCAACAACCTATCCGCAACATCTGCATCATTTCTCACTTTGTCATCGCCTCTACAATCCACGTCAGAACCCCCCGCATTCAAACCCTACACAATCTCACCTATCAAAAATGAATCCCGGTATTCCCATTTGCTGAATAGGCCCGCGTTGACAGCTCGAGAGCAGGAGCTCGTCGACGCACTGCATGACTTGGAGGAGCGTGATAAGGAGAGGAACCGGGCCATGATCGGCATGCAGGACGGGGTGCTGCTCGCTGGAATGTACTCCAATCGCACGCATGCACAGCTTCAGTCAGCAGAGGACAGAAAGCAGAAGAAGAGGGGAAGACGCAAGATGGGTGACGGGAAAGCCAAGTATTTCACAGGCGACGAGTTCTTCCAGTTGTGTGTTGATGACGAGAAGGCGAAGGAGGAGGAGGCAGCGGAGAAGGAGAAGGAGCAACGACGTGTGCAGCGGGAGAACCATGCGACCGAGCTGGCAGATTGGAAGAAGAAGAATACCATGATCAGAGCCAGGAACGAGGTCAAGAAGGTGACGTATGCGGAGGACACAACAGCGTGGGACGAAGAAAAGGTGATTGCCAAACAAGAGGGATGGCGACCCAGGTGGACAAAGCCAAAGCTAAAAGACTATGACCTCGAAAATCTGCTACCAAGGCCAAAAAAGATCGTAGAGGAGGAGAAAGCGGACAAGGACGAGGATGAGCGGTCGTCCAATGGAAGCGAGATGGAACAAGATTAGATTACGGAATTGATTACCAGTGTTTGCCGACTGATTTTGACGTGCTGTTCATCTCTTTGATAAGAAGATCTGACCTTGATCCACCTTGATATGGCTCAGTTCTCTACCATTCGGTACCATGTGTTGCACAGAGTACGACTTGATATAAAAGATGTGATCGTATGGATCAGAATTGTGCCAAAACTCGAGCAATTATATTCCGAGGTAAATCTAAATTTGGTCGTCCCATCAGGTCATAGAACACTGTAAGTCGCACACCTTTCTTTTTTTTTTTTTTTTTTTTTTGGAGCGTTTGGGATAATGAAATTCAGTCTGCAGAAGCATTCAAAAAGTCATCCGCTGGGTCTACTAGAAAGTTCTAGTTAATGCCGGGAAAGTTGACCAGGGAGGAAATGCCATTACACACAATTACCAGAGTGTGGGACTCCAGCCTAGTAAATTTATCCTCTCCCATTTCTTGAGTCATTCAATTTCAATGGCTGTATACCCACTAAAACCCCCACTGTGTAAGTCCAATCGTCCGGCAGAGCAGCTTCGTTCATTAGTACAGTTGAGTTGCTCATAATGCATAAGGCCGGTGGACACCCAAACCCTATGCATTATGAGCAATATGCAATGCGAGAATTGTCACGCAATGTGACATACTGTGACATTTCCGTTACACATGCAAGAAATAAATGTTTTTTCAACGGAAATACGATCTATGCACTAGATTTTGCACCCCAGGCCTCCGCCAGCATCATCTGTCTCGCGTTTAGTAGTTCGTCTCGCTGAACATGGCCCCTGAATAGCCGAAGCGCCCGAGTAAGCTCCATGCTCTGTGACGGGTCCCCCTTCAACAAGCAAACACGCTCCAACGTCTGACACAGCTTTAGAACGTCGGCCGTTCCCATGTCCGGCATGTCGTCTTCATCATCAGAGTCATCGATCTCGATGATGTCCCCACGTTCAACTGCTTCGTGTCGAACCCGTGCAATAATATCCTCATCGCCACCAAATTGATGATCCTCCACGTAGCGCTCCTCGGGGGGGTCGAGCAAGTCATCAATTGACGGCATCCCCGCTGCCGAGATGCGCTTGCGTCCTCGCAAATTAGCCACCTGCTCCATCAAGTCCGATTCCAGCGACACGAGCTCCGAGGGAGCCGGCATACTTCCGGATTCAGGAGAGGATTCGTTTCCCATGAGCAACGCTGGTGCGTTAGCGGAGCTGCAGAGATCGGCAACCAGTTGAAGGGCTGCATCACCATCACCATCGCCTTCAAATTCGATGAGACGCTTCATGGCAGTTTCCCACACGGACTTGGTGAAATGATCCCCGAGATGTTCCTTCAACGCCTCCTCTGCGGTCGGCTGTGTAAACTCGTCCATGGCATACAGCTCCAGGACTTTCCATGCAAGTTCGTGTTTTGACATGGGAGCTGGGGGCTCTTGCGACCTTGAATCACCGATAAGACACCTAAAAAAAATCGAATGGAGCCCGAATTTATTCACGGAACGATACCGAGTACATACAACTTTAGTAGGATAGGTATTCAACGGACGCCTATCGCGCAGCTGAATGCCTATCGTGCAATTAAATGCCTATTGCGCACGCTTAAACACCTATTGCACGCTTGACTGCCTATAACAAGTCGTCACATCAGTAACATGAAAAGTGACGCACATTTTCAGTGACCACGGTCACAACGACTCACCCCACCCAGCTAATGCCATGCTGAGACAAGAACGAGGTGGAGGTAAGACTGTGATGGTTTGTTTGGTCACGTGATTTCGATTGCCGGATGTTGCCGAGGCGTGTGATACGGACGTAGAGTGCAGGCGTGTGCGTCAAAGGAAATCCAAGGTGTGGGGTGCCCTTGAAATAGAATGTCAAGTAGGTTTATGAGGCAAGATTCTTCCCCAAGCCCTTGAAGTCAGTGTGGCGGACGTGGACGTCGCCGATTGCTCATTGGTCGGCATTTTCCGCGTGTGCCGTGCGGAGAGGTGCCACACTTGATCATTGATGCGCCGCCCTTGGCGATGACGTGCCGCAGATGTGTGCCGAGTGCCGCGGATAAAGCCGCACTCTTTGTGCGCTGCATCTGAACAATCCCGTGGTCACACTGGGGGGAGAAAGCCTCGGTGGATAGGCATTCATGAAATGATAGACACTTGTGAAGCAATAGGCATTCACCCGCATAATAGGCATTTTTATTATTGTGATAGGCATTAGTCCCATCAATAGGCATCATCCGATGCCTATCATACTGAAGTTGTCATGCCTCAACGATACCACTGTGTTTCTAGCAATGCGTAATTGTGTCCGTCGTCACATCCGCCCAAGCCTGCTTCGCCATCAGCATTGCTTCAAGAATGTTGATTTTATACACGTCGGGCTCTCCGGCCTCGTCCAGGTCGATTGCGCGAGCACACAAGGCTTTGCGATGCCTGGCCTTGAAAGTGCGAATAATCTCAGCATCACACGGCTGGACGAATGCCGTGAGATTCGGATTGAAAAACTCAATCTGGATGTTGGTAGGCTGGTATGTGACGTAGTGACCACGGAAATTGTCGAGGGTGAGTAGAATGAACCGATTCTCCTGGCGCATTTTCCGGTCCAACTCGATGAGGTACCTGTCAAGATCTAAGGAACAGCAATGGTCAACTAAACAGTGCTTACGGCAGGAAAATCTTTTTTGTCATCCACGCTGTCTCGTTGTTGTAATATTCAAGTCCAAGTGCTTTACCAGACTTTTTCTTGAATGCACGGGGACGCTTGGAGTGACCAATGAACAATGGCGGAAGTTTTTCCCCCGTCTCGCTGCATGTAAGCAAGATACTGATCCGTTGCTTGTTCACCTTCTTTCCGCTCATTTGTTTTGCTGCCAAGCCGCGGTCCGGGGTGGCTCTCCAGTTGAAGCCGGTCTCATCCGCATTGAAACGATCCTCAGGTTCGAATTCTTCCAAAATTGTCTGCATCCGCACTCGTTCAGCCGCAATGGCGACAGGATCACAGGAAGCTGCTTCCCCGTGTCGGCGGATTTCTTTAATTTTATACCTGACATTTGTTAGACTTGGCGAAGGAAGAGAGATTGATGGATGCACGCTTTCAGGAATGATGGGACCCAGCCACCGTTCCTCAATCCCAGTGAGAAGTCCGTGTTGGGAGATCAAGCCAGGCAGAGGCAGATGTGGAGAATCAATATCCCTCTATTTGCCTCGAAAAATCTAGCATAGCTCTATGAGATTGAGCCACATATTTTGTGTATCGAGGCAAATAAATTTGATTGATGTACATCGTATTTCGTTAGATACCCTCGGGCTGGCGATCATGGTGGCAGATCGAGGCACATATTTTCATTTACCGCCTCGGAGTATGGTGCCAAAAAGAGCCAAATAGATTCAGCCAACTATACTACCGGTACATCTGAATGCGGTATGGATTAAAAAAAGTGGTATTGGGTATTCACGGCATCCTTGCGCTACACCGTTTTGACGACGGGGTGAGTCGGGGAGGGACAGATGGCCAAATGACTTCTAGCTGGAACCAGAAGCCTGAGAATAATCAATAAGCTTCGACGGCAAGCAGAGCAGACAAACACCGTACCTGGGCTTGTGCGGCATTTGCTGCTTTTGATATTTGAATCCATTCCTGCAGGGATGAGTTAGTCACGGCCATGAACGTACAAGCACCGTACCTTGCCGACTTCCTTGTTCTTGATGCTATCCCAATGTGTCTTGAATTTGGATGTGTAACCGCCGGGATTCTTCTTGCACCACGCAATTGCGCAGAGGTTTCTTGAGAAAGGTATTGAGTGTGAGTGAGATAACTTTATCTTGTACCAATAGCTGCTCACCTCGGCGTCTTTGAATTAGTCGGCTTCATCACGCTCTCTTTCTTGGGCCCATCTGTTATTGTTGCGGGGGCAGAGGCAGTGGCAGCGGCGGGTTCAGCAGGTGCCACAGGCACCACGGGCGGGGCGGGCATGGCAGGTTGGATGGGAAGAAAAGGGGTCGTTCCTGCTGTCTGTGGTGTTGCTGGTAATACGGCGCCATCGACAGCGGCGTCAGGCTCCACAAGAGCCGAATCGGGAAGTGTCACAGTGACACTGGTCACGCCTTGCGCAGAATTGAAGGTCGTCGTTGCTGTGCTGGATCCAGGCTCGGGAGTGAGCAGGGGGAGGGCAGCAGGAGGTGATTCCGACGATGCAGACGACACAGCTGTGGAAGTAGAGAGAAGTGAGGCCGGCACACCGGTGAGCTCAGTCGGTGCTTCATTGTTCTCGGGTTGTGGCTCCGGAGGCGGGCTGGAGAATCTGAGAACGCTGTGAGCAACGGATTAGATGGGACAGTAGACACGCACAAGGGATTTACGATCTAGAACGGCGTAAGAAGGTAAATCAGTAATGATAAGTTATCACGTGCGACAAGGACACACTTTGATCGAAATCTTCGGCGGCTCGACGGCCAAGGAGCTCGAAGCCTAAACAACCCTGTTATTCTCTGATCGGATATTGAGAGCATGCACTTACACTAGCATCTACATTTGTATTACCAGTCACGGGAGATTGCTCCGCCAAAATCTAGGGCAAACAGAGTTAACTGACACACTTCAAAGTGGGCGAGAACTCACGTCGTCGGGCATAGTGTACATATCATTTAAATCTAGGCCGTCCTATTGAAGCTATCAGCACATGTGAAGAGAAAAGACTAGCACACGACATTACCTGTGTCTCCTCCTTCTTGGCGCGTTTGACAGAAGTGGGATCAGGGTCTTGCTTCGCTTTCCTCTTGAGATAACTGCCGTGCCACGACGGGTACATATGGGTGGCCATATGTCGAGTCTTCCAATCCTGCGAGCACAAGCACATCTCCGGGAACCTGGCTCCGATTTCGGCGTAGAAATGTTGTTGAATGTCGCGACCGCCCGTGTGCCACATAGCGGGGTCTATCCCAGCCCGAGCCATCTCATTGAAGAGCTGGGTCGCGAAGCTCTTGATTTCAGTGGCCCGGAATCCATTTATTACAGTGGCCCGGAATCCATTTATTACGTCTCCAGTGGCATACTGGACATACAGCATGGTGACATTGATTCCTGCTGCAGCCCGAGTCGATCCACGAGGCCCAGGGGCGCTACCGGTAGACATCCCACTATTTTCGGTGAGGTGAGCCGTCCAATCCTGTTGGTCCCACCACAGGATGAGCGGGTAGTCGCTCTGAATGAGGGGTGCCGCGTAGTGATGTGCGGGTCGGGTCGGGCCTGAAAGCCCGGGGTCGGGTCGGGCTTGGGCGGGCTCGGGCCCACAAATATCCTGAGCCCGACCCGATTGGCGGGTCGGGTCGGGCTTGGGTCGGGCTCGGGCCCAAGCCCGGGCTTGTAAGCGCATGCGGTAATTGTCGAGTCTACAAGCGGCTGCCGGACCGCCTCGCGGTCCGTCATCCTCTTTCCGAAGTTCTGGGGCTGAGAAGCCATAAGCGGAGCTTAAAAGGCTTCAGACGGACAGGCGCAATTTTATAGAGAGAGTAATGTAATGTAATATGTCAATTAAATATCAATTACAATATGATCATCATCCTCGCCTTCGTCCTCTTCTTCCTCATCCTCTGGCTCATCTCCTAACATTCTATCCCATAAACCCAACCCTTCCTGCTCCTCATCGTCTGATGCGGGGTCGAACATCTCAACGATGTCGGGCTCAGTAGCGGAAGACGGTATATCGGGAAAAAGAATTTCATTACAGAATACAGATGGCGCACTTCATAAATTGAAGGGCCTCGACAATGTCCCCTTTGAGACGGTTCCGTCGCTTCGAAATTGTGATACCCCCGGACGAAAAGGCGCGTTCGCAGCAGCAGCAAATATGATGGCTGCTGTCAAACATCATTGGAAAATAGGCGAGAGACCCGGGCTCAAGCCCGGGTCTCGGGCCTGACAGAATCTTGGGCCCGACCCTGAGCCCGACTGAGCCCGACTGTGGGTCGGGTCGGGTCGGGCCCACAAAGCCCGGGTCTCGGGTCGGGTCTCGGGTTGGGCCCGACCCGCACAACACTAGTGCCGCGGAATTGGTGGACAGAACCAGCCCTGCATTCCTCGGGCCTGCCGGTAGTACGCTCCCGCTATCGGACAGGAGGGCTGGAATCCGATCCACCAGCATTGCACACATGTGTCTGTCGTGCAAAGTCATTTCGGAATAGACTTGGAGGAGACAATTACACGCTTAATTGCCTGATTTTCAGTTGACAGGACAAGATTCTCCTTCTTCAGACCGCTGCACATTTGCTCCAGTTGCTGTATGCGCCGAGTCGAAGTCGCTGCAGCTCCTTGTCGCTGAAGTAGGCTTGATGACGACATAGAGGACCCAGATAGGGACGAGGGACGCAGATCATTGACGCGCCCAAAGGGAACCGGTGCAGTCATCGACTGCCAATCCTCGAGGAAGCCCTGCCCTCCGAGTCCGAATCCGGCTTGCGACGAGTCCAGATACAGGTCCGAATATGCATCAAAGTTGGCCGTTGAGAGAGGATGATCCACTTGAGTATGGGTACGCACTGTCGTCGCTGCGACTGTCGTCCATGCAGAGGGGAAGAGGAGAAAAAAGTCGTGCAGGCAACGAAAAAACAGCCGAGGTTTCCATCATCACGGTCACATGATTCTCAAATTAACTGACTCTGCCTGTATCGATGTGCCTCTATTCAGACAGCATGGCAATCAAAGCCGCGTCCAAGCGCGTATAATTGCGATGGTGACCTCCGCCATTCTCCCTCCACCTTCAAGCCAGCATAAGCAAGACTCTTCTTAGTCACAGCTCAATTCGAAGCAATGCCGAACTCCTCTGAGATTGCGGACGTCCCAGGCACCTACAGCTTCCCTGTTTCATCTGTGGACGACTTTGTTCCCCCCTCCCAGCGTCTACAAGACGGAGAAGAACCAGAAAATCTGTGTTATAGCGAGCCTTGCAATAAAGCCTCAGCAAGTTTTCCTGTTCTGTTTAATAAGAACAGCTAACAAGTAGTATCAACTGCAATAGAAAACCACAGTAGATTGAAGGGTATACAGAGCTCGGCGTATTCGACGTGCATCCCCAGTTGTCAGTTCATTTTACTTACTCGCTCCAGCCGTATATTGATAGCTTTAAACCCAGAAAATCAAATCGGCACACATTGGATTGTACACACCGGTGGATCGTATGGCTCGCTTCCGGCTCATGAGGCGAGTGACGAATGGCCCAATTTCACACCTCGGAGTATGTCTTTCTGAATAATTGACCATTTTCAAACTCACTTATATGGTTTTATGTTCAGCATCGAAATTATGAGATTCATCGGAAGAAAAAGCAGATTGCATCGTGGATCTGTAAGGAAATTTGTGCCTTGGAAGGGCTCCTTGAAAAACGTAGATAACAGCTGTCTAAAATATATATGTAATGTCGGAGTAGGAGATTCTGTAGATGGAATGTGGCAAAAATTGGATCTCAAGTTGAGAGATCAAGTGTGCAAACAAACGCAAGCTCGTCGTTTTCGGGTTATGAGGAGGATTTCGAAAGGTAAACCCACCCCGAAAAATATTTAGCACGTGAAGGAACCTATTTAGAGTGTGAATTAATTCTATGCAAGGATTCCGTCCATAGAATGAGTTAAAAAGCGGACCTGAAGTCGAATGATCAGAAAGTACAAACAAATGCAAACTCGCCGTTTTCAGGTTGTGCGGGAGGATTTCAAAAGGTAAAGCCACCCGGAAAAAAATTGAGGACGTGAATGAACCTATTTAGAGTGTGAATTAATTCTATTCAAGGACTCCATGCATAGACTGAGCTAAAAAGCGGACCTGAAGTCGAAAGATCAGAAAGTACAAACAAACACAAGGCTGCGAGACAATATATAGTTTCTCCAAGCTACGCAAATCAATCTTCTTGGGTTAGATCCTCAGGCTCCTGCCCCAAACCCATCTCCATGAGCTTCAAACCTGGTTTCTCCATCAATAAATATCTGTCCACTTCAGATCCGTCATGGTATGTTTTGGCGTACTGTTGGTCCGGAGCCAGCATTACCACTGAACGAATGGACTTGATGTCAATGACGGAGACACCCAGATCTCTCAGGTGTTGCATTGTGACATAAGTTTTTGAGGATGCCTCGTAGAGTTCCCGATGATGGTCGCCGTAGAATGAGACAACGGCGAGTGGTGTAGGGACTCCTGTGACAATGAAAATCACGTAGAAATGGACCTCTGCAAATCTGGAAATGCCATTACAATCCACCTGGTTTGTGTTCAGTACACATTCAAGAACGAAATGAATTTCTAACCTTGACATTGCGTGAGCTTCGAAGTTTTTCGAGTGGTTTTTTGGTCTCCTTCCAACGCGACCGAGCCACTTGCCCGTTAGGTAGACGCACACGTGACCACCGTGTTACATAAGGAACCCAGCCATCCGCCATGTTTTGGGAGTAACGACGAGATTAGTGGGAGTGGGACTCGGCTAACGCTCGGCTAATCGTCGTTAGTGGGACTCGACCCTCGGCTAATGGTAGTTAGTGGGACTGGTGCACTGATAGTGGGACTCGGCCATCAGTGCATCAAAATGGCTTGAAATCCCGCTCACTCATCTGCACCACGCAGTGGGCCTCGCGGCGAGCGTAGCACCACGCAGCGGGCCCAGCGGCGAGCATCAGGGGGGTCCGCGGGGGTCTCCCCCCGCGCAAGATGTTCCAAAAAGAGGAGGAATAAGCAGAAAAAAAAATACCCACAAATATATATATATATATATATATAGAGCACCACGCAGCGGGCCCCCGCGGCGAGCGAAAAGCTCCGCATGGCGGGTCCAGCGGCGAGCGCCAAGGGGGTCTCCCCCGTGCAAGAGGATTCATGAAAGGGAGGAATAAGCATGAAAATATATATATTCTTGGTAATAGCCGAGCCTAAAACCCAAGGGATGTGCCGTCCGGCCAAAGGAGGGGGGTCTGGGTGGAACACTGTTCCCCCCAGTGGAACGTAGACTGACCGAGGGAACATTAAATAGATCCAATAAATACTTTGCCTCGCAAAGCTGAGGACTTGCCGATGGCTGCCGAAATTGATGTAGTGATGGCAGCAGGCGGCTGTGCCATCATTAGTGGGACTTGCTTAATTTGCGCGAGTCCCACTCCCACTAATCTAGTATAGACTCATGTTTTGGCCATGCTCGGCCAAATATTGACGAAAGGCCTTTGCCTCCACTTCGGCAACCATCCGTGCCGTGTTGTCCATGGCAGTGAGGAGAACATAACCGCTGCCAAGGTCATGCGATCCCCTCGGGAACGGATTCTCGGGTGGTTCAAGATCTGGAATCATGGCCTTAAGTGAATTTATTTGACATCGGTGAAGTGCCCTCTCTGTCAAATTCGCAAATGCATTCGAGTGCTGTTTGATCTCTTCACCGAGGTTGCCGATGGTACGTTCCAGGGCCCACTGGGAGTAAATGATCCCGGGGCCGACTCGAGCTGTCTCCGGCGCTATGTGTGAAGGTGTGTGGATACTTGGCCGGACAAAATGCAGGCGATCCATGCGACGCTGGCAGTACAGGGTTTCGAAGTCATCAGAAAAAGCCGTGAGCAGTTGATTTGATTCACGCAGCTCTGCCACGCTGATTTCTTCCTGCAATAGAATGCGATTGCCCCGGACAAATTTGCAATAGTTTCGCCAATAATTGTCGGGAAGGACACCGTGAAGAAGCGCGGGTCCAAGTCCATAGAAGTACAGCAGGAATTCCCAAGCTTTGTATCCACTAGAAATTTTCTCGGCAGGATTCCGAGGTGGGCGATCAAACGATCCCGGAATATACAGGGTCGTATCAGCCACCATTTTACCATGCAATTTCCATGCTGCTGGCTGTCGCAGAACAGCCCAGTCCCAGTTGGCCTTGTTGTCGGTTAGGTCGCACTGGAATGTGCCCCGCCACAAGGGAATGAAGAGGTCGGGAATATTTAAGACGAGGTGCATGACATCCAATGGAAAGCAACCCGGGACGCCAAGAATGTGCTTATGTAGAAAGCCACTGAAGAGCGTAGGTTTGGATATCCCAGTTTCCAACCTGCGCTCCTCGTACTGGGTTTTATTCGGGGATTCAATCACATACTGGACATTTTTCCGGTAGCGCGACACCGCTTCAGTGGAATTAAAGGCCTGCAACAGGCTTTTGAGATCAACGTCGGGATGATTGGAGCCCGCTTCGTTGTAGGAATTCGGAATAAACCTGGCAGGGTAATAATGAGTTCCTCCAGGTTTTCGACGGCCCGACAGAGGACAGTATATTCTGCATGCATGTTTTCTGTGGTGTCCAACACAACCATTTATCGCAGCCATACCAGGACCATCAGCTGTGCCCAAAGCTAGGAATGGCCGCGAAATAAATGAACGGTCAAGGGAAGCATCCCAAATACGAAGGCCCTCCTTTTGAAGGGCAGCGACATGATGAAATCCGGGAAATATGAAGCTGTCCGAGTTCTTTGGTTTTCCTGGCCCCCCGATGATTCCACCTGGAAGAATATATTTCTTCTTGTAGCGCACTCCCGGTTGGTGGTCGAGGATAACCCAGATGTATATCCAACACTCAGAGGACTTATTTCGGTACAACTGGGCGCCGTCGATCGAGAACATCAGGATCATGTCGTCGAGTGAGATACGTCCATCGGCGACAGCGGTAAGATAATCACTGCCATCGAAAAAATCAACATATGGCGAAGTTCGAATGCCATTGTTTGCCGCAAGTTCCGCCATGATTTTTGTGGTACATTGTTGACGATATTTCATGCTCGTGGCGCCGTCGGCAGTCCTCCACAACGCCTGGAGCTGCGGAGCCAGCGGAAATGTCGAGAATTGTTTTCGTGGAATTTGGACGCCGGGGGAATGTCCAGGCTCATATCAAGGCTGTCCACAGACTGGGCAATTTTCGAGCGCTGTAAATGGACCAGTGTACCCGACACATGTGTTGATGCACATGTCGTGTGTCAGAGCAACGACTCCAGTAAGATCTGCAACTAGCCGTTTGACTCTGTAATAAGATAGAATCTTGTACTCCGGGTTTCGCTGCAGGATAGCGGTGCGAATGGAGGAGTACGAGGCCTCCGAGGCATTTCCAATAGCTAGGAAGATATCGATGGAAAGTCGATCGTCAGGATCGTCAACGGTGAGTTGTTCAGTCGGAGGGTTGCGAATTTGGTGAAGAAGTTCTGGATCCAACCGCTCAGTTGAACTGTCCAAGGAGGCTTCCTTGAGAGCTGCGATGAAGGTCAGAGCAATATTTATGTCATCAATAACCGAAGTCTGTGCGGCGTCGGGTATCTGCGGGGGAGGAGGAGGGATGAGGGGAGGTGGATTTGTCTGGAGATGCTGTCTCTCTTGTTCAGCCTGCTCTGCGTGTTCTAGCTCATCAAGGCATCCTGGGTCTCCCGCAATTGGTGGCTCTTCCCCAGTCGGAGGTAGCTCTGGTGGATTAAATTGTTCCTCAGACGCGAGTGCCCCCGGTTCTTCGAGGCCATTCCTATTGTCGAACTTGAAACAAAAAGCATGAATTTGTGTGACGGTATTATGCAAAGATTAAATTACCGCTGCATTCGGGTCATTGATTACAATATTAGGCTGGTCGCAACGCCGCTTTGGGGCCGTTTGCTCCTCGTGGACAGCGCGCCGCTTGAGACCATCAATTGCTGTTCCATGACCCAGAGGGTTTGTCACCGAGTCTGTAGAATGGGATGCAAGGAATTGAGAAAATTGCAGAGATGGCTGCTCGACATCTTGCCGTCTGTGCAATGTTCTCGTCGAATACTTCAGTGGAACACCTGGCCCATCGGGCCCACCGCATTTACGTCGGCAGTTGCAGATGAAGGTTGCGGGGTCAGACATGCCCAAAATAATGCCTCTCAGGCGGCAAATCCGTGGCTTGATGCAACGGCAATTTGATCGTAATGACTTTACATTTCAGGACACTTTCACAGATTTTTCGGGCTGAGATGTATTGAGATAGAGGTTGGTAGTTTCATCATCAAAACAGTGAGGAAGACGAAAACGGCCGTATTTGATTGATATGACGGTCTATCGATCTACCACGATTCACAGGCATCGCTTAATAATAGCTCGATATCGCTCTGTCTGGCTCGATCTCCCAACACGGACTTCTCACTGGGCCTCAATCTTTGCTCATCAGGCACATGGAATTCTGTCTCGAAGCGGGCACGCTTTTCAATCAGCATGTCACCTGTCACCGTTTCTCCCTTGGCCCCCATATGGTCGACCCAGAGCACCAGGGCACGTTCGACATCCGGCCGAGTCACCACCCGGTCACGCTTCATGGACAAAGCATTCGGATGGGAGTTGGCCCGTTTCTCGAGCTCGGGCCGTTGCTTGAGTTTCCGTGATAAAGTCTCCTGGGTGAAGTCTAAAGATCCGGTATGCAGGGTTTTGAAATGGTTTGCGATGTCCTGCTGGGTCATCGCTGGGTGTTTGTCGACAAAAGAGAAGACTGTCATCCAGTCGTACAGCGTGAGATGCTGGCGGCGTGTGTCTTTCGGGGGTTTAGCCGACGTCCTCGGTGCGTCCTTGGGTGGTCCAGGCTTGCGGACACCATGATGATATGGTATAGCGGGCGCGGCCCGAGGTTTTCGTGTCTTGGGGTCAGCGGGCATGGGGAAAATTTTCAGATGTTTGGCTGGGACTTTGATCGCAAGCATCACGTCCCGGAACAAAGATTCCGATTCCCGACTGGGTATAACCCGTGATCGTGTTCAATTCGTGATTAAAATTCGATCCAGGGACAAAACAAGCCTCATCTCCCGGTAATTATGGCCGGAAAAAATGCATAATGGCCTCCCAACCCCTATGCATTATGCAATAGCGCAGTAATGCATAAAATCCCCGCCTACCGAGTTGGTGGACACCCAAACCCTATGCATTATGAACATTATGCATTGTGACCCTATACATTATGAGCAACTCGACTGTAGACCACTCCATGTTCTTAGGACAAGATCTTTTTTCAGCGCAAGATTACCAAATTTCATTTTATTGGTGAGGATTCGATCTCGTCCCAGTGCTGAATTCACGGATTTCAGCCATCTGTTGTGAATCTCAATGTCTGTAATGTTACGGTGTGGGTTCTTCAGAACCTTATCGTTCCGGATCTTCCAGATCATGTGCCAGGCCATAGATACCAGAATGGCAAATAATCGTCCCATAGCAGGGATAATTTTCCCATTTGAGTGTTTGAATTTAACAAGGTTACAACCGAGGACAAGGCCCCAGCTGAGGGAGGGCCACATGGGGTATTTCGTGGCCCAGAGTTTCTTGGTCAGTCCCCAAATTAATTTTGTGCCCGATGCATCACACTCCATTGCTATGTGCTCAAGGTTTTCGGGGACACCACATGTGTGACAAACAGAAAATTCTTCAAGATTATTCATGTGTGTCCAAAAGTCACCGACTCTGAAAATGTTGTGAATCGACTTCCAGAATAATTCACGGTGGGTTCGTCTCAAATTTGTGGAATGTATAGAGTTCCAAATCATTTCGTCTGTTGGAGTGTACTCAGAAATTTCATATATGGAGCATCGGATGCGGTCTAGGTTGATGAAAGTTGCCTTTCTAAAAGGTTCAGAGTGGTTGCCTTTGATAATTTTTGTAAGGATCCGTTGTGAGCCTTGTGAGATTAGAATTCCAGGACAGCTGAACATTAAATCGATTTGGGTATCAACCTCGAGTGGAGGGCATATATCAGTGTCCAAATTTAAGGTGACAGGAAAAGTGTCTGTTGTTTGCTTGAACTGTGTTCGTGCAACCCGCTCGTTCAGCACTGCAAAAACCGCTTTAAAGAGGGGGAAATTAGGGTCTAACATGTTATTTTCAGATTTTGTTCGCTCCTTAATCAGTGTTTTGAGCAAAAAGTCAGATGGGGAGCATAGCAGTAATGGGGCATTATTTGGAATTTTCTGGAACAAGGAGAGTGCAGCTCCCAATATTCCGGATTTAAAGTTCATTTTTATTGTTGGGTTGTCAAATGTGAGATGTACAGTTGTGTCTTCCTCGAAGTCATCTGAAACAATTTTGAATCTTGCCATAATTTGAGGGTCATACTGACCAGCCCGCATGACCTTGATATGCACAAAAGCGGTTGTTAAATTTGGGGGTGGTTCAAGTTGGCCTTGTCGTCTTGCAGCAATCTCATGCATTGAATCGTCCCCAGCAAAGATGTGGAAGCCATTTTCGGCACTAGACACTCTGAAGTTCGGATCGTAGGTCATTGGTTGATCAATTTCAACTTGTTGCAGATTTGCATCCAATTCCACTGCTGTCAGTTTTATATCATCGCAAAGGTCAGTCATAGGAGCGAGTGGATTCCACTTTGGCATAATACAGTCTATCAATATCTGCGCAGTGTCAATGCATTTGCCTGGGTGTTCGCAACCAAGTTCATTTCGATCCCTATTACAAGGTGGACATCCACAATTTTTCCGTCCAATGCCACTAGGGCTTATAGTGTGTGGCCGCCTAGGCACCGTAGTTTTTCTGTTCGCAATTAGCAATGCATCCCGAAGCGTGCGAACTCTGTGAATATTTCGGAGGCAGGTTGCAGCACCACGAAGGCAGGCATTTCTGTAAGTTGGATCCCGTACAGCAGGGTGTTTCCATATTGGCATGTCGAGTTGCACTTCACGGTCAATCGAGAGTGCTGTAAATTTCAGGTTGAATTCCTGAGCTGCAGAGATCATGCGCTTGAGGTCATCAGGAAATTTGTTTGATCTAGGTATCAGGAAATGTATATCATTCACAAAAATGTTCATGATTTGACCGGGCCTAATGTTTAGGTAGCTAGTCTCCAAGTATTTTCGGAGTATGTAGTCAACAAAATAGCACCACAGTGCTCGATCCTCTCCTGGTACAAGGCAGCATTGAAGATTCCAAAGATCAATGGCTTTGTTACGAGAGGCGATGTCCAAAATTGCTTTGCCTCCTCGATTGACTGGTAGGATCATTGCTTCCAGTGAAACTCTGGCTGTTTTTCCTTCCCGTAGGAAGGAGCATATCAATTTTTCAAGTGTGTCCTCAATGTCTTTCGGCATTCCTTGGACTCTGGGGAGATATTGTGTTCGACCTCCAATCACCATACTGATGATGTGGCGCTTCCCTTCTAGAGAAGGGTTTGTTGCTTGCAACGCATGAGGTCTGCATTAATTTTTTCGAGGACTAAAGGCCATGGTGTGGTATAAGGGATGTCATTTCCGATCCAAGCACCTAACATCCGGCAGCTTTCGCCATCAGGTACAATTCTAACAGTTCGGTCAATTGCCGATCAGGGCTGATTGTTAATTCGTCTTTCTGTGATGACTTTCTGGCGATAGGAGCCCTCCCAAAGGGGAGAAGCACAGTTTTATGTTCGTTGATTTTGCGGTAGAGGCACCACACCAGAGGCGTAGAATACCCCACAGAGTCTTCATGGAGTCAGTGGATTTCAAGTAGATTGTTGTGTCATCAGCAAAAAGTGAGACCACGAGA
This sequence comes from Mycena sp. CBHHK59/15, assembly GCA_029204085.1. Classification (NCBI taxonomy): domain Eukaryota; kingdom Fungi; phylum Basidiomycota; class Agaricomycetes; order Agaricales; family Mycenaceae; genus Mycena; species Mycena sp. CBHHK59/15. The sequence continues at coordinate 106,556 of JARGXW010000046.1, read as the reverse complement.
TTTTTATTTGTTCCAGGAATGATGACTCCCTCAATATCAGATTTCCGCAGTAGACATGCAAGAGGCTCAATAGCCAGATTGAATAATAAACAGGAGAGGGGGTCACCTTGTCTCACTCCCCTGGTCACAACATATGGTTTGCTAACTTCACCGTTGATCATAACTACGGTTTTGGCATCAGTATATAAGCTTTTGATTGTCTTTGAAAATTTGGGAGGGAATCTCATATGGTCTAGAACACGGAGAAGGTAGTTATGGTTAATTCGATCATATGCCTTCTCTTGATCGAGGGCGATAAGTACCCCATCTTCTTCTGCGACTTCAGCATAGTTAAGCAGGAATTTCGCTAATTTGACTTGGTCCTCAATTTTCCGCCCTTTCATGAAGCCAGCTTGGTCAGGTCTTATCAGAGATGGGGCAACATCCATTAAGCGCATAGAATAGGCCTTTGTAATAAGCTTGTAGTCTGTGTTTAAGAGCGTAATTGGCCTGTAGTTGCTAATAAGGCCTGTGTCTCCTTTTTTGAACACGGGCATAACCAGCCCATGTTGAAGTTGCATCCATCTGATAATCCATAGTCTTCGATATCACGGGATAAGTCTGCCAGGAAGCCCAAGATATTGAAAGCCCCTCCCGGTTTGTCTTTAGACTTTTTGAATTCAATGTCCAGGGCTTTGAAAAATTCGTAACGGATGCCATTGACTCCTGGAGCTTTGCTGTTGCTAGACAGTTTAAGAGCATTTCGTAAATCATCTTCAGTCAGATACTGGTTCATTTCATTGTGTTCGTGTTGAGATAATCGAACATCACATTTTTCTAGCACTTCCTCAGTGCACATCATTCGACCGTAGTCGTCCTCAGGGACATCAACGAGTTGTGTAGCCTCATGGTAGTCACGGGCCATTTCCGTCATTTGTTTCGGTCGAGTTTCAAAGCAGGGAACAGTTGAGTCAGTATCTGTTCTCTTGAATTCATTTATGGTGCTTCTCAGATGGTACTCCTTCGTGGAGCGAGTCCAATGACGAGTCTTCAAACTTTCGCCTTCAATGTCGTATTGAGCTTCAGACTGTGCCTTTTGACGATCAGCTTCTTCTTTGAGATAGGTTTCAATCTTTTCTTCGAGATGCAAAATTGCAAGATGCTTATCCTCAGTAGGCATGTCTATGTCATTGAGCACGAGGTGCTTCTGTGTTGTCCAGGTGCGAATTTGGCGGGATCTCTCCTTTACCAAGCGAGAGCATTTTTTACCTTCTGTGGTAATGTCATCCTTGAACTTGTGCCACAGGGTTTGGATGTTATTTTGGCTTTCCCGGTCTGTACGGCTCAGTTCCTCACGGTCTTCAGCAAGTTTCTGTGATCGTGCACTAAGATATTTCATAAATCGCGGAGTTTTGAGAAGATAGACAGGTAGGTTCCAGATTCCGGGCCCATATTCCTCCTCTGCTCGGCATGTCAATTGGACGGAAACCAAGTGATGATCACTGGAGATTAAACTGGGTTCAATTGACCAGTTTCGATATCGTTTAAAACAGTCTACCGGTACATAGATTCGGTCAAGACGTGAACCAGTCACATGCGTCTGGTTTATAGTAGCATTTGTGCGCTTCTGGAAGCAAGTGTATTCCCGTGAATCGGGAAATGTTGTTCGCCAACCGTCTTGCATGCGGAAGAGGGCTTTGAGGCATAGGAAACTCTGAGGAATCAGCTCTTCTTTGTTCGATGTTCGATCTTTAATATTTTCAACAAAATTCCAGTCCCCTAGTGTTTCGGTTGGGAGTGGGAGTTCTGGATTGTCAAGGTAACAGTACCATAATTGCGCCCACATCCTCTCTCTTTCCTGAGGTGTATTGGGGGCGTATATGTTCAGAATGTTAATAGTTTCTCCTCTATGTGATGGGATCACAAGTAAGATTGCATGGCCCTCAATGAGGACATACTCTTTTACGTTTTCAGTGTCAACATATTTTTTATTCAGAAGAAAGCCAACTCCAGCTGTTGAGTCAGGTTTCATTGGGTGTCCCGAGTTGAACAGTTTGAACCATTTTCCGTAAATGTTGTTAAACTGGCTAGCAGCAACAGTCAAACAACACTCAATGCCTACAAAATAGTTGCCGTTTTGGACGGCCTACAACAGCACAGAAAGTCGCGAAAAAAATCGGAAAAAATGGTAGGGGTCCTGCAGGGTCATAGATGTAAGTATAAGACCACCCAAAAGGGCAGGCAGGGCAGAGGAGGGGGGAGGAGGAGGGATGTGACGCCATGGGGGGTGTTGCTATACCAAATGCCCCAGACGTTCTAGTGTGATCTGCGTCCATCTTTCTCTTATCATTTATTGAAACTCCGCCAGATCAATCCGAAGCAGATAAGATATCAAACACGCGTAGCAGATCACACGAAGAACGTCTGGGTTACCGAGACAGGTTTGGGTGTGGGTTCTCGCGTGTCTTTTGCATCATTTTTTTTGACTCCGCTTTCAGACTCCACCACACCCAAACAGCTGGAGCTGAGATTACTCGCGTTATAGAGTCTGTTAGTTACCGCATCAACTAACCAGCATCCAATCTTATTATCTAATGATGTGATATCTCCGAGATACACCACCAAACAACTCATTTATTTTCACGCGTCTCCACCTCACTCGACGCGTATCCCCGCCATCTGACGCGATGCAATGGCGAACAACTCATCTAGAATGGGTCTAGTCCCCCTGAGACCTTCTATGCCACTCCAAGACGGCCCCCACCACAGCAATCCACTTCTGTGAGCGCCGATACAAATGGAGCCTTTACAATGGGTTCCCGGAAACAATTCCCCAATACCAGGCCCGAATTACACCCCTGCGGGATGAGGTAAGTCACATGAATAGAAACCTTCATCAACTTACCTTCTGTTGCAGCTCCATTTCCTCGAACAAATAACTCATCTGCCTCTACTCCTGCCACTGCCAACGTCCCGTCAACACAACCCAGGCTCAAAGCCAAGAGGCGAAATGTATGGGAGAAGGCAGACGGAATTCTCTGCCGCCCCATTCGTCAATGAGATGGGCCTCGTCAACACTCGTAAAGGAGATGTTGTCCCAGAACTCCTGGCAGTTTGTGATGAACTCCCACAGCTTGTTCATGAGGTGCTCTGGATCAACACAAATGATAGACCAGCGGCATGACGCGATCTCGGTGGCTATGTTACGACCAGCTTTGCGCGCGTCAGCCAGAGCTTCGCGTGTGCACGCAAGAGCAGGAATGCCGAGGGCCTGGAGTTCAAATATCTGATAATTATACACGGTAAGGAAGGAGACACGGGGGAAGGTGTAAATCACGTACGATATTGGCCGAAAGTCCTTTCGTGGGTGCGATCACCAGTCCGACAGGCGTCTTCCTCTTCTGATCCCCAAACCCCGGGTACATCGCGGGATTCTTTGCAACCTCAAGAAGTACAAGAATGGGGACAGCAAAGAGGGCCGATTTGCTGTCACCCGTCGCAGTGATGCAAAGAACTTCCTCGCCGTCGAGGATCCAGGCGATGACGGTGACTTGCCAGTCGCAAAGACCACCAGTCCAATGAGGTATCTTTGTCGCGACAATCTGTTGTATGGTCGTACGACCATGTTCGGTTTGCCATTTCCGGCCTCGCGACGGTGCCATGCGAGTACACAAAGTCGTGTCGAGAACGTTGACAGTTGTTGTCGTGTTTGATGGGACACGTGTCTTCCCAAAACGGATTGCTTACATCATAAACCTGGTCGCCTACTATGACAGCGCGGTAACCACAGGACTACCGATACGTGCATTCCTCAAATCCGCCCCAAAATACACAACATATAAGTGTATTGGCCCTCCACCGACTCAGGGCCTCACCGAAGATCGCAGTGGCTCCTCAGCTTCGTCACCACAAGTCACCCCACTTGCCCGACATTTTGATGTCGCGGCCAACTTGAAGTCGCAGCCTCGTCCACCGATCTTGGTCCTAGTTGAAACACAAATTGAGGCTCACACACTCCAATGAATGCGCTATCTCGCGCCTTGGCCTCTCATTGGAGGCTGGTACTTGCAGTGCGCTCATTTGCTTTATGCTGCCGTATTGACTTTTCTCGCTTGCTAGATCAGTTCCGATATCCCGATCTACTCCACTGAACAAAACACCTTCCCCATCCGAATGGCCACCCGCATGTCCTGCGCTGCACCTGCATCTTCGTGAGACGTCGACCTCCATATGGCCTCTGATGGCAGACGGTCTGCAGCCCGAACCGCTGCTCATCTAGATCCGGCAATTTTGTATTGGTCTCGCCGGCCTCAAATACATATGAAACACTGCAAACAAGACCTCTTGTCATGGCCGATACATGGCCAGAATTTTATTTGAGCTCACTTCACTTCGATTTTATCTATTTCATTCTAGGATTCTGAACAGCTTGTCGTCTGTCAAGCCATTCCCCAAAGATTCCCTGACCACCCGACATCCGCCTCATCTCGGTGCCTGCTGGTCCTCATTGCACACCCCGTCACTCCCTCTCTCCTCTGGTCTTCGATTCCGATGCGCTTCAGAACGTTGGAATGCCAGCCAACGGCCTGTTGGCGAGCCGCTGTCCCTTTGGCTCACTATCACTTGGCTCTGTCTCAGATTGTCTCGACAGCTGTACAAGGCTGTCTGCAGCCACCTGCACACCCATGCTGAACAGCCATCAGGCCACTGCTTTTTTTCGCCCCAAGATAGCATGTGCTGGCAGTGAGACTGGGTTCCAGATGTGTATCACGGTCCGAGCCGGCATCCGCTAGTGCTTTTAGACCAGGTAGGCGCATCCGGCACCAGTGGACGACGGTGGCGGCGAGCACCATGTGAAAGAAAATCCTGTCGGCTGGATGGATGTAGTGAAGAAGGGAGCAGCTTGTGTGAGGAGTGTTTGGCATGACGATGGTAATCAACGTGACCGTAAGTGGGTGGTGCCTGACAGTGCTGTATGAACGGTGCAGTGCAAGCTTCATACCTTCCTTGCATCTTCCCCTTCTCCACAGCACAATCGTCTTCCGTCCACAGCCGATATGTTTCTACTCGCTCTGGCCTACGGTTCCTTTGGCGATATAATGGAGACTGCCAAACTCGCGAAGCAGATCATCGATATCCTACGCAGCTCAGGGGTTCCAACTGAACGTCAAAAGCTTATCTCGACCCTGCAGGTCATGGCCCACTACATGTCTATGTTGTCGGTCATCGACATTGATTCATCATCGCCCAACGTTCAGTTCTATGTGGACAAACTATCGACTGAGGTGGCTTTGTGCCACTTATGAACAAGTTCTGTGCCAGAATCAAGGGGCTCAATAGTACTTTTGGAAGGCTATATATGGCTCTGTCCGAGGAGAAGGAATTGGCATCCTGGAGGACTCAGGTATCGGAGTGTCGTGATGTGCTCTACCTACTGTTGCTGTCATTGAATTGGCTTGTCCGAATTTTTGATATCCAGATGCCCGAGAACTGAACCACCACTTGCCCCTGTCTACAGCGAACATTTGGTTGGAGTTGGAGACCAGCTGGGACGGCTTGGGCCCCAGGTGCAGAATGTTGGATCCAGCGTCGACAGTGTTAAGGCCCAGGTTGGCTTGTTCGTAATGTTTTTCTCCTCCAGGTTACCATTGCACTGACAAAGTGTTGCTGACTATACAGGGTGATCAACAGAGTAGACAACATGATGAGCAGACTCGCTGTATGATATTTCAGATCCCATTTTTGTGTGATGGATCCATTGGGGAGAAATATAGCCATTCAACTGTTGCACTGTAATAACTTTAATGTGCGATCCATTTTCATATACCACATCTTGTTTCATGTTGCTTTAGGACCTCGATCGCATCCTGAAGGGCTTTATACGTGATCCTCTAGCAGGAGGCAGGTATGTCGAGTGCGGTGATTACAGTCTTGTATCCACCAAAGGCAAGACTATCTTGCCTGCAGATTTTGCGTGGGAATTGAGAGCAGGGATACAGTTTGACATGAGCATTATCAAGCGAAGGAAGCACTGGCAATACTTGAGTGACCAGTAAAATTTGGTGACCCAGAAGTGCCCACATTGTGATTACACCAACTCAGATGCAGTGGAAGGTAGTTGGATCAATTGGTAAATAACCAAGCTCTTTCCTGTATAATAGTAAGCATGCTGACCTTTCCTACACCAGTTCTAATCTCGCATGTGGGAGGAGGTATCAAACAACACCAATTTTTCCCCTCATTTGATGTGCATGAAAGTGATGATGAAGAGGAAGTGAGTCCACAGCATTAGAATTTATGCTGTCTTAGACACTTACCTATTGTTTACAGCTGGAAAAATATTCCCAGCATATTCTGAAACACGCGGATGAGTTGGAGAAGGCAGCTGTTATTTTACATGCTCAAGTTCTGCACAAAAACCGCATCTGGATGTGACATCGGATGTGATGCAAGCTACATGGTGGCAGATATCAATAGGTATGAATTCACGGGTCAGAAGCGGGATAATACATGGGGTAAAAAGGGTGACAAGGAGGCAAATCGTTGCATGCAAAACACCATGGGGTACCACATTGCCGAGTAGACATTGGAATATTATATTTCGGTATTTTGAAGATCCAGCTTAAGCCACTGGGGGATGGCCAGGTAAGAAAAATTACTTACACAGGAATGTAATATAAGATGTAATGGATAAGGGTAAAGCAAAAAAAGCTGTCCCAAGAACGAAACAAAGGAAGAGAAGAGGTTACGGCAAGACATCCTAAAAAAGAAATGACAAATTGCCGGAGCAACGAGGATCGAAAGCACACGAAAGAAGCTCAGATCGTGAACAACGACATTAAACTACTTGGTACGTACAGAAACAAAATGTATGGCAGTATAGGGTCATCCTCCCTTTTATTCTAATATTTTACTTCGACCTTTACTTTGGGAGTGCATACTTTACCGAACCTGGCACCCTTATCATCTTATCTTCATGCATTGTTTGATTTTTTTAGAGCTCCTTGGAGCTCTGGAACATGTCCTACAGACACCTAGTACTATATTAAGAGCTGCCGGCGGCAAGTCGCGTGTTACGTAACAACCTGCCGGGTCAATTGCACTGACTAGAGTGCCGATGCAACTCGGCAGCTTTGTGACGACCGACCAAGTACTCCATGACGGGATCAAGGTCTACCAGTCCGCCCTTCCAACCAAAGACGAAGACCGAACCGTGGTCCTTGCATTCGAGCACGGCACTATGATCGCCATCTTTGATGGTCTGTGTGAGGCTCCATCATTTGAGGCTCTTTCTTACTTCGTTTGCCAGGCCACTACTCCGGTGAACTAGCGGAATTCGCATCGAAGCGTCTTCCGCAGCTGGTCGCCGAACGGTTCGACCCCACAGCTGCAGATGTCGGCCAAGTCATAACGCAGATCTTAGAGGATTTCGATCGGTCGCTCGTCTTGAAGGTCACCGAGCTGTTCACCCCAGGGGAAGACTGGTCGGACATGCACTGGGCGGATCCTGGGAACGTACATGACGTCGTCGGATACGGCAACCAGCATCCACAGTTCAGGGAGGGTCGGCTGGCTGTCGTCGGTACGACCGTTCTCATTGGAATCATCGACAAAGAGAAAAAACACATCTGGGTGGTGTCTCTGGGTGACTCTGACGCAGGTGGGTACGCCGCTGCCGGAAATCACTGGGACTGACAAGAAGCAGTGTGCGGACGCATGCAGGACGGGAAATTGACCCCGGTCATTATGAGCGACCGCCACAATTGCAGGGACGCGAACGAGGTTGAAAGACTCCATGCAGAGCACCCAGGTGAGGAGAACATCGTCCAGGGCGACCGCGTCCTCGGCCTGCTCGCTGTCACTCGCGGTACGTGCAAACCCGCGCCCCGACAAATTTGCGGATTAACAGCTACCCAAGCACTCGGTGATCATCAGCTCAAGGTGCGGTCCCGCCTGCTGGCTGACCGTATACTGTCGTACTTGTATCCATCTCCGATTCCACCTGTCGCCTTCGAAGACTGGGACCGGAACGGTCACTTGACTCCGCCCTATCTGTCGTCTTCCCCCACCGTTCGGCGACATGACCTCCTACCCAGTGACATGTTGATATTTGCCTCCGACGGCCTCCGGGATTCGATGGATCGTATCCCAGCAGCAGACCGATGGGATATCATCATATCCCTGGCGAACGGAGAAGACCACGAGCGACTCGGCCATGCTCGTATTCGACCCGGGTATGGGGACAACGCGGCCGAGCTTCTCATCAAAAATGTCTTGTTCGGTCACGATGCCAACAAAATGGCAAAGGAGCTCGCCGATCCCGCCCGTGACGACATTTCTGTCGTCGTTGTCGACCTTGGATGGAACTCCTGCACGTGATGGCCGCGTCAAATCGGTATTTCTTTCCAGACCGCGGAGGAGTACGTTAGCTGTACCCTATCTTTAGTTATCAGATCCAAATTTTTGGGATGACACGCCAAATTACGGGGGAGAACCACTGTGGGTTCATCGCCGACTGCCATTTTGCGCATTGCAGTGATCCTGTCTCCCTGTTCCCCGCACAACCTACGCTCAACTGCAGTCTCAGCGAGAACAACTACCCTTTTTAGTGCAGCCCTAGGCGATGGACCTGAGGTCTTTGAAGTAAAGCTTCGACATACTAAGTAAACAGTCCCGTCACATCAGTCACCCGTGCCAAGTGATGAGCCCGAATGAGGGAAGCGAGCCGCCGAGCCGCCGATCTCGCGGAAGCGAGCCACTAGCGAGCCCCGATCGCACGGAAGCAAGCCAGCCGAGAAAAAGAAGAGAAATAAAAAAGAATGTGACCGCAAGATAAGAAAAATATTGAAGTGCAGTAGCGTGAAGGTAGCGTGAAGGTAAACAAAGCCAAGCTGAGCTGGCTGGTGCAAAGCAAGCTGGTGAGAATGGAATAGTAAGTGGCTGCTGCTGCACCACTATTTCTATACATCGCATGGAGGGGAGAGGGAAGGGAGAGAAACAAAGAGACTGGTGATAGAATAGATAAATCTGAACAACGTGAACTCACCCATAGAGAGCAATTATGGTTGAGACCAAGGTGATCCCAAAAAATTCTACAATGTTCAGGCCACGGGGAAGGAATGAGACCTGCACCATTATTGGCTGTTTGGTTTGCAGAAGAAAAGGCCGAGGCAGAGGAAGGTGGAAGGTGTAGGAATTCTAGGTCATGTGGGCGAGCTTGGCGCGGTGTTTACCAGTCGTTGCTGATGGGGCCGTCGGGGTTTGAACCTTATTGTATATTTGATGGACGCTTACATAGTGTACGTCACGCGTTTGTTAACGGGTTCCCTGATCATTGTCATTGTCTGTGTGCCCCAGACTGGAGATTCCTCAACAGAAGGTTGGTGAGCAGAGGTTTGGGTGGGTTGGTCCACCAAAATCGACCCTGATTTATGAAGACGTCCTAGCTGGCGCACACCTCCCCCACTACTGTACGGACATGTAGGGAGGCAACGGCCCCCAGGACCGCGACACGTCCGTTGCCTATTTTTTAGGCAACGAACCCTATCGTGACCAGGACCGTTGCCAAAAAAGGCAACGGAGGGCCAATTTTCTAGGCCAAAAACCCACTGTAAATTCCTTTTCAAAGGAGTTCTGTTCTTTTATGGGCTAATCTACTGGCATAGCTTGTTTTTTATTCATTTATCCTACGTGATTATTTTTATTTTTATTTTTCCCGCTATGTCACAATTTTTTGAAGGCAACGGACCTCGCCGTGACCGTGATCCGTGGGAATTTAGGCAACGTAACGGACCTCATCGTGACCGTGACCGTTGCCTCTATGGACTCATCTGTGTGCATAAAATGGGTGGGACAACACTGTTGTCAAAATGAAGTAAATAATGTACATTGAGTAGCGGGCGAAATTCCGGCAATGACATGGACCTGATTTCCGACAGAAAGCTGGACGAGCCTGTGAGGGGATGCAGTGAGCGCAGATTCCCGATCTGTTGGGAAGGCAGAGGTATCAGCTTTCTAGTCCAATTTAATGCTCACGGGCAGGGTGGGTGGGCAAAAGACGATATTGGTGGCTTGAGGCCACAGGTGAATGCGGGAGTGGGCGATGTCAGTGGTAGCCAGAAGAAAAAGACTTGGGGGCTATGACACTGCCTTCGATCCATAGACCCAATTCTAGGGTTGAGATTCGTTCCTCAAGCAACCATAGAATATCATCTATGGACTCATCCGTGTGCATAAAATGGGTGGGACAACACTGTTGTCAAAATGAAGTAAATAATGTACATTGAGTAGCGGGCAAAATTCCGGCAATGACATGGACCGGATTTCCGACAGAAAGCTGGACGAGCCTGTGAGGGGATGCAGTGAGTGCAGATTCCCGATGGAGTAGGAGTCTTGTGATGCATCGGCGAAGCTGTATCCCCTACTGGCTAGGAGTGAGACTCACGTGGAATTAACGGACGTGCAGCATGATGATGCGCAGGACGTCACGGTGCAAGTGTGGATCCGCCTGCATGTAAGGCACCATTATTTCCGCGTGGTTGCGAAGGTAAAGCTCGAACGCATCGGAGGCCCAGCGGCCTTTGGATTTCATGACATCCAATGGAATCCCACGCAGCAGGTATTCCAGGGTCGATCTGATGTGAATGCCGTGGATCTGGCGCCAGTCCAGTTTAGCGGCTTTGAAAGCGGCGGTGAGGCGTGTTGTGAGGGCGCTTTTGGTGAGCACGCGATGAGTGTTCTTGTACCGGTATGAAAAAAGCGCGCCATCCTGAGGTGGATCATTGATCATGAAGTGATTGGCGAGTGCGGCCTCAGGATCAGTTGGGCCGTGTTGGCGCGCCCAATACACGTTCTCGCCATGAAGGGAGGATTTCGTGCGTGGGAGTTTGAAGTGGTTCTGCTGTAGACCATTACGATCCATGATGGTTGTTACGCCGGAGCGTGCAATGTTGATAGCCAGATCAAATGACTTCAAAGTTTTCACTGTGAATTCGCCTCCACAGGACGTAGAGTAAAAGAGGGTTGTCAGACAGCTCCAACACGAAGCGTCGAGAGGAATAGTGAGGTCGAAATAAGGGCGGAGTTTTACCATGATGTCCACAGTGTACGGCGGGCAGATTTTCCGCTTTGATGAGGACGGGGTGAGAACATCAGCAGCCTTCAGGAGGGTGTTAATCTCCGTCGGGTTTATCTTCCACTCCACGCCATGCAACGAATGCCAGGCGCGAACGCCGCTGACGTAGTTGGACACTGTACCGCCAGTGTTGATATGTACACAGCGACAAGGGTTTGACTCGCCGGTGCACGCTGATGCTCGGGCACTCCCTTTGAGTCGCAGTAGACATGGAACGACAAGATGGCCGAGCCATATAGCTCGATGGTTCCGTCGGCCCACGTGCTCAGCATGATGTTGATGATGCGCACCAAGTCGGTGTCTGATAGCGGCAGGGATTTGCCGGCGGCGTCGAGGGCCTGGCGCGCGGTCACGGGGTGCCAAAGCCAGAGGCGGTCTTTGGCCGTGCAATGGGGGCAGAGGGGGGAATGTTTGGGTTTAAGACGCTGATTGTAAGGGACGCGACGTGGCGGGCTGGCTACTCCCAGCAACTGAGTTGGCTGCCGAAGAGATCGTGAGTGTATGCATCAAACCGGCTATTTGCGTTGGAATAGTAGTCAGCGTCGACATGGCACGGCTTGGGGAGGGGCCGCTCGTCTTGCCCGCGCCAACGGACAGCATTTTCAGTGTGGGTGTATGGCACGGCGAAATCAATGAGATAGGGAGAGAGGGCATGGGGTATGGGGATGGGTGGGAGGAGTAGGGAGCATGACGCGTATTTACCGCGTGAGGGGGCATTGGCCGGGTTGGCCCCGGTTGCGACATATCTTTGGCTTGATTGAATGAGCGTAATCGAACTTGAGCGAAATAAATACCTCGAATGGATTGTGTGATTTGATTGGGCAAGGACATCGTGGATCCTGCGGAAAATGAAATTGACCTCGTGGTTGCGGCGTCTGCCGTTCCACCAGCCCTCCATGACTTCGGTATTGTCCCCAAAGACTTTGAGGTGGCGATGGGAAGACAGGGACGCGGCGCGGATAATTGACAGGACGAGGAACTCGAATCCGACGGCTTCTGCCCAGCCGATGTCGCACTCGCCTAATTTCCACCCGGGAAGTAAGCGCCAAGCGCGCTGCCTGCTGCCGATGACAATTGCGACACCTGTACCGGAGCTAGCGTCGGAGAACGTGTCGCAGTCAAAGACCTCGCATGGGCCTGGGATTGGCCGGGAGAAGACGGGTCGCGAGAGGACCCGCTCCCACCACGCGAGATCATCAGCTGTACCTCGGGGAGGGGTACGCGGCATGTGAGGATTGTCACCAAAGATCCCCAGCATGGCCTCCAGGTTTGTGAGGTAAGCATGTCCCTCGGGGATGATGAGTGAGGTGTGGCGAAGCTTTCCGCATAGCTTCTGGACATCTTCCAGAGTATGCGTTCGAGAAGACCGCCACGCGGCGATTGCCACCAGGTATTTTTCCTGTTTCTTCGGGTTGAGCGTGACGACCTTGCTGTTGAGCTGCCAGATGAAGCCGGTGAATGGAACCTCGCCTGCGAAGGGGTAATCCTTCGATAGCTCCCAGGGATATCCGAGAGCGCTAGCTAGAGATTGCGTCAATATCGGAGAGATTGTACGTGAAGAGGCTGTCATGCATGGAGCGTGGGGAATCGGAAGAGTGGTCGACAATGGGAAATGACATATCTTCGTCGAATTCCTCGACCTGGTCGTCTGGAAGAATATCACCTCCAAACCAGTAGCGGCCTCCAGTGTGATGGCGGCCGCCTCTGGCATTAACCCGCAGATTGCACTCGGTGCGTAAGTGATTGAATCTGGCAAGAAATTCGCGGCGGATGCGCAGGAAGACGTGGTTGTCAACCCACTTAGATAGCGGGCCGATGCCTTCTGCGCAAATAACGTCTGCTCCAGCGTCGGCGAGGGAGCCGAAAACGCCGCAGCCAGAGGAAGCACCGAATGAGACAGCGAAATCTAAATCGAAGGAATCTTCGGATGTTCGGACAACAGCCACTGGCCATTGCGTGAAGTGGAGGGGTATACGGCGGTATGCTTCGGCGACGTCCCGGCGAGCGCCTTCGGATCCAGGAGGAAGTCGCCAAACAGAGAGAGAAAAGGCCATGAACGTGCCCCAAGGGAAAATGTCGGAGTCGATGTGGGAATTAATTGAGGAATCAGTCGATGAGGGCGAGCGAGGAAAGGAGAAATTCTGAACGAGCCGAAGGCGATCTGGCTTATTAGGTTTGGGAGTGAGGGAGAGAGGGGAGGATTGGAACGGGCCAATGAGGAACTCAATGTCAGATCGGGAGAGCGGTCCCATATAGTGTTTGCTCTCCCTCTCGTGAGTGACAATCCGGTTGAACTCGGCTGGATGCGCGAGCATAGTGGTGCTATTAGATGGTGCATAAGTGGAAGAAATGGAGGGGAAGCCGACGTTGAAGCCGAAATTAAGAGAATTCGGAATATGAGGGTATCGAGCGAGGAGCCCGGTGTCGGTGAGAAACTGACACCAAGCCCGAGCGTTAAGTGGAGTGACCGGATTAGAGCTTCTGTGCCAAAGGGCACATCTGAGCTCTGTGAGCCGGGCTTTCGCAGCCTGAGCATTCGTGGTGGGACGCATGATTGAGGTTGCAGCCTGCAGATTTCTGCCAGGAGAGACAAACAATGTCGTCGCTCGGGGTTGATGAGATGTCCCCTGGCGTTGCGGCGGGCTCGAGTGGCGGTGGAACTGTTCCAGAGAACCGACGGGTTGCACTGTCCGACGTTGTGCCGGTGACAGCCGAGGCACATGGCGCAAGCAGCAACACCGTCGCTCGCCCTTGCACCCTGTGGAAAAGGCGGTTGGTTCGGAAGTGTATTGCGATGGGGTGGCGACGTGGACCGAACTCTGGTTGAATTGTCTCTGGGTTGTTTCGGGGCATCATTTCTCCCGCGCTGCTGGAAATGGGAGCCGGATGCGGCGGACTTGCATGATTCAGCAATTTGGTCGAGCTGTGGAATGAACACATTGATGTGTGGAAATGGTGTTGAATTGGCCGGATAAATGGATCGTGCATAGCGTGGAAATGAATGGGTCGCGCATGGCGTGGAAATGCATGGGTGGCGCATGGCATGGAAATGGAAATGGAAATGAAGATGGAAATGGTCGCGCAAAGCGTGGAAATGGAAATGGCAGGATAAGGCGAGGCAAAAAAGGTGGGAGTTTAAAGTTAGCAGAGTATGAAAACATGGGAAGAGCGACACACGCACATTGGCTATTTTCTCGGAGTGCAGTTCGCTGCGATATTCGTCGAAGATTGACTCCAATAACTTTGAATTGATAATGGACAAGTTGTATGCTTCGCCACGCTTGAGCGCGTCGTGCCAGTCCCGACGGACTCTGGCCTGGTATATGATCAGCACCTTCTCGCCGTATTTGCGCAAGCGGAATGGATGAGTTTCCAGGCCGTAGAAAAAGATAGCCATTGTGGTGCGGTGTGTGGCAGACCATCCGGCGGCCTCCATGGCGCTTAGAAGCCTGGTCTTGGCGATTGAAAACTGACCCCAGGTCAAGTTCTCATCGTGGACCACGTGTTTCGAGGCCCGAAAGGCAGAGAGGGGTTGGAGAGCGAGACTGCTATCTGTCTGAGTCAAGCCATATGCCTCGTCCGCTTGGGCTGTGCGTGAAGCGTCAGCGTCGTTGCATCCTTAAATGGTGAAATACCAGAGTTCGCAGTATTCGAAGGTCTCGAGCTTGTGCTTGGCAAAATTGGAGGGCCTGGGGACCAGGTAATCTGGCACATGGAGGTCAGCATTGAACGCGGCAAGCTTGGGCTTCTTCTTTTCGGCCTCTTTGCGCTCGGCGGCTGTCTCCGCTCACCTCAGTAGGCCCATCTTTCGCGATACATTCCGACAACCGTCCTAGGATCTATTGCGATATCTTATGGGAAACCGCATTTGGATGCAACGGGCTCTGTTTGGCCCAGGGGCCTATGCCCGGCACTACGGCTTACCTGTCGGAGCTTGAAAAAACCATCACTGAAGCGGGCAATCATTCACCACGGGCAGGAATCAGTTCGGCATCTCGGTAGGAACAGTGAAGTCACGTGGTAAACTAGTAAATGCCCCCAAAAAGCGGCGCACACCGGCGCTGCCGCCGCCGCACCCTACCGCACCACTCAGTCCTACATTCCGAAGCAGGGCCCAGCACCGCGACCGGCGGTCCCGCCCGCTGCGCACCGCCCGCCGCTGCGGGAAATGGGGGCAGGCTAGCTACCACATGTGCTCCCAGGCCCCTGCTGCGCTGCACTCCCGACCCATGGAGGAGTGAGCAGCGGGCGGGCCACGCAAGGCGTGGGCCGGGTCCGGAATCTCCCGCCCGCCGCGGTCCGCAGCGAGCGGGGGCACCGGGCGCGTCGGGCGCGCTTCGCTGGCAGCAGCGGGGCAAGGGGGGGAAGGTGCTCCATCGCCGCGCTCGGCGCTGGGCACGACGCTAGCGGCGGTGGTGGCGAAATCAGCACCTGCCCGCCGGCCGCGGTCCGCAGCAAGCAGGGGCGTCGGGCGCGCTTCGTTGGCAGCAGCGGGGCATGGGGGGGAAGGTACTCCATCGCCGTGCTCGGCGCTGGGCACGACGCTAGCGGCGGTGGTGGCGAAATCAGCACCCGCCCGCCCGCCGCAGTCCGCAGTGAGGGGAATGGCGAGGAGCGTGCTAGGGCTGATGGCGGGCAAGGGCGAGGGCTGATGACGAGCAAGAGCGGAGGTGACGAGCAAGAGCGGAGGGGCGTGGTGACGCCGGCGCTCATTCAGTCGTCGTCCGCTCCGCCTCCCAGCAAATACTCCTCGTCGGAAACATTCCCTCGTAGATCGTCCAGCTCTTCTTCGTCCTCCTCCCACCCGTCTTCCTCTTCATCGCCCCCATAACCCGGCCCATCGCTTCCTCTAGCTCATCCAGGTGCAAAGCCCGCCTCTGCTGTCCTCTCCCGAGCCTCAGCTCAGTTTTTGTGATCTCCGCACGACGCGCGATGTCCCGTTACATCGCTGCCTGCTTCAGCCCGTATGCCACTGCACCTTGGGCCTCCTCCTCCAGGATTGCCCCCACTCATACGCCTACCACGAGTCCCTCCCATTCTTGCGCGCGGTACTCCAATGAGACTGCGAGCCGCCGGTTTTCCTCCTCGAGCAGGCGGGTTTCCTCAGTCCAGCGGCGCGTGCGAGCGTAGGCTTTGCACCACTCGATGCGCAGGGCTGAAACAAAGCGATATGTGAGCCAATGACCATCCCCGGCTTAGGCGAACGCGAATGCTCACCTTCTTCTAAATCCGTGTCCATGCCCGTGGTTCCTGCCTCCGTCTAAATCCACGAGACCTGCCGCACATTCTCCCCTCCTCGTGCAAGCCGCTCTCCAGCCCGGGCGATCTCCTCCGCTGTCAAGGGAGGCAACTCGCCCTCGTTCCGTAGCTGGTTCTCCTTCTGGATCCGGCGCTCCTCCTGCAGTCGCCGCTTCTCCGCCGCCCTCACGAGCTCCTCCTTGTCCTCCATGCATCGAATGTCCTCCAGTCTCAGCTGTCGCCACCCCACCTTCGACGTGTCTCCGTCTGCAAGCCGTTTCTTCGCCTCCCACGCCATCTGGAATTTCTCAGAATGAAGTCGAATCTTGCTCTCGTTCCTCTCGACGAGCGTGTGTGTGCGTGTATTCGGCCCTTGGTTCCGGACTTGTATTTCTTTGTACGTGAAGAACCACGACTTGATGTGGAGCTGGCAGCGCAGACACGTCAACGACATGGCACATTGCACCTCGCGCAGCGCGTCCTCGATTTTCGCCAGCGAATGTTCCACCGCGCGTGCCGCCGTGCTTAGAGCAGACGGCAGAAACAGTGACATGTTTTCTGGTGCTTCGTCCTGCGGTACCACCCTCCATTCAAGCGCCACGATCAACGCCGGGGTGTATGTCGCCTGCAGCGTGCGGAGGTGCCGGATGCTCAAGTTGAGCCGTCGACGCAGCGTGACGACATCGATCTCCTGGGCTGTCGTCCCGGCCTTCTTAAGCTGGATCTGGACTCGCACTCGGCGCCTGCACGCTCAATCAGTGGCCGCCCCCCGCTCTGGATTTGAATTACTCACTGCTCATCCTCGACCTCGAGTCCCGCCGCCACGAAAGAGCTAGGGCTAACTTTATGTATCCCCGGCATGCCCTTCGCCTCCCATTCAGCCTCCTCCTCCTCGAATTTGAGGAGAATTTCCTTCTCCGTTATTCCTGACGAACGAGTGTCAGTCCGGCGCCGCTCATTTTCGAGATTGATGCAAACCTTTAATCGTCATTTCGTACGGATTCTTCTTCGTCAGGTCCTTCTCGAACTCCGCCACCATCTCTTTCCACGCCGGTACCCGCTCTGACTGCTGAGTAAAAAGCATGAAGCCCTCCAGCTGGGCCGCGTACTCTGTTCTCGCGCGCTCGGTACGTGTCCTCAGTCTGTCCGCTACTCTGCAACGTCAGCAAAACGAGAAAAATAAAGATTAGATCAATACGCACCGAGTCCCACCAATTTTTGCCAATTCCAGTGGCCCCAGTGACAATTTAACGTATCTTCCCTTGAGCCCGGCCCCATCTCCCGCGTACTCGTCGCAACACCGCCGATATTGGCCCATGGACGCTCGATGCCCTCACCATCAGTCTGCGCGCTGCCCGGAACGAAGTTTAGCGAGAAGTCGGTTTGGCAGGGGAGCGTGTGCGCGTGGATGTGGAGTTTTGGGATCACAAATCGCATAAGGCGGATTGCGAGGTTGAGCCGCATGAGTGGGGGTAGTGCCTTGAGTCGCGTGACGATCTCCCTCCACCACTGACACACGATGTCATATGAGATTATTTTGAGCAGGCCGCGGTGGATGTGACGAAGGACCAAAGTGAAAATCCAGTCCATGTTTGCATAGCTAGACGAGGCATCAGGGTATACTCAAAAGAAAAGACGCCAGGTTATGAACGTACCGTTCCCCTTTTTGAAGGTTGCTGACACCATTTGGCTGCACGAACTCGTGGCGTGCGCAAACCACCATGCCGACCCCAGTGCTGCTGTAGCCACGCGCAAATTTCGTGTTGGCGTAGTCAAGGGCCGCTAAGCCACTGCATGTGCTCATCTGTGAATTGGTCAGTTTCTTCTTTTTTTTTTTCGCTCGCATGATCCGAGATTCTCACCTCCTTTTGATCTGTAACCGTCAGCAGATACTGGCGATAAGGTACGCTCTCCACCATGTAGGACAGCCCCATCCCTAGCGACGGATCCTTCAATTCGCTCGAAACGAGGCGCCGCTTCAGCCGGAAGCAGGCATCGAGGGCAAGGAAAATTATATATAGGAATCTATCACAAACGTTTGGTGAGTCGCGGCTTTCAGAAGGCGGTTATCCACTTACTTCGCTTCTGGCGGCGCATTTTCCCAGTCTGCTGGCAAGTTGACGTTGGGACGGGGGCAGCATAGGCACAAGACTGCGAGGCCTCCCACAGGCGTTGTTGCCACTCCATCTTCGACGTGTGCGCGGCCGGCTCGCTTGAAAATCAAAAGATGTCTATATTCACGACACATCCGTAAGAAGGCGTGGTAGCGATACGGGGGCTTGATGCCCGTGTTGTCCGTAAGCTTCTCCAGCATCGCGTAAAAATCATACATCGTCGTCTTTGCTTGTAATGTCGAGATGAGGAAGAGGTCGAGGACCGCAAACGTCGCGCAAGTCCTTGGTTTGTCGTCCGTTGCGGGAAACTAACCGGCGCGTAGCATTTGTTCCTCAGGCGCGCCAGCCAGCAGGGCGTTCTCGCAATCACACGTGTCCACATTGACCTTGTGTATGCCGTTGGTGTGCAACACGACAAAGTCGACGTGGAGCGCATGAGGTTCCGGGCAAGCGGATCGACAAGGGTGGCCGAGTTGTACGTGTAAACCCAATTGCTTTAGGCTCCACTTGATAAACATTGAGCCAGTCCATTTCTAATCACGCAACGTCAGCGCTACAGAAAAAAAATGAAAAACATGAAAAAAGCCAACGCGTACCTCGACGCGATGCAGCGGGTTTTCTGCGTGGCGAGAAACACAGCAAGTGCCACACAGGAGCTCGTCGCCAAAACAATCCTTACAGCGGATACATGCGTCGGCAGCGGGGTCCTGACACACACGGCAGGTGCCAGTGTCAGCGCTCAAGCAACCATCACGCCGTAAGAAATGGCCCATATAGCAGAGTCGATGTGATCGAAACCGATGGAGAGCTTGATCCTGCGGTCGTGGGTTAATTTTCATAAATCTATCTCCACAGAGCTGGGACTCACAGATGGTTTGACAACTGGCGGCGCTCTTGGTCTCGGCATTGGAGCATCGGGTGGGTCATCCTCGTCGAAACCCATTTGGTAGCGTCCCGGGTCGTCGGCGAAAAAGGGAGGGTCGACGGCTGCCGGAGGGGCAGGAGGGGCACGGCGCGCCTCTTCTTCATCGAGCCGTTGTCGCTTGACAGGTGAGGGCGGCTCGACATCCAGCCTCTCACGGTAATACCACTTAGCATCCCCTGATACACGGTCCACAAAAGTCTTGATCGCCTCAGCCGTTCGGCCTGTGATGCTGTCAACAGAGAAAGCGTGGGTGTGGGAGGTTGCCTGATCTGGAGTCGGCGCCGGAGGAGCACCATTTTTCCTCGCACGAAACTTTTCCGCTCTCGACATCGCGCGAGTCTGCGCCAGCAAACTGCCAGCCAGCAAACTTTGTCAATACTAGCAAACCGAGAAGCGTTGAACCCCAGCCACCGCCACCCATTACGTCGCCAACTGTACGCCGACGATTAGGGGTCTCTGCGTGAAATACAGCCTTTCTGACCTAACACAAAGCTCGCAGTTGCATCCTGAACGGCTCTTTGAGCGATTCTGACTATAGCATGACTCCGCCATCTGCAAGAGCTCCATTTTCACACTATCACACTGTCTGTGTGCTTTTCGGTTTCCGCTATGAGTCCAAAGTACTCACACTGCTTCAGTTCAACAAATCTCATATTTCAGCGATGCCTTCATCTTCCAATCGTAGGATTCCTCGCCCGCGGCCTCGCACAACCTTGTCGACGGACGCGGGGCTGGATCAGTTGTGCACCCGATCACCAGAAGCGTTCGCGCCACGCACTCGACGTGCACCCCCATCCAGCGGCCTTGTAGGGATGAGTTGTGATCCTTGGGTGATCCTTGGTGGGCTTCTCGCGCAGCGCACGCAACTCAGCCCTTGAAACCGCACGTTTATACCGTGATCTCGGTCCTGGGCCGTTGCGAAGACCTATCGAGCGTGAATACGCCTCTACGGCCGCCGTGGTTCGGTGTAGACGAAAGCTGGGGACACCCAGAAGGTGTGTGGGATGTACTACAGTCGCGCGGATCGTACTGATTTCTCTGCAGGTTTATGAAACTCTCCGTATTTTTTTGGAAGAATGTCACCGGGCTCTCTCCCCTCTTCATCCTGGCCCCTGTAAGTCGACCATAGACATAGTCCAACCTTTGTTGACGAGTGCCGGTCAAATTTGAGCTATACCGGACGCGACATATGGTGCATCGGAAGACTCGATCTTATGATGACGCACTCACCACTAGCCATATCACGCACTCACCACTCAATGAATTGTTTTACTCATACTCACCCTATCGCTGGTCCAGATCTGAGCCGGGCGAACATTTCCATTTGACACCCCGCCGTGCTTGGATTTTTCGCAGATTTATCTGGGGTGGGGAAGGTATCGACTCAGACATCGAGCCCGTTAAGCTAAAACTGAAGCTGACTTGATAGATGTTTACAGGCACTTCCTGCCCGCCTCCACGACGATGCCTCAACCAAGTCCTGCCATCAGCACCGCCCCACCGCATTCAAGCAGGTGAGTAAACCGCCCTGTCGCCCCTCTCGACCACTTAATCCCGCTGCCTTTTCGGCCGTCGTTCAGTCCCAAAACACCGGCCACTGGCAAGAAGGCACAACTCAAGCGGGAGCGCCAACTGGAGCTGCGCCACGCCGTGTCTGCACGATATCGTGAAAGGTGTGTACCGTACGCCCCACCAGCACTGCCAGCGTCTCATACCCGTCGTCCACCGCGTAGGAATAGAGCCAAAGTGCTCGAGGCAGGGCGCCAACGCACGGGGAGGTGTGTCGCCGTCCCATCTTCGCCATCTTAAACTCACAAAGGTGCCCTCAGACGTCGCGCCCAGCTCAAGGACGACGACGACGCACGAGCGAGGGTGCGAGAGTCCAGCGCCCGATACCGAACGGCGTACGCCCCGCTTTCCTTCACCTACTCGCCACCAACTCACTTTTATTCAAGCAATAGAGAAGACCTCGCGCTCAAGCAGCGCAAGGTCCGCAAGCGCGCTTTCATCCAGAAACACGGCCTTCACGCGCACATCCAGCGCCGATTCGACGTGCCGATCCCATCCCGCGACGAGGAGCCCTCGGACGAGGAGGACAACGGGGATGAGGAGGATAACGGGGACGAGGATCTCGGCTGGGGAGCTCCCGACCCGTACTACTGCCCCAGGATATGTGATATGTGGCCGCACCCAGTCCATCCTTCCGTTGCACCAGTGTCAAATCAAGAAATGTTAGTTTTTTGGGGGGTGTACATGGTGCTTGTATCTACTATTCTAGCTACGGTGTGCCAGCGCTTCAGAGTTTAGACTACGATCGATGGTGGTGAGGATGACGAGACAGGGAAAGGGAAGGGATATGGACGCACCTTCGACTTGATGAGCTCGTGCTCAAGCTGGTCGCGGAGTATGGACGCCTCGACGAGGTCGTGCTTAAGAAGCTCGGCGTGGAAGAGCGCCTGGGCGCGGAGCGCGCTCTGGCGCTCCTCCTCGACGTGTTTGGCCTCCTCTTCGTGATAGCGCTTCATCCCTTCGTTGTCGTTTGGAGGCAGGGCCCACATGCGCTCGACGTCTTCTCCGTCGGACCAGCTCCTGTACTGGCAGCAAGTGTCGTAGGAGGTGATGCAGGACGCGGCGTGCGCGTAGAGGTGGAACTTAGGGACGGGGGCCTCGCCGAGCTGGAGATCGCTGATTTGGGCCATTCGGCTATATACGCATCAGATCGCTCTTTCTCAAGACGCCGACCAGCACTCACTTTTTTTTTCAATCTTGGACCGACGGATTCACAAAGGTAGTGGATAGGTGAGCGACGTGCGGATGGTACGATGGTGCGATTTTTGATGCCACCGGGTTTTCAGCCCTTTGGACGCCTCTGCCAGCAGATTGTTGGGAGCCCTTTGGACGCCAGTGGCACTTTTTAAGCCAGTGCACCGTCTCTCCTCTCTCTCTCTCTCTTCCACCACATCTTACTCTTCACTCTTTACTCTTCCTCCACCGCACCGCGGCTCTCTCTCTCAATCACTTACAGCATGTGCACCCCCCCCCTTCTACCCCAGCCCTGGTCACGACGATATGCGCGCGCACGATCGCAGCGCACCTTGCCTCTACTACGCCGTCGCCGCGGGATGGGTTGCGGGTGTTTTCACGAACTCGTAAGTCTGGCGCCTTCCTTCCTGTTGTCTAGATCGGCTACTGATTTCTTGTCTTTTTCCAGCTGGATCGCCCGCCAGCAGGTCGAGGGCTACAGCGACGCGCAACAAAAATCCTTCAAGACATGGGCCGACGTGCTTGCCTGGTGGGCACCCATGTGCCATGTCCAGCACAACGCTGGCACGGCCTGCCCCCCCTTCGTCGCCCCGACCTTCAGCCTTGTCACCGACCCCACCAGGCAGCCCGGTGCTGCTCCCTGCACTCGTCCGCAGGCGCAGGCGCCTTTCGACGCGCCCGTTCCTGCGCGCGCTCCCCCCTCCGTTGCGTTGTTGATGGGGACGTCGACTGTCGCAGCATGGGCAGGGGGCGTGTCTCCCTACACTTCTTCCTCGTCCCGTTCGGCCAGCTCCAGTTCAGCGTCCTCGTTGTCAACTTCCTCTGCCCCCTCCCTCCTGCTGCCCGGCCCGGCCCCTTCCCCCTTCGGCGCCCGTGCATCTAGCAGCAAACAAGAACCTCTCTCCCCGGAAATCAAGATGGAGGCGCCCTTCTACCCTGTCCCTCGCGTCTCCCCCATCTCGCGCATACAGCTCACGCCGACGGGCCGCGCCCACGGTGCCGCGCTGGCCGCGCAAGACCTCGCTGCTTTGGGCCACGCGCCCCTTACGCCCACCCGCAGCAGCGTGGGGACTTCTCGTTCCACAGTCCCTCGCGCTCCTAACAACAGCCCACCACCATGGGCTCCCTACTGTCGACTCCCCGCGCCGCCGCCCCAGCGACCCCAACCGCGGCCTTTACTCCCGCGCTCGTTACCCCCACGCCCCGCTCCCTTCCATCCTCGTGACCCCGGCCCGCCACAGCTCCCGGCCCGGCCCGCCCCCGTTCGCCAGTATGGCATCCGAGGGTAGGGGTGTTCTACGAGACGCATGCGGCGGCGGCGCGGAGGTTGGGCTTGAGCGAGGGGAAGATTATGGTGTCCGAAAACATGGTCAAATTGGAGGTGTGGATGACGGGGAGGCCCTTCTTCGGGGAGGAGTAGGTTCTGTTTGGACGCTCGCCTGCCGCCCGCCGTCGTTCTTGAATTTTGGACTACCATGTACTTTTTCATTTGTCGCTCGTGTCGCATTGTCGTGATCTGATGTTTTGTTGGACTGCTTGTATACTCACCTCTCTCTTGTTTTTTGGACTCGCTCCTTTTTTGGACTTCATAGATGTATTGTAAATAGATCTTGTGTATTTTGTTTATTATTTGAATGTATTTCTACTTGTGTAGTTTTGGCGGTTGACAATAGGGATCACATGATCCTGTACAGCTTACATTGCGTCGCAAAATATCTCGATATCCTTCCCCAATGGCCAAGCACAAAAAAAAATAAAAAAATAAACAGGACGGCCAGCCTCCCAAGAAACGCGGGTCCCCGAGTGACTTCCAAGGGAAACGCTTGGAGTTCCTCACGTCGCGGCTACCTCAGTACACCGCCGCCTCCAAAAAGAAAGCCACCCGCCCGTTCTGGCTGACCTTTTTCTTCGACTACTGGTGTGCATTCCCATGGCGCCTGTCCCTCACCAAGGAGCTGCCGGATGACCCAACGCCCGATCCGGTCGACGCCGAAGCCGTGTTCCAGCAACTCGAATTGGATCTTTCGTCAGAGGAACAAGAACGAAAGTCGAAGGTGCAAGTCGAGACGAAAAAAGTCAGTATTATCCATTGGAGGTTTAAGGAGGAGCTGACGGTGTCGGTGCAGAAGATAAAGATGTGGTTCAACAGACAACGCAGCGGCCACATGGGGATCTACGCCAACCCGTACTTTCAAAACCTGTCGCGCATGCGTGCAAGGGACGAGGAGGCGCCGCCGAAACGGCAGGCCGACTTCTGTTTCTACCTCGGCCACCCCGATTTCAAGGACAAGATCGCGTCGCATTTCGAGGAAGAGTATGGCGACGAACCGCGCAAGCAGCACATCGCGCTGCGCTGCCGGCTGCCCTCGGAGATGTTGGCGGAGGAGCCGGAGGAGGTGCGAGAGAGGATCCACAAGGAGTGCGATGAGGCGCACGCGACGGATATGGCGGAGTACGAGGGTGAGGAGCAGGGGCTGCCCAGCGTCGACGAAGAGACACGGCAAATGTAAGTCAATCAATCTGTCTTCATGGAGAGATCTCGGGCCTAACAACGCACGTAGCGCGCGTGACAAATTCGTCGAGACTGTTTCACCCTTGTTGGAGGGTCTTTGCGCCTATACGGGCTACACAATCAACCTCGTCGCGGCCCGAGTGGACGGAAGTGAATTCGATGTCGTGAGGTACGTTGCTACAGTCAGGATGAAGCAAGGAAGCTGATGGAATTTAAGCACAAATGTTGGGTGAGTGAATGGCCTAGATTGGCCCCAGTGGGATGCCCAGGGCTATGGCGAAATGCTGCCGACATTCCTCAAATTTGTGCATGCTTCACATCTCGGTGCATCACGATTCTCAGATGGGTGATCGAGATGTCTAACAGGAAGCTCAGAATCGCTACCTGCCAATGAGCGTACCGCTGTGACGACCCCCCCGTTCCCGTTCCCAGCGGCTCCGGCGGAAACTTGCCTCTGACGACGAGCCTTGCAGGGGATGTGCTCGGATCCAAGATGCTGCAAATTGGGAACGACACCGACGCGGGGATGGAAGTGGCACCCGTACCTGCGCCTGCGCCTACGCCCGTCCCCGCTCCTGCGCCGACACCGCTTGGCCGTGCCGACCTCCTCCTCTGGACCCTCCTCCTCTTCTGGACCCTCCTCTACCTCTGGCCCCACCGCCGCCCCGCCCCTGCCCCCGCCCCCGCCCCCGCAATCCAGTCTCGCTATCGCTCTCGCACACGCACGCACAGGGGAATCCCTTATAAGCGACGCATCCATCGCGAAGGCCGCCCAGCTCGCGGGCGCATTCGTGTCGAAGGCACTGCCTGCGGGAACGGAAACCGAAAAAGAGATGTACGGGCTGTCGGTCTTGACTTCGCCTTTGCGGAAGGAACTCCGGGACATGAGCGAGCAGGGCCGCGCTGCGGCGTTGTTCCGGCTGTGCCGGCTCGGTGAATACGAGCTCGTGCGGGAGAACAACTTGGCTAGAAACCGGGTTCTCTTTGAGCAGTGGGGAATGGAGGCGAACACTGCGTTCGTCGGGATGAAGAAGACCGCGGGGAATGGGAAAAAGCGGAAGAGAGCAGATGACGACGAGCACGACGAGGATGATAGCGACAGCGAGTCGGGGAGCGGCAGTGACGAGGAGGAGGGCGGGGAACGTTTGACGCCTATTCCTACGTGGAGCCAAGCGAAGAAGAAGGCTAAGACGGCCAAGGGCGCAGAAGGCGACGGGGCGGTAGCTGAGTGGGCGGTCAAAGCTAAGAAAATGCTGCTGGGGTCGGCCGAGAAGGGAGATGGGTGGAAGGGGCTGGTCGGGGTTTGGTGGGAGTATGAGCACGCAAAGGGGTTCGTGGTCCAGGTAAGCCCTAACGTATCATTGGCTGTCGACGCGAGGGCTAACGAGGACCGGCAGACCAAAGCGCATTCCAGTATGCACCGTCCGAAAGAGATCTCCGGGTGGGTGAAAGGGGCGAGGAGAGCAGCGCCAAGGGTCGTGGTAGCCTCGTTCTCGGCGGCGTGGTGGAAATGGTGGCGGGACATCAACCCCAAATGGCGGGAAGTGAACGGGGGGCTGGTGAAGGAAGGGGAGGGAAGCTGGGCGACGTTGGACGTTCCAGGCCAGAACGGCTTCCTGAACGTCATCGTCTGCCTGAAATGGTGGCGTGAGGAGCTCAATGGGCCGTCGAAAGATTGGGAGGAAGCCGTGGCGGATGTAACGTGGGTCCTGCACAAAATGCTCGGGTAAGCTGCTTTCGTTCGGAGGGAATTGCAGCGTGTACTAACAGATATACCCCAGGAATGAGCATGTCCCTATGCCCCTCGCACCCGCCGTGGACGGTATAGCGCCCCCCACCGAATCGCCTGCCCAAGCCCAAGCGCCCGCCCAAGCGCCTGCCCAAGTGCCCGCCCAAGCACCCGCCGGAATCGCCACACAGAACGAACCCAACGACCCCGCCATGCTACCTACACCCCCACCGCCTGTCGGCGACGCCGCCGCGCCCCAAGCACCCAAAATGCCTGCCGCCGCCGAAGCGGAAGCGCCCAAAGCGCCCGAAGCGAGCAACGACGGGGCGCCAGACCCCACTGCCATGCCCCCCACCGCTATGCCCCCACCGCCATGCCCCCCACCGCCATGCCCCCCACCGCCATGCCCCCACCGCCGCCCAGCGCGCTCGCCCACCCCGCCCACGCCCGAAGCCCAAAGTCGCGCTAAAGGCGCCCAAAGCCAAAGCGCTACCAACCCGCGCACGGAGCACCAGGCCGCGCCTCCAGGTGCTGCTGGATGCGGAGCCGCTGTCGCCCAAGAAACTAGCCCAAAGGGCGGCGGCAGCTGCAGCTGCGCAAAGCGGCGGGAGCGGCGGGATCCCAAATCCCGAGCCGAGCGGAAGCGGGGACGCTGGGGCTAGCGCATGCCCGGCTATCGCGAGCGAGAGCACGGAGTCGACTGTCGCAACCCCTGCCGGTGCTGCATGACCGCCCACCGCGCGCGCCTTTTTTTTCGGTATTTTTGGGCGCATTTTTTGGCATTTTTTGGACAATTGATTTGAAATCACGTGTACCAGTAGTACGGCTGTCCCCCAGCATCGAATGAATGATTTTCTTGATGTATTTGATGGCATTTCAGGCTCCAGATGCCGTTGCCGAGACCGCCTGAATGCTCCGAAATGCCGTGGCGAGTGACCCCCGTGACCACAGGGCGCCCTCGATACATATTGCGATAGGCCCCCCGACTACTCACGATATATATCTAGATATCGCAACTTAATGAGCTGCTCCGCTTCCCGGGCCAGGTGTTCCTGTTCCACAACTGCTTCCGCAGCGGCGGTCGCCGCCGCTTCGGCATCAGCATCTGCCTGGATCTGGTCGGCCCACGCAGCTTTGCGGCCATCCAAGTCGGTGTTCCAAATTGTCACCAATTCGGTGACAGTGTCAGCCTCGGACAGGCCGGCCGTAAGAGACTGGAGGGCGTCGTGGAGGATCTTGTAGGAGGGGGAGGTATAGTCCGGACAGCTCTCCAGAGCGGGGTCGAAAGTGAGGCGGGCCGCCATAAGGATAGGGGCTAGTCGGAGAGAGGCGGAGAATGAGAGGGAGCGGAGTTGAACGGAGTGTGTGTGGGTATGTGCAGTAAGAGCAAAAGACGATATTGGTGGCTTGAGGCCACGGGTGAATGCGGGAGTGGGCGAAGTCAGTGGTAGCCGGAAGAAAAAGACTTAGGGGCTACGACACTGCCTTCGATCCATAGACCCAATTCTAGGGTTGAGATTCATTCCTCAAGCAACCATAGAATATCATACATGTATGATTTTCCCAAAAAGGCATATCTAATCAGAACGTGCAGTGACACCAAACCAAACAAGATGGCCCAGCATCAACAAACTCTCCTGTACCATGGAAAGCACTGGCGAGGCGCCGCCTTCTCAATCTGGAGCCACAAGAAAATGCCGAAAACCATGGTGCAAAATTATGCTGGATATTGACGACAAGAAGAAAAACTGTGCTAAATGCCGAGTGCTGGACACCAATAATCAAAGGGCAAAAAAAGCGAGGACGACAGCTACCAGTACCACAACGTCACGTAAACGAAGGAGGGCATCGGTGGGCAGTGCTGATGGTAGACCTACAACACAGCCCCAAACAGACCACTTAGCTGTGGATCCATTAGTGACACCAAAGGAGTGCATCCAGATGGTGGCCACAGAAATCTGGAAGATTAGTGGCCACCGATTTACGTGAGTTGACTGTAATCACTTAGATGTAAAAAACTCACAGGTTGTAGCGTGAAAGATCACTGGAAACTCAAAAGTGGCCATAACTGACATGGGAAAACAGCCCACTAGTACTCACTGCCCCCATTCTGCACCATGCCCAAAGCTGCACCCTCCAAGACTGCTTCCCATTGCCCCCTTATCCTGCAATGAATAACTCCTGCCCTCCCACCCCCTGCAATCCCATTCCCCTCGTTGACCTCTGCCACCAGCGACGATGCCACCGACACCAACGGTGATTCCACCACGCCGGTCATCATCACCACTTTGATGATGCAGTATGACATCGGCTGTTTGACAGAGGATGTACCTCCCAAGCTCTGCTTTTTCACCCGTAAGCAGTTGGCTGCAAAAACGCGCCCATGGAACCAGGTCGTTACCAACTTCTGTTCTGCATGCCACCTACTTGTTGCACCCTGGGGATGGGCACAGTACAAAATCACCCATTTACTGCCTGAGCACTGTTTGCAAATTGTGCTGGGCCATTTCCCCATTGAACCTAAACTCTGGTGTGGAGTACGCATGGTGGTGCAATCCTATTCTGCTGGATCCACCCTCGGTACATGGCTTAGCTTCCTGCCTTGTATGCCATGCAACTGATTTACAACATCCTCAGTGCACTTGCCTGCCTGGCACGATCTCAGGGCACAACATTAGGTCAGGCTGCAAGCTTCACGTTGGTGAGTTCATGTAATAGCTGTCTGGCTTCTTTGATGACTGATTGTATCATTCTTTTGAGTGCCTGCCATGAGCCGTGTTCCCAACGGTGTCCCCCACGAGTTACCGTACCCGCCGCGCCGAATCTCCATGGAGTTTGAGATGCAGGACGCGTACATTGCCCGGGGTGGAACAGATCCTTTTTCGCCCAGAACATCAATTCAAAGTGGACAGTTTTCCACACTGCCATTTCCCTGTGGTTGCTAAATGCTGCCAAGCTCATCATCACAGTAAGTTTATTCATTTTATTAATCCACACCTGGCACTCATGATGTACAGCGGAGGCAAACACAGCCCTGGCAGAACAGAAGTTTTGGAACTATAACAAATAACTGGTCTACTTCATGTACTGTTTTTTGTGTTTGTTCTCTCAGTCTATTGTATGTATTGGTTGGCATGTTCTGAATCCCTGATGTCATAATTTGCAGATTGCAATGATACTGGCTGTTGACTGATATTGACGCCTTTAGTCAGTAATTACTGGATTGAGTTTATAGCAGTTGTTGTGTGATATTGACCTAATGTCCGAAGGGAATTTTTGCGCAAGGCAAGGTGTCTTCAAAGGTGCAGGTAAATGATACCTGGTTTGGACTTGAGCGACCTTCACCAAAAACCAAATGGATTCAACAGGACATCAAAAAAGCAACAAGAACTTGAAAATAAGTTCAACCAGCAAGACTCAAACCAGCACGATAAAAGTAGTAGATTACATAAGAATAGACCTGCCTAGACAACTAGACTATAACAGCCATAGTGAAATCTGAGAAGCACTAAATAGTATGGGTAGCCCTTTACATTAGATAGCTTTAATGGACTAGCCCATGTACATATATATAGAGAGCATGGACTAGCCTGTGTACATTTATAAATAGGGCTTGGGCTAGCCTGCACATAAAAATATAGAGCATGGACTAGCCCACACAGAAAATATAGAGCATGGACTAGCCCACACAGAAAATATAGAGCATGGACTAGCCCATGTACATAGATATAGAGAGCATGGGCTGGCCCACACACATACCTACTGTACCGGCATGTATGGAGGCAATGTAATGTGTAACAGGGCACTCAAAATCATTGCCTAAATCGCAAAAGTAACATTGAAAAATGGGATTTTGGGCCCTGTGGGGCTGACAATTGCTTTATTTGGTGCCTGCCCTTCCAAATGAGGCAACCTGTTGCTAACTCTAAACCTGTGGCTGTGGTGTAACACCTCTCGGAGTGTTGCCTCCATACACACTGGTACAGTATATGTATACTTTCAATCATCATGCAAAGGCTGGTCATACCATAGTGTCATGCTGCATTCAAATTGGCAATTTGGGTGACTTGATTATGAAGGACAACTTGTACAGGCAAATCTATGTCGCTGCTACTGCATTTCTGTCAACATATAATGTGTATAACAGAGTCTGAGGCAAGAGGTGAGTGATCTCTGGATCATGGATATCATCCCATGACCTACCTACCCCCCTGAATAAGGCAACTCTTTGTCAGCAGCATTCACAGCATGCTCATTGCACCTATGTCTGACCCATTTCATCTTCCTCAAAATTATTGTTGCATACTTTATTCACTCTGAATCTCATCTAACAATCAATGGGTTCCTGCCGAAGAAATTCAAACGGATGTTTGGTAAGTTTTTGGCCGACTTGGAAGTTGCTGAGTTCCTCATACGGCCAGATCAAAGTCCACAATCTGTTATGTACATACAAGTCCAACCGGATATTAGCGATTTGTCAGCTCTGCTGATCATGCCCCCATCTCCGGAGTTTATATGACTTACACATTCTATCTTACTCACTGACCTGTCGGCCCTTTGTAAACTCCAACCAGACTTATTGTCCACAGACTTATACTTACTAATCTCTCACAAGATGTCTTGACGACTTAATTGTCCACAGACTTATACTTACTAATCTTTCTCGCCTTATTGTCTTTCAATTGTTCACACTAAACAATTAGCTTACTAGTATTTAAGCTAAGTAGTGTAGCCTCTGTTCTTTAGTTGATTATTGAGTTCTTTGTCACTAAACAGCATTGGCCGGACTTCCTGTCTTGACTCTAAACTTCGTTCCCATCCCTTATGCTCTAAAACTCCGGACTTACCCAACTCTGGTAGTTCTCGGACTTCTGTTCGTTGGTCTGTGAACCCCGATAGCTGCACACTCTCTGTAGTGTTGTGAATTAGACTGTTCAAGCCTCTCGGACTTTCATGTCCAACAATCCCTGGCCCAGCATATAACACGATCCAGAGATCACGCACCCCTTGGTCTGAGGTTAGACAAAGGAAATAAAAATATAACACAAAGGTAGATCCTGTGATGCTGCGATACCTTGCCATAATTCGTATCTTGACACTCACCATGTTTCAAACATCATGAATGTTATGAGCGAAGTATACAGACAGTCACAGGAAGCAATTCAGATGTGATCTGGGGCCACAATCCACAAGTCATGCTGATATTTATTTTGTGCTTGAATCGTGAATAAATCACCTCCAGGTTTGAATGTCCCCATTTTGAACCCAATTCAGAGGTGAATCAGGCACAATTGATGGTGCACAATTCACAATGTGATCCAAATCACTTCCAAATCACCATCCTGAATTGCCTTGAAGCACCTTCAGAGGTGCTTCAGTGAATCAGCCAAATGAGCTAAAATGGGCCCCAAAAAAAGAAAAAGAAAAGAAAAAGCTGTGAGCCTGTCTGAGGATGCATAAAAGACCTAATATATAGTGTCCTGAATAGCCTAAAAACAGGCCCAAAATGCCACAAAAAATTGCTACAGGCACCAAATAAGCTGAAAACAATATCCAAAATGTAATAAATAAATAAATAAAAGCTGTAGGCCTGCGCAAGGATGCATAAAAGACCTAATATAGTGTCCCAAATAGGTTAAAAGCAGGCCCAAAAATGTATTTAAAAAAATGGCTGCAGGCACACCAAACAAATGTGATGTGACACTTATGGGTCTCCCAATGGATCGCTGTGGGAAGCCCCATGTACCCTGGACAGCCCAGATGCAAATGGCTAAAAAGGTGGGCAGGCCCACTGGTCTGTGACCCACAAAAAGCTCAGCCCACTTGGGCTGTTTATTCCCAGGGGGGGAGTTTAGCCCAATACAGCACCCAGTTGGGGTAACCCAAAGTGAATCATGGCTGGCAACTCACTGTTTATTACAGCGAGGGACACCAGGATGAAAATGGCACCTCCGAAGGCGGCCAGAGCAAATATTCTTCCAGGATAAGTGCATGTAATTGGGTATTCAAGGCTGGGCATGAGCAGCATTGTACAACAGAGCGGTAGCGAGAGGGGACTTTGGAAGGAAGAGGAGCATAGTGGAGGGCACTCAGCACAACAAGGGATGGGCGCCAAAGCATTTGATGGATCAGAAATGTCAAACCACAGGTTGAATATTGCAGTGAGAGACGCCAGGAAGCATATGTGATAGGTGTGGAGGCCCTGGACAACTAGTTCAAGGCACAGGTCTTTCCCCAAGCATGTCCTGAATCTTTGGGACAGGGATTGACTACCACTGCGCTTTTCTGTCGAGATAGAATATTCCTTCGTGGAGTACACCTTTCGTTGATGTTCCCAACTCACCAGTATGTATTTTGGTGTTGTATCTGTGTGCGTCAATATTTTAAACCCAGGTCAATCCCACATAAGGCATGTCACGAGTCTGAGTTACTCATGGGTCATGGTGAGTTGAGCCGTGGGAAAACTCATGAGTTTGTATACTCATGGGTTTGAGTGCTCATGGCCACGAGTCAGCACGGATCTGGGTTCCACATTCCACAATCCAAGTACTCATGTGGGTACTTATGAGTTCATCCGATGTTAATTGTATCTTGGGCTTTTGCATCTGTAGTTTAGCTCACTTTGATCTTTGTTCACTTCCTTGTTTTGATATGACAATTTGCAGTCCCCGGTTCGACTCCCCTTGCCGTTAAGTTTTGCCAGTTATGCCAAATATTCTCAACCCGGCCCAGTAAGCCCCTAGTCACTTGTTGAATCCCCTAACAGCACAATTCTTGTCTCTGAGGGACACAGAAAAGCACTGTAGGCGACTAAGCAAGACACCGAGTCCAGCAATGTCTCAATTTCTATTTCTACAGTCCAGCTCTAACATAGTTCACCTCACATTCTTTGAGTACATGTTAGAACAACTGTGATGCATCAAGGTGAGCAAAAGACTACCTTGCACAGAGTGTGTCAACACTAGCACGGATGCCTCTGAACTTTATTTCTATCCCTGGTATGTATTAAGTTATCTTGACTTTCTACAATTTCTAATTGATTGTTTAGCAACTTCAACTGATGTTGAACACACATTTTCCTGGGGCGGTCTAACGGTATCCAAGAGGCAACACTCTCTCTTCGATGAGTCCACTTGTGCTGCTTCAGTCCTTGGTTCATGGTTTGATCTGCCAGATGTGATTCCTTGTGCAGAAATAGTGCAGGCATTCAAGGATAAATCCCAGTGTTCAAAAGGGAAGGAAAAGGTGGCAGATGGGGTATCTATTAAGGTTGATGATGACTTGAATTGACTTGTATTATTTAAATGAACGACTTTCCCGAAGAAAACTTGTGCATACTCATGAGTACTCATGAACCCACAAGTACCTGTCTACCTATGAGCATAAACTCATGGGTCCCAGTTACTCATGGCCTAAAACCCATACGGATCCGAGTATCATGTCCGATAGCATGAGTACTCATGGTACGGATCCGAGTCTACTCATGAGTAGGCCCAAGCCCGGGTCACTACACATACCCTACTCCATTGAATTTTGGTAAATATTGATTTCATCATGACTTGGAACACACGTAAGGTGTGTTGATTCTTTTCCATTGAGTTGGAATTACTTCCGCCCTCTAACTCGAGGTTGGGTAGGTGGGACAGAAGTTCCCACAGCATTGATGGACTTCTCCATGGATCAAACAACTTCAAGAGGCTGTTACAACCAATGGAAAATGCCTTGAGCTCTATGAGAGGTGAGCCATGGTTTAAATATCACATTTAAACTTGAGGACTTAGCTCACTGCATCTGGAAAAAAAAAACAGCGAAGCCCGGGTGTGACCCTAGAGGTAGGGTCGGGCTCAGGATATTTTCAAGCCAAAGCCCTGGAAGACCCGACCCAAGCCCGAGCTTTCACGCCCAACCCGACCCGAACAACACTAACATTGGAGTCAGATCTCAACGTCTGATGGAATGCTTATCCTTTCTCTCAACGTCGACGGAATGGCCGACTTTTGTTTGGATGTCAGTCGTTTTCAAGTTCATCCTCCATGAGCACAGGCCCTCGGAGATGCTAAGAGGGTCAATCCTCGGATATTGGAGGACATATCCCATGATGTACCAGCGCCAACCAGGGGTTACGGTACGGGGTCCCCAACTGGAATGGCTGGAGTCCGAGTCTATACATAAGCTTGACCTAAGCACTGGGTACTAATCCTCGCACCTGCAACGTTTGTATTCTGTTTTAGGCTCGCGCTAGCCTCCCGTAGTCAGACTCCACAAGATTTTATGACAGTCGATAAAATCTTAATATGGAGGCTCGCACGAGCCTTGCTCCCTGACTATCATCATGCGAAACCCACCCCAAGGTCTTTCCCGCCCAGAAATCGCGCTGCTTTCTGCGTCACACTACGATCCCACAGAACTTATGCATATTCTTCGCCTATCGCCAGCGTATGACGTGTCGAGCGTGCAGCCTCGGGTGATACGAATATGGTGGGCGTGATCGACATAAATAGGCCGCCCGCGCCTCCGAGCCTCCTGATGTGGCGGCGTTGTGGGTCTTCGGGTAGGTTTATAGAAAGGTGCGCCACAGTGTTTCCGCCGCGTTAGCTGACCCTGATACGGAAGGTGACTGTGGGTAGGGCTGTGCGCCGTCCCGTCGACGGGCACGGCCGTCGTTTCGATGGTTAGGCGACAGGCAAACCCGTCCCGTCTCCGTCCTGTCGTCGAGATTCAAAGACTCTCTACGGAACGGGACAGGCGACGGGACGGCCGTCACGGACGGCCGGGAGGCGACGGCTTCTTGTAGGAAATCATTTTTGCTTTTGCGATGTTGTCGTAGTCGCTCGCAGCTCCGCACAAGTGTTAGGGGACCTGTAGAGTGTTGCTTCGGGAAAATACCTCCTTTACAACTCGATATTGTTAGTCTTTTTCATGCCGTAGGGGTGAAAATGCTCAATGGAGACAGTAGTGGTCGCTTGGGCACTTGTCTGTTTAGGGTCTGAAGGTGTTGAAAGCGTCCAAAACGCGTTGGTGCAAAAGGTGCGTGCAGAGGAAGGTGATATGCGAGCTGATTGCCGCCGTTGATTGCCGGTCAGCCCTACTTCAAGCACCGTTTTCCTGCCCACCCTCACTATAACATATGATTAATCTCACTCTAAATGAACTTGCGTGTCTATCTCCATGCCTTTAAACCAATAAACCTCCCATTTTATGACTTAAATTGTACTCACCCGTCGTGCCGTCCCGTTGCCGTCACGGCCGTCATTTCGACGGCCGTCGCCCTCTCAAACCGTCCCGTTGCCGTCCCGTCAAAAAATATTTCTGGGGCCCGACGGAACGGGTCGGCTACCCGTCGCACGGAACCCGTCGAACCGGCGCGACGGGCACGGCGCACAGCCCTAACTGTGGGGACCGCCGACTCAATATCAATTTCCTCGTCCGCAAAAAAACTGGACTCACCACCTACATTGCCTGCGGATACCTGCGATTCTATGTGATAGGTGTTAAGGTGTATGCGCCACTCATGAAGATTACAGCATCACCGCAGTGCGAGGGTGGCCACAAAGAGGGGCGTTGTTTGTCCTTGTAATTCCACCTGTCCCCACCTTCCCCTTACATCTTTCCAGGATTCCTGTCCGCTTCTGCGAGAGCTTTTGCGTCCGCAACTCGCAGCTCCCGAACATCCCCCCCACTGCGGTGCGCATTTTTGCTCCGTCGCCCTGGCCTTGGACGGCGTTCCTCCAGGTATCCGTCAACGACTGCTATATACACCGATTTAGGACGCTGTGTGGCGGACTGCCAAATCTTCTCCTTTTTTCTCTGGAAGATATACCTGTTGAATTGGCTCGGACCCGCATTCTGTCGGAATAGATGGATCCCAAGATTGAGCAGACTCTACGAAACATCGACGATCTTCGTGTCTATGACCTCGACCAATGCACTGATATACATGAAGACATCCGAGCCTATATATGGGCCAAGATGCAGGAAATTCAGCAGGCAAATTCGTCTTATATACCTGTGGGGTGGCCAGGAAATGACTTGGTTGACGATCTGGTCCAGCATTCCAACGGGCTCTTCATCTGGGCTACCGTGGCCTGCTCGTATATCGAGCAATCAGAGCCCACCGTCCGCATTCAAACTCTACTTGTGAACCCATATGTTCGTGCCAAAGCTGAAAAGTCGCTCGACGGTCTGTATGAAGTCACAATTCGTGAATGGCCCTGGCTCACAGATGTGATGTCCGAACGCATGCATGATGTATTGGCTGTCGTCATGATTTCCCAAAATCCCCAATCGGCGCAGACCATCAGCGAAATACTTGGAATCGATTCCCGGGTGACGTCCAGGTTCATATCTCGTCTTCAGAGTATCTTGGGGACGGATGAACATGGTTTCATTCATGTCGTCCATCCTTCTCTACGAGATTATCTGGTCAATTCGGAACGGTGCAATCCTAAGCACCCCTGGTTCATTGACGAACAACGGGGACATTTGATGATGGCCTTGCGTTGTATCGATCGTCTCGGCAACAGCCTGCGGAGAAACATGCTGTCCATACCAAACCTCATGACACCCAGTACTTCCAGCGCTACGGTTCTATCTGACGCTTTCACTTATGCATCCGTCTCGTGGGTATACCATGTCTGTCTCGTCACTGGGGCTGCCGAAATCCCGGAGCTTGTCAGTCGCATTGACACATTTCTATCCAAGCATTTTCTGCATTGGATAGAAGTCCTCAGCATTTTAGGGCAGTCTAGGAACGCAATAGACTGGATCAAGCAGATGCAGGGATGGTATTCACTATACAACAATGTGGGCAGCACACTTATTTTCCATCCCCGGGATACTAACGCCAGAGAGCAGACCACGATGTACAATACCTCTCTCGAAACCATGCTATACGATGGGTGGCGATTTGTCAAAGCTTTTTCGAAGACAATCGAAAGCCATCCTCTGCTTATTTATCAGACGGCCGTACCATTTTGTCCGAAGCAAACAGCGATATCTACCCAGTTCTCTGACCAAAATATCGCCGTTGTATCTGGGTGCTTGCAGAGCTGGAGCCCTTCGTTGATGACTCTTAGTGGACACCGCATGTCGGTTAACTGCTTAGCTGTCTCAAATGCAGGAGACATTGTCGCTACCGGGTCGCGAAGCGGAACACTCAATCTTTGGAATACCTCCCTCGGTATTCAGACACTCCCACCATTACAAGGCGAAACTTGGGGCCTCGCCTCCATCTCATTTTCCTCCGATAGTACTGTACTGTTCTCAGGGGTGTCTCGTGGAGAAATATGTGTCTGGGACGTGCATACAGGGAAGATCCTTCAGACGCTGCACGCCCGTAATGGAGAGGATCTTTTAACCGAGAAAAAGGCACTAACCTGGTTCGCGGTATCAGGGAATGACTCTGCGATAGTTTGTGGATTTCAAGATGGGTCTGTTCAAATTCTGGACACGAAGACTCCCGATCGGTTGTGTCCACTCTTGAATGGGCACACAGATGCAGTTAATGCCGTCGCTTTCTCTTACAGTCAGGGAATGGTTATCTCTGCATCGGTGGACAGTACCATCCGCCTCTGGGACTCTCAAACAGGTGCTTGTATCACAGAATTTTGGGGGCATACCGCGTCTGTCGAGGATGTTGCCTTTTCCCCCGATGATTCGAAGATCGTATCTGGTTCCTTTGACGGAACCATGAAAATCTGGGATGTTTCGACCGGATCTTTACTGCACGATTGTCGCCACAGGCTCGCAGTCTGTGTTGTTGCATTTTCGCATGACGGTCTTCGGGTTGCCACCGGATCATCAGACACAAAGATCCGAATCTGGGATTCGCAGAAGGGGGAAGAAATCCAGCAATTGTGCCACCATCGTGGGGCTGTTAGGTCTCTGGCTTTTGCTCCTGGTGATCAAACGATCATCTCCGGTTCTGACGATACAGAAGTCCGCATCTGGAGTTTGTCAAACATGTCTCCGCAGATTTTCGAGCAACCAAGCCACTCAACGTACATAATCTGTGTTGCATTAGCCCACAACCAGACATTGTTCGTTTCGGGATCGGGTGATGCTTCACTCATTGTGTGGAATATGTCCGACGGCCATGCCACATTTCCACCTTTGGTTCAGCACACCGCTGCCATAATGTCACTAGAATTCTCTGATGACGACACCTTGTTCGCATCTGGCTCTAAAGACAAAACCATCTGTATCTGGGAAACTGCAACAGGACAACTACATTGCCCTCCACTTGAACACCCGCACGAAATTGTTTGCATGAGTTTCTCGAAGGATGGGCGCACGTTGGCATCGATAACCTTGGATAACGCACTCACTCTGTGGAGTGTTCGAGACAAGACTATAAAGCTGGGCCCTTTGTCTTCTCATAATCGAAAGAACGTGGCTGTTGCATTTTCACCGGATGGAATGCACGTGGCAACATTGTGTATACCTAGTGACCCTATGATTGGTATAGCGTATGTCGTCAGAGACACAGTCAAAGGACATGTGCTTCTCGAAACGACGATCGACACTGCGGTTGATGGAGCGGAATTATTTGCGTTCAAGATTCAATATAGCGCCGGAGGCAGGTACCTGATTATCCGTTACTGGCTCGCTATTACTGGCATCGTAGGGATCCGTGCTTTTGACGCTGTTACAGGAGAAGAATGCAGCTCGGGGCCGAATTCACCTGCAGAACTCGGCCACCTCTTTGCCAAGGATAACCAAGTATTTAGACGGGGGGCATTATCTGCTCAACTGCCTCTTGATCTAAATCACCAGGCTAAAATAACGTGTTGGGATTCTACGGAAAAGACCATTGTTTTAGGGACGATGTCGGGAGACGCCTATGCTCTTACTCTTGCGAACTGATGCCCTTATAATGTTAATTTAAATTGACATCCTGAGTATGGCGCATACGTGCAACTGTCAGACAAAAACTAGATGAATATGAGGGAGTTTGAGACAGAAAACTTGAGGTGGGGCTTACGTGATCCGCGCTGATGAGAGGGAGCGCCGTCCACGCATCTTCATATCTGTGGACGCTTTATGTGCTATCCGCAGGCTGTCATACACTCGTTATGCCGCCGCGTCATCTCCGCCGACTCGTTTACGCCTTCCGATTGAGCGATCGGCGCAATTGCGCGCGATACAGTCGTTCGGAAGGTGGACGATGTGGGTTGGCCAAAGGGGGAGAGCAGGGCAAAAAAATGTAGAAAACCGAGGGAAAAAGGTGAACCCAACGCTTAAGAGCCTCATGCGCACTATTCATTGGATGGCAAAAGTTTCGGACGCAAAGAGCTACAACAAGATGTATCCCCCAGCGACAGAAAACGAGGA
Source organism: Mycena sp. CBHHK59/15 (assembly GCA_029204085.1). Taxonomy (NCBI): domain Eukaryota; kingdom Fungi; phylum Basidiomycota; class Agaricomycetes; order Agaricales; family Mycenaceae; genus Mycena; species Mycena sp. CBHHK59/15. Next base: position 66,830 of record JARGXW010000046.1, on the reverse strand, counting down.
AAGCCAGCGGGACACGAGAACATCGGCCGAGTATGAGAATAGCAGCAAGACCAGAGGAAGACGAGCGCTGGAAGCGAAACCGGAGTTTCGAGTGAGCAGGTCGCCTTGCATGTGGCGCCCGTGCCGTCCGCCCACTGTGTGCACTCGAGCTGGCAAACTGAACGGAGGTCAGTTCTCGGAGAAAGAAAGACACAACGCACCGGAGCAATCCCCGGCGGACGCAGTCGCCCGCCGTTGTGCCGCCTGTGCAGTGTGCAGGTTTTGCACACGGCACGGAGCTCGTGCCGTTTGAAAAACACAAGGAGATATGTACTTGTATCTTCAGCGGAAATAGCAGAGGGGCTTTGGGCCTAGGTGGCTACCGCACAGCATGACTCGCAGATGGTAAGTAAGTGCATATTTCAAGCATAATTTGGAGGGGCTCAGACAAATAAGGGCCGGGTTGGGCAGCAACGGCAGAAGCCGAAATCACTGATCGGCGGGAAGACAATCAATTAATCTAATAATAATCAGGTACGCCCACTTCGTCAAATCGCGTTAACTTTCAAATTTCAAACCCAGCACCAGTGCCAACGTGCAGCTGGTATAAATAGGTGGATTAGACCAATTTTCTGAGAAGCATGCGTTCTTTTCAGGCCGTGATTCGAACCTTTTTTCTTTTTCCTTTCTCCGAGTCTTTTCCCTAAATTCCGTCCACTAACAAATGTTGCACGCGCCAGCTCTTTACTGTGCCTGAAAAAGAAAGGTAGCGTTCCTCACAGTTTACCACTGGATTCTCTTTTTCCACAAGTATTATTTACCACCGAAATTTAGCCGAAAGCGGGTCAAGTGCTTTTGGTAGGAAGTGCATCAGGCTCTCCTGCGAAGTGACTACCTATATGTCGTCAAGAGGCATGCAGGCGAAGTTATGCCTATAGGCTGCGCACAGTCACTGGTTTGTTCGTGACCAACACTTCGTCCACGTGCGCCGTGAATCAGGTCGTCTGGCTAAACACCGGCGAAATTCGAGACAGTGGATATAAATGTGACGGTCTCCACAAAATAGGCATCAGGAAAAGTATCCGCGACGCTAATGATAACTCTTTCTATCTCTTTCACCGCTCTCCTCGCCCTCCTGCCAACCGCGATAGCCCAATCGCAGGTGTGGGGCCAATGTACGAGTCTCGTATCTTCTACTACCTTTGTTACGAACTGACATGTTCCGGCACAGGTGGTGGGCAAGGTTGGCCTGGACCGACGGTATTAGTCTTTATCTTTCAAACTTTTCATAGCTAATCCTTGAATGTGCAGACATGCGTGTCCGGGTCTGTGTGCACCTTCCAGAATGATTTCTATTCGCAATGTCTTCCCGTCAGTGACTCTTCTTCTGGGAAAGCTCTCTTGTTTTTTTACATCTCTGAACGACAGTCTGCCGGTGCTACTACGACCACCGGCTCTGGAACAACATCAACCGCCCTTCCGACGGGAACCTCCACGGCCAAGCTCAATACGGTGGCGAAATCCCTGGGGGGGAAAAAATATTTTGGCTCGTCAGTCGCTGTCCACCCTATTTGATCAGTGTTCAACAATAAATTCAGGGCTACTGATAATCCAGAATTAACGGACACTACCTACGTCGCCATCCTTAGCGATAACACCGTATTCGGAGCCATCACACCGGGCAACAGCATGAAATGGGTACACGTCTCTTCCGATTCTAACGCGAAGCATATCTAATTCTACCGCATCCAGGATGCTACCGAGCCTTCCCGAGGTGCTTATAGTCGCCAGATTAATGCACAAAATAAATCTGAGTTGACCTCCGTTCGTTACAGGCACTTTCACATTCACTAACGGAGACGCTGTCGCATCGCTGGCCAAAAGTAACAGCCAACTCCTCAGAGGGCACAATTGCGTCTGGTACAACCAGCTACCCAGCTGGGTGTCGGCTGGGAACTTCAACGCGACAACGCTCGCCAGCATCTTGCAAGTGCACTGCGTACAGTGGTTCGTAGTGATTTTATTCATCCGAGATCCTCAGCCCTGACCCAATCGTTGTTTAGGTGAAGCACTATGCAGGCCAGATGTGGGTCTTCCGTAATATTTTCGTTACATGCTAATTCCCTCCTTTTAGTTGTGCGTTTCCGCTTTTTTTCGACTTTGGTCCCCTAGTGCTGATTTTTTTTCAGACAGCTGGGATGTCGTCAATGGTCTGTCTTCCATTTAAAAATTATCCGCATATCTTTAACGTCTGATAAGAACCATTCAATGACGGTGCGTCACTCGTCTTAGCTTCCATGCAGAGATTATAACAATCGGGTGAAGACGGCACATGGCGGTCCTTCGTCTTCTTTAATACCCTGGGAACGTCGTATGTCACAACCGCACTGCAAGCCGCACGCGCCGCCGACCCAGCAGCGAAGCTCTACGTGCGTCACCCATCCATCCACCCGTTTCTTGTTCCGTTCTAATACCCTCCCAGATCAACGACTACAACATCGACACTGCCGGCGCGAAAGCGACGGCGATGATCAACCTCGTAAAGCAGCTCCAGGCGGCCGGCGTGCCCATCGACGGCGTCGGAATCCAGGGGCACCTCATCGTCGGGCAGCTCCCGCCCGTTGCAACGTTCATCGCGAACTACCAGGCGTTCACCGCGCTCGGGATCGAGATCGCGATCACAGAGCTCGACATCCGCATGACGCTGCCCGAGACACCGGCGCTACTCGCGCAGCAGAAGGCGGACTATCAGACGGTCATTTCCGCGTGCAAGGCCGTCGCGGGGTGTGTGGGCGTGACGATTTGGGACTACACGGACAAGGTTTGTGGTTCCCCTTGGTTGGATGCTGGATGAGTGCTGAATGACGTCTCTGAAGTATTCGTGGATTCCAGGTAAGACAGGCTCCTGGTTGTTTTTTGAGTTCGAAGTGTATATAATGTTCTTGTAGGCGTATTCTCGGGGCAAGGAGCCGCCCTTCCGTGGGACAGCGTAAGCGATTCACGATATCGTCCGGATCCCTGCCACAGTGTGTTCACCCCGATTTTTTTTTTGCAGAACTTCGTCCGCAAACCGGCATACGATGGGATTGTTGCGGGGTGGACCAATTAATGATATACTGCGTTGTACCACTGGGTCCAAGCGTAGGGAAAATGTTGTAACAGTTTTGTGTATCCCAAAATCAGGACGGTCCGACACCTGAATGATACTTACCGACTGGGCGAGAAACAGAGTACTGCGCTTTCATCTGTGGATTTGAGCAGCCACGCAAGTAACATGTAAGAGTCCGAGTCTACTTAGCGGAGTCTGCGACCGAGAGGTGGACAAGAGGTTGACTTTCTTGGGTGAATCGGTGACGCGAAGGTCTAGAGTCGACTATAAGGTGAAGAACCAACTTGAAGCACGCCCAGACTCAGTTGATCAGAAAAACGTGGTTTTCCTTCCATTGCGACAGACTAAAGCCGCAATGCTCGTTCCGCACAGGAATCACCGTGAATCCACACTCGAGCGGGAAGGTCTGAGGCTTCTAGTCCCCCATATCGATTCTAGCTGGATCTGGCTTTCCAGCCAAACGACGGACCAGAAATCCGCCGCCCGCGCTTTTTCCTCAAGATCTCGCCAGAGGGAGGGCTGTGCGGGCGACTTCGAACCCGTCGTGGGACCGGGAGGTGCGTCCATCGTCCATCGTCCATCGTCCTCTCCGTCTCTCTATCGGCACCAGACACGTTGTTCTCTTCGGACCGCAGCGGGCGATGGGGCTTGCGACCGGGTGAGAATATCCCCCAGGAGCACCCTGTCGCCTGTAGTCGGGCCTCGGCCTCGCCTTGCGCTGGCTCTGCTCGTACCCTCCCGTTTCATCGGGGCGGATTATTCACAAGACACTCTATCAACGCGACTCCACTGGTGGATTCGCCGGGCACGACATCCGGCGCCGGCGCAGCCTGTGCGTTGCATGCGACCAGCGCTGTGGGGTGCGGCGCACGAGGAGACACGGAGGCGCATGGACGGCGGCGCGTGGACCTTCCTTTACGTGCATTTTGCGGCACGCGGCGGCCGGAGCAAATATTCTTCCTGGATAAGTGCGTGTAATGGGGTGTTCAAGGCTGGGCATGCGCGGATTGTACGACCGAGCGGTAGCGAGGGGGGACTTGGGAAGGAAGAGGAGCGTAGTGGAGGGCACTCAGTACAAAAAAGGATGGGCGCCAAAGCATTTGATGGATCAGAAATGTCGAACCACAGGTTGAATATTGCAGGGCGAGACGCCGGGGAGCGTATGTGGTAGGCGTGGAGGCCCTGGACAAGTGGGTGTGTCGAGAATCGGCGCCAAATACTAGTTCAAGGCACGGGTCTTTCCCCAAGCATTTCCCGAATCATTGGGACGGGGATTGGCTACCACTGCGCTGTTGTGTCGAGATAGAATATTCCTTCGTGGAGTACACCTTTCGTTGATGCTCCCGACTCACCAGTACGTACTTTGGTGTTGTATCTGCGTGCGGCAATCCCAGGTCAATCCCACGCTGATTCCGCATGCGCGACAAACCTCAGGGTGCATGGCAACTGAGACTTTTCTCGGCCAATTCGACGTCGATCAGTGAATGGTACTACGTGCTCGGTAGCGCTAGATGGTGCTCACCCATCAAACTGAAGTCACCCAGAACTAAGTTAAGCAACGTCATGGCCATGACTTTGGTTGCGAAACATTCAGAGAGGGCGCCTAAAAAGGCGGGAACTTGACAGGGAACCTGACAAGAAGGATGGCAGCAGGAAAGTCAGATCTCAACGTCTGATTGAATGCTTATCCTTTCTCTCAACGTCGACGGAATGGCCGGCTTTTGTTTGGATGTCAGTCCATTTCATCCTCCATAAGTACAGGAATCGACTGAGGCCCTCGGAGATGCTAAGAGGGTCAATGCGCGCCTGGGATATTGAATGACATATCCCATGATGTACCGGGTATCAGGGCGCCAACCACGGGTTACGGTACAAGGTCCCCAACTGGAACGGCTGGAGTCCGAGTCTATACATAAGCTTGACATAAGCACTGGGTACTAACCCTCGCACCTGCAACGTTTGTATTCTGTTTTAGGCTCGCGCTAGCCTCCCGTAGTCAGACTCCACAAGATTGTATGACAGTCGATAAAATCTCAATACGGAGGCTCGCACGAGCCTTGCTCCCTGGGCTGAGTCGACCAGAATCATACCGTCTCGAAATACCTCCACAGCACATCCGCATTATCGCACCGCGTCCCTGGCGGAGGCGGAGCAAGAATTGAACGTCAGCCCTCCATCGGCGTTCAAGCTGTCGCCGCTGTGAACAAGCAGGGGATGAAATACAGAGATGGCCCTCTAACGAGATACAGTCATTTACAAGCGCACCACCGGCCGCACAAGCAGGGGCATCTGGTGCCCCGCCTTGGGGTCGCTGAGCACCACGGGTCGCTGCACGATGGCCGTCGCCTTCCGCCCCACATCCGCGACCGGCACCGCCAGCTCGAACTCGAGGCCGCGGACAAGCGTGAACAGCAGCGCCTTCATCCTGGAAAGCGTCAAGGTCAGGCAGGGGCGGTGGCTGCATGCGCGCGGAGGCGTACTCGACGAGCGCGAACCGATAGCCGATGCAGCCGCGCGGGCCGCCGAGGAACGTGAGCATGTGCCCCCACACGCCCGGGATGGTGTTCGAGATCGGGGGGGCGGACTCCCAGCGTTCCGGGCTGCAAGAATCATGAAAAAGACATCACGGGCGAAGGCAGCGGAACTCATAGCGCACACGAACTCCAGGGCGTCCGGGCCCCAGATCGCCTTGTCGCGATTCAGCGTGAGGATCGGGATGAAAATCGCGTCGCCCTTGCGGATCCTGGGATGCATGGATCAGCATTCTTTGAGAAATTCGACTTCGGGATGGAAAGTGAAGGCATAGGGCGGGGATTCATTTGCGTACCGGATGGTCTCGTGCACGGCCCCGTTCGTGTCGGTGAAGGGCGTCGCGAGTGCCACAACGTCGTCCTGAAGCGCAATGCGGCCTACGGGGAATGTACATTGTATTTAGTATCGCGTTGGGAATGCGGGTTGGAGAACGAAGATGCACACCGGTGGCAGTGACAGGCGCGTGCACGCGGAGCGTCTCGCGCACGACGCAGTCGAGGTACGGCAGTGCGTTGAGTTCGTCCATCGTGGGGTTCTCCGTCCCGACACGCAGCAGTTCCGCGCGGAGCCGCGTCTGGGCGGCCGTGTTTTGGGTGAGCGCGAACAATGCCGACGTCACGGCCGTGCTAAATAGTCGAACAGAAACGACATTAGAATCCGGGGGGACCTAAGGAATAGTCACAGCTCCTCCGTACCTCGTAGTCTCATGTCCCGCAACCAAGAACGTGGGCACCTCTTTTAATTTTGTGAGCGCAGGATAATGAGCGGCGGAAGGCGGCTCACGGGCGAGGACATCTTCGTCGGACAGCCGCTGGCTGGCGGGAATCTCCTTGGACGTGTTCGCGCGGACCAGCAAGCTAAGCAGGTCGCGCGCCCGCCCCGTCTCAAACGTCCCGTTCTCCGCGATATCCCGTTTGCTGTCGGCCAGTAGCTGCCTCCCAATGCGCATCATCGTGGCCTGCGACGCCTGCGCGATCTTGTCCGTACCTGTGGGCTGTGGATCATCTGCATCAGACCGAGGTAGTACGACCAAGAGGAGTGCATTACTATGCGGCGGAAAATGCGAAAATATGACCGGATGGCGCGCATAACGCTGAACTCAGTCTCCATCCCGAATAGCGCTTCGAATGCCGCCGCGAGCTCGTTGGGTGCGTCTTCGCTTTGCGCGCCGAGAGCGTTTATGTGGTAGTTGAACCCTGCGGGGTGTTTGTTCTAAATTTGGCAGGAGGACTGCAAGATACACACCTGCGAGCCCGATGATGTCGAGGGTGGCTTTGCTGAGCCACGAGAGGACCTCCACACGCGCGACGCCGCCGCCCTGCGCCGCCTGGGCAGCCCAGATATCTCGGAGCTGAAAAGATCGATAATTGTTGATAAACTGGGCAATCCTTGAAACGCAGCAAGCCCATACCTGGATGGACTTCTCCACGAAGATCCCGGTGAGTTCGCGGATCTGGGGTGCGCCGAACGCGGGGTTCTGCGAGTAAATGGTTAGGGCTTGGGTGTAAATATGGCAGCTGTGGTACCATAATTTTGCGCTGACAAAGTAACAAAAGTCAGAATGCTGGTTTCGGTTCCATGCAAGGAGTAACCAACCTGCTGTTTATGAACGTCACCCTCGACGACGAGAATCCCTGGAGCGCTTTCCGTTCACACGGGGGGTGAGAAAAGACGAAGAAGCACCGCCCACCTGGCCCGACGATGCGTCCAAGACTGAACCGAGTCAGTTCAGATTTTTGGTAGATCTGAGTGTTGGAGAGAAAGTGGTGAAGCGCCTTCGTATCCGTGATATATAGCTGCGATTGGCCCTGTCAAATCACATGAGAATCGCGTTCCATTCAAACGAGATTCGTAAACGCACAAAGAGTCGGTGAAACTTCATGGTCCGATATTGGGCCACCCAGCGTTCGGCGGTGTGTTTGTCGAGACCCGAGGTTTGCTACAAGCAAAAGTTCAGAACTTGGGCGAGAAAGCCATAAAATAGAAGACGCACGTCGCTCGCCAGCTCCTTCAGATTCCCGAAAAACCAGTGCGTGGATTTTGGGCCTGGCAGATATCGCAGCGGCGACGTGAGCTCTGCGTAGACGATGTTGAAAACGCGGTAGAGCACATAGGCTCCAAGGGTCCCGAATATTGAGGCGACTGGCCTAAACACCATGGTGGATAGGCACGGGATATCTTAGCAGATTACGGCGCATGACGTACGCTGTTCGGCCATCACCCATCAGAGAGCCAACCCCCAAAAGGCAAGTCATGATCTTGAACATCGAGGATGCGAAGTAAAAATCTGAACATACAGAAAGACGGGGAAGTAAGCAATTATGCGGTGTCTTCACTGAAAAGAAGTCTTCCGGAGTACAATTCGTATAGGTATTCACAAGTCCGACAAAAACACGCAAAATGCCAAGAAAAGACCCCGGAGACCAGTTTGGGGGTCAGTGTCTGGGATTCTGCTACTCGGTAAGCACTCCAGCGCGTACACGTCCCTAGCGATGGCGGCGGCAACCAAGCGGCAACGGCGTGTGGACTGCGCCCCTGCACGATGCCGTCCTTCCTCCCCCTTCTCACCATTCTTTCTATGCCACCCCCATCCGCTATGCACCCACTAACCACGCCCTCCGCAGGTCGTCACCCTCGCGCTCGGTATGCTCAGCTACAAGTACGTGCACATCTATGAGAAGTGGTCGTGGATCCCGACCGCTATCACGTTCTTTATCGTGCTCGGGTGCGCAGTCAATGCGCAGGGAATCATCTGGTGATTGTGTCGATGGGGATGTGAGTTCTTTTTCCTTTAGTTTTTTTGGCACTTTTTCGTTTTCAGCGCCTTTACCCTCCCTGGATGCTCGTCTTTGGCGTCGACCGCGAGTGGACCCGTCGCCCCGTCCTGCTGCAGCTCCCCTCTGTGCCGCATCTCTCTGTTTTCCTCCCTTCCTCCCTTCCTCCCTTCATCCCACCCCCATCCTCCTCCCCCCTCCCCTTCCCACCGTTAACCGTCCACCCCTCCTAACCCGATACGCGCGTGTTGACCCCCTCCCTAGTGGTCGAACGTGCTCTCCTTCACGGGCGTCATCTTCGGGTGCGCCGCCGGCTACGCGGACTACGAGGCGTTCCAGCCAGCCCACGAGCACGCCTGTGTGGAGGACGTGCGGGTGGATGTTTGTGAGTGGTGTTTCGTGGTTTATCTGTGTACTATCCTATCTCCCCCCTCTTGATCTTATTCACGTCCCTCCTCCATCACCATCGCGTCCTCCCTCTCTGCATTCTGTCTTTCCTCCGCCCTCCACCACCACTCCCTCCGTGCCTGTGCCTCGCATGTCCTCCTGCCCCTATCCTCCCTCTCCCCCTTCCTCGTCCATCCACACCGCATACTCACGCCCCCGATCCCCTCTTATAGGCCGGCCTCATCCTCCCGCTCGTGCTCATCCAGTGACTCCGCGCGGCGCTCATCTGCGACGTGGGGTCGCCGCGTACGTGTCGAACGAGCTCGGCGCGCGCTCGTCCCCGTCGTGGGCAGCTGCGCCCGTAGACGTGTATGTCCGTTAGTGTGGCCGGCGTGTGGCTCACGAAGGTCCCGCGGGTCGTGTGGCTGATCGTCATCATTGCTATCGTGTGTCCCTTTCCCTGCCTCCTTTCTCTCAAGTCGCTCATTCACATCTTTGTATCGTACAGCTCGCAAAAGCGTAGCAGAGTCACTGACGGCGCATATGGTTTCGCGGGCGCTAACTCGTTCTCGACGTCGCTCGAGGATTCTGAATGTGCTCGGGTGCTGGGTGCGTTGCGGGATTTCTCCTGCGGACCAGCACTAACGCCGCCATCTTTCCCAGCTCCCCATCTTCGGCACCGTCGTGTTGCTCGAGCGCTTCGTCTTCCGTAGCAATGCGGTGGATGGAGCCGGCAGGACAAGACGCCCGTCGACACCGCATTCTTATTCATATTTGGCACGCTGGGAACGGTGATGGGTACGTTTCTCCCTATGTATCTATTTCTACTTCGTTCTCCAGGGCCCCCGCGTCTCCTCGTATGCACAGATCTCCGATCCCGATGTGCTCCAGAGCGTCGGAATGCCAGCCAACGGTGTACTAGCACTCGCCAGTTGGCGATCTGCTGTCCCTTTGGCTCGCCATCGCTTCGCTTTGGCTCAGATCGCCTCGACGGCTGTGCAAAGCTGTCTGATTCCAGATGCGTATCACAGCCCGAGCGGGCGCCAGCCGGTATTTTTAGACTTGGCGAGGAAGGGGCCCGGCGCCGCTGCACGACGGCGACGCGAGCGTCATGTGGGTGGAGATCACACCGGCCGGGCGGACGTAGTGAAGACTGGAGCAGCTTGTGTGAGGACGGTGGTAATCAACGTGAGCGGGGAGGCGTTATCAATACATTGGGCATATTAGGCGCTTGGTTCTGCCGTGATCGAGTTAATAACGAGCCTTTCGCGCAGGGTCTGTGGCGCGGGGCACTCGGAATACATTCGTGCTCTGCAGCGCTTAGTTGGAGGCCGATCGATTCGAAGCACAGTAGGTGGGTGGCACCTGACAAGGCTGTATGGCAGGTGTACATAGTGCAACACTGCAAACCTCGTGTCTTCCTTGTATCTTCCCCTTCTCCCCAGCCCAATCGTCTCTTGTCCACAGTCGATATGTTTCTATTCGCTCTGACCTACGGTTCCTTCGGTGATATAGTGGAGACCGCCAAACTTGCGAAACAGATCATCGATGTCCTACATGGCACAGGGGTTTCAATCGAGCGTCAAGAGGTTATCTCGACCTTGCAGGTCATGGCCCAATACATGTCTATGGTGTCGACCATCGAGGTTGATGCATCATCGCCCAACGTTCAGTTTCTTGCGACCAAACTGGCAGCCGAAGTGGCTTTGTGCCGCGCACTTATGGACAAGTTCTGCGCCAGAATCAAGCTACTTGATAGTTTTATTGGAAGGATATGGATGGCTGTTCAAGAGGAGAAGGAATTGGCATCCTGGAAGACTCAGGTATCGGAGCGTCGTGATGCGCTCTACCTACTGTTGGTGTTATTATATGGGTTTGTCCAATATTTAATCTGCCGATGCCCGAGAACTGAACAATCTTGTGCCACTATCTACAGCGAACGTTCCGTTGACCAGCTGGGACGGGTTGGGTCCCAAGTGCAGTATGTTGGGTCCAGGGTCAACAGCATTGAGGCCCAGGGCCGCTTGTTCGTAATGTTTTTCTCCTCCAAGTTGCCGCTGCACTGACAAAATGCTGCTGACTACGTAGGGTGATGAGCCAAGTAGGCGACATGATGAACAGAATGTCGCTGCATGATATTTCGGATCCTGTTTTTGTTGTGATGAATCCGGTGGGGGGAAATATAACCATTCAACTGTCACACTGCAATAACTTTAATGTGCGTCCCATTTTCATATACAACATCTTGTTTCATGTCGCTGTAGGATCTCGATCACATCCTGAAGGGCTTTATACGCGATCCTCAGGTGGGAGGCAGGTATGTCGAGCGTGGTGATTACAGCCTTGTATCCACAGAAGGCAAGATTATCTTGCCCGTGGATTTTGCTCGGACATTGAGACCGGGTATACGGTTTGACATGAGCATCATCAAGCGAAGGAGGCACCAGCGATACCCTCGTGCCCGGCAAAACCTGATGGCCCAGAAGTGCCCACATTGTGATTACACCAACTCAGATGCCGCAGAAGGTAGTTGGATCAATTGGTAAATAACTGAGCTCTTTCATGTATAATATTGAGCATGCTGACATTCCCTACACCAGTTCTAATCTCACATGTGGGAAGAGGTATCAAGTCTCAAATGGGGGGGTGCATGAGATTGAAGAAATTTCTTCTCCCCAAATATTGTAAGTAATATTGCTAATGTTACACAGATGTACATGATGGGAACCTCAACAACAGTGAGCAAGAGTACCAGACAGAAATGTTTCGTCTTATCCAAATTGTCTATGGCATGGTAAGCATCTTCAGTAGTTTCATTGAGGTAGCTGCCCTCATACTTCCTGGAACAGACTGTGATTTTCCTGCTTTGGGATGTGTGCATCCTGCCTGACATGTTTGATTTCTTCTTTCAACAGCAGGTGAGTTTTCTCCTTGTTCACTGGTGCATCCTGCCTCACATGTTTGATTTCTTCTTTCAACAGCTGGTGAGTTTTCTCCTTGTTCACTGGTGCATCCTGCCTCACATGTTTGATTTCTTCTTTCAACAGCTGGTGAGTTTTCTCCTTGTTCACTGGTGCATCCTGCCTCACATGTTTGATTTCTTCTTTCAACAGGATGTGAGTATTCTCCTTGTTCACTGGTGCATCCTGCCTGACATGTTTGATTTCTTCTTTCAACAGTGGGTGAGTTTTCTCCTTGTTCACTGGTGCGTTCTGCCTCACATGTTTGATTTCTTCTTTCAACAGCTGGTGAGTATTCTCCTTGTTCACTGGTGCATCTTGCCTCACATGTTTGATTTCTTCTTTCAACAGGAGGTGAGTATTCTCCTTGTTCACTGGTGCATCCTGCCTGACATGTTTGATTTCTTCTTTCAACAGGAGGTGAGTATTCTCCTTGTTCACTGGTGCATCCTGCCTCACATGTTTGCTTTCTCCTTTCAGCAGCTGGTGAGTTTTCTCCTTGTTCACTGGTGCATCCTGCCTCACATGTTTGATTTCTTCTTTCAACAGCAGGTGAGTTTTCTCCTTGTTCACTGGTGCATCCTGCCTCACATGTTTGATTTCTTCTTTCAACAGCTGGTGAGTTTTCTCCTTGTTCACTGGTGCATCCTGCCTCACATGTTTGATTTCTTCTTTCAACAGCTGGTGAGTTTTCTCCTTGTTCACTGGTGCATCCTGCCTCACATGTTTGATTTCTTCTTTCAACAGGATGTGAGTATTCTCCTTGTTCACTGGTGCATCCTGCCTGACATGTTTGATTTCTTCTTTCAACAGTGGGTGAGTTTTCTCCTTGTTCACTGGTGCGTTCTGCCTCACATGTTTGATTTCTTCTTTCAACAGCTGGTGAGTATTCTCCTTGTTCACTGGTGCATCTTGCCTCACATGTTTGATTTCTTCTTTCAACAGGAGGTGAGTATTCTCCTTGTTCACTGGTGCATCCTGCCTGACATGTTTGATTTCTTCTTTCAACAGGAGGTGAGTATTCTCCTTGTTCACTGGTGCATCCTGCCTCACATGTTTGCTTTCTCCTTTCAGCAGCTGGTGAGTTTTCTCCTTGTTCACTGGTGCATCCTGCCTCACATGTTTGATTTCTTCTTTCAACAGCTGGTGAGTATTCTCCTTGTTCACTGGTGCATCTTGCCTCACATGTTTGATTTCTTCTTTCAACAGGAGGTGAGTATTCTCCTTGTTCACTGGTGCATCCTGCCTGACATGTTTGATTTCTTCTTTCAACAGGAGGTGAGTATTCTCCTTGTTCACTGGCACATCCTGCCTCACATGTTTGATTTCTTCTTTCAACAGTTTGTGAGTTTTCTCCTTGTTCACTGGTGCATCCTGCCTCACATGTTTGATTTCTTCTTTCAACAGCTGGTGAGTTTTCTCCTTGTTCACTGGTGCATCCTGCCTCACATGTTTGATTTCTTCTTTCAACAGGATGTGAGTTTTCTCCTTGTTCACTGGTGCATCCTGCCTCACATGTTTGATTTCTTCTTTCAACAGCTGGTGAGTATTCTCCTTGTTCACTGGTGCATCTTGCCTCACATGTTTGATTTCTTCTTTCAACAGGAGGTGAGTATTCTCCTTGTTCACTGGTGCATCCTGCCTGACATGTTTGATTTCTTCTTTCAACAGGGGGTGAGTATTCTCCTTGTTCACTGGTGCATCCTGCCTCACATGTTTGATTTCTTCTTTCAACAGTGGGTGAGTATTCTCCTTGTTCACTGGTGCATCCTGCCTGACATGTTTGATTTCTTCTTTCAACAGTGGGTGAGTTTTCTCCTTGTTCACTGGTGCGTTCTGCCTCACATGTTTGATTTCTTCTTTCAACAGCTGGTGAGTATTCTCCTTGTTCACTGGTGCATCCTGCCTGACATGTTTGATTTCTTCTTTCAACAGGATGTGAGTTTTCTCCTTGTTCACTGGTGCATCCTGCCTGACATGTTTGATTTCTTCTTTCAACAGGATGTGAGTTTTCTCCTTGTTCACTGGTGCATCCTGCCTCACATGTTTGATTTCTTCTTTCAACAGGAAGTGAGTTTTCTCCTTGTTCACTGGTGCATCCTGCCTCACATGTTTGATTTCTTCTTTCAACAGCTGGTGAGTTTTCTCCTTGTTCACTGGTGCATCCTGCCTGACATGTTCGCTTTCTTCTTTCAACAGGAGGTGAGTATTCTCCTTGTTCACTGGTGCATCCTGCCTGACATGTTTGATTTCTTCTTTTAACAGGGGGTGAGTATTCTCCTTGTTCACTGGTGCGTTCTGCCTCACATGTTTGATTTCTTCTTTCAACAGCTGGTGAGTATTCTCCTTGTTCACTGGTGCATCCTGCCTCACATGTTTGCTTTCTCCTTTCAGCAGCTGGTGAGTTTTCTCCTTGTTCACTTGTGCATCCTGCCTGACCTGTTTGTTTTCTTCTTTCAACAGTCTGTGAGTTATCTTGTTGTTCGCTGGGTTGTTCACTGGTGCATCCTGCCTGACATGTGTGATTTCTTCGTTCAACAGGTGGTGAGTATTCTCCTTGTTCACTGGTGCATCCTGCCTCACATGTTTGATTTCTTCTTTCAACAGCTGGTGAGTATTCTCCTTGTTCACTGGTGCATCCTGCCTCACATGTTTGCTTTCTCCTTTCAGCAGCTGGTGAGTTTTCTCCTTGTTCACTGGTGCATCCTGCCTCACATGTTTGATTTCTTCTTTCAACAGCTGGTGAGTATTCTCCTTGTTCACTGGTGCATCTTGCCTCACATGTTTGATTTCTTCTTTCAACAGGAAGTGAGTTTTCTCCTTGTTCACTGGTGCATCTTGCCTCACATGTTTGATTTCTTCTTTCAACAGGAGGTGAGTATCTCCTTGTTCACTGGTGCATCCTGCCTCACATGTTTGATTTCTTCTTTCAACAGGAAGTGAGTATTCTCCTTGTTCACTGGTGCATCCTGCCTCACATGTTTGATTTCTTCTTTCAACAGGAGGTGAGTATTCTCCTTGTTCACTGGTGCATCCTGCCTGACATGTTTGCTTTCTCCTTTCAACAGGAGGTGATTATTCTCCTTGTTCACTGGTGCATCCTGCCTGACATGTTTGATTTCTTCTTTCAATAGCCGGTGAGTATTCTCCTTGTTCACTGGTGCATCCTGCCTGACATGTTTGATCTCTTCTTTCAACAGGAGGTGAGTATTCTCCTTGTTCACTGGTGCATCCTGCCTCACATGTTTGATTTCTTCTTTCAACAGCTGGTGAGTATTCTCCTTGTTCACTGGTGCATCTTGCCTCACATGTTTGATTTCTTCTTTCAACAGGAGGTGAGTATTCTCCTTGTTCACTGGTGCATCCTGCCTGACATGTTTGATTTCTTCTTTCAACAGGGGGTGAGTATTCTCCTTGTTCACTGGTGCATCCTGCCTCACATGTTTGATTTCTTCTTTCAACAGGAGGTGAGTATTCTCCTTGTTCACTGGTGCATCCTGCCTGACATGTTTGATCTCTTCTTTCAACAGGAGGTGATTATTCTCCTTGTTCACTGGTGCATCCTGCCTGACATGTTTGATTTCTTCTTTCAACAGCCGGTGAGTATTCTCCTTGTTCACTGGTGCATCCTGCCTGACATGTTTGATTTCTTCTTTCAACAGTGGGTGAGTATTCTCCTTGTTCACTGGTGCATCCTGCCTGACATGTTTGATTTCTTCTTTGACCAGGAGGTGAGTTTTCTACTTGTTCAATGGTGCCTCCTGCCTGACATATTCAATTTCTTCTTTCAACAGCAAGTCAGTTTTCTCAGCATTCACTTGTGCATCCTGCTTTACCTGTTCACTTTCTTCTTTCAACAGTTTTTGCAACAGCAGGTGAGTTTTTCCTTTGTTGGACTTTTGACTGTTGTGCAATTTTACCCTCCAGCGTGAAAGATTGTAAGTCTACCCCCTTTAACATTTTCCATATATGTAAAGTGACTGCACATTTCAAAGGCCTGACAAAGATGTCAATACTGACTCAGATGGTTCTGGCCATTACGAAGAGGAGGTATCTGAAGAAGAAGAGGTATCTGAACAAGAAGAGGCATCCGACAAAGAAGAGGCATCTGACAAAGAAGAGATATCTGATGAAGATGTGGCATACAATGAAGATGTGGCATACAATGAAGCCCAGGCATCTGATGCAGACGAGGTACGTAATAACATTAATCCACTCTGCATACTCCCAATCCCCCTCACCTAGATGTGAATTAGTATGCATAATATCTGTGTGCCAAAGGTGCACAATGTTGCGTGTCGAGTGTTGAGTGTTTACTTGGTGGGCTGGTACATGGGCCGCACAGAGTTGAGGAGTTGTGATTCCGGAAAGTAGAGTGTTGTGCGGGCCCGCAATAACAGTGCAATTATTATTCATGTGCATTGAATGTGCCAACATCGATGTTTCAGAAGCACATGATCACTGTGGCCAGGATTGGGTTGCAATTGAGAGTGAAGAGCACTGCTCTGCTGGCGAGTTTAAGTTCCTCCTGCAGTGCTCAACATGAGCTTTGTGCCCGCCACGCAGTGCACTGCACGTGATCCTCAGGACACTTCTCTAGCCTACTCACACCCACCCCCGTTCCCCTGCCGTATGGCAGCTGT
Source organism: Mycena sp. CBHHK59/15 (assembly GCA_029204085.1). Taxonomy (NCBI): domain Eukaryota; kingdom Fungi; phylum Basidiomycota; class Agaricomycetes; order Agaricales; family Mycenaceae; genus Mycena; species Mycena sp. CBHHK59/15. The sequence goes on along the minus strand of JARGXW010000046.1, from coordinate 50,446 downwards.
TGGGTGTGAAAGGTGTTGGTGTGTGCTGTACGATGTTCATAAAATTGGAATATACATATATAAACTGAAGAGAAAGCGCAACGGAGATAGGAATGGGCCGCGTGCGCACAAACAGACTTGGCATGATGGGCGGGCAGGCAGGTGTGGAAAGTCGCACAGAGGTGTTTATATTGACGCAGGACAGTGCTTACTCGAAGAGAAGATGGGATGCAGGGGCGCCAGCTGAGAACATCGTGGCCCAGCTTTTCAAATCGCGCTCCAGGGTCCAGCAGAAGGAAGGAACAAACTGCACGCGCAGAATATATATGTGTGTGTGAATACTAAGAGGGACAGCATGTGCGGGAAGGGATGTACATATCCAGGGGGTGTGGGCATAGGCTGCAATGTCAACAAAAATATGTTGATAACTTAGGAATAGAAATAGAAATACAAATATGAAGATGGATTGGATGCATCATTATAATGACGCTGGCAGTGAGGAGCCCTCACAGACACAGTGGGCAGGCGCCGTGTGGAGAGTGGCACACCAAGAAGGCACGCATAGTATGGGACGTTGGGGAACGGGAAGGGACATATATTGGGAGTTGGGTGTGGGTGTGGGTGTGCAGGGCATTGGCGCGTGCTGTGGGATGTTCATAGACACAGGAATATATAGAAATAGAACGGAAAGAGGAATCAAAATAGGATTCTAGGAGTAGGACGCGTGCACGTGATGAAGCTTCCTGGCGCCCACTGACGCTGAGACAGACTTGGCGCAATATTGATGCAGTGGGCCGGCGGGTGCAGAGACTGTGTGAGGAGGTACACAGAATATTATTCCAGGCAACACAGCAGCACGCGGGGAGAAGACTGGCAGCACACGGTGATTATTGGAAGAGAGGCAGAAGTGAAGCACTGGCAGGAGACACGGAAGGAGAAGCAGAATAAACACCCAAGAAGATTCGAAGACGCAGAATTCATATTTGGGATGTGACGACACCCATCTACGACGAGAGCGCCCATGCGCCAGCCTGTGACTGAATCCCCCCCAAGCAGGCGAATTGAACCCTGCACGCCCACATTCGCACACAACCGCAGTGTGTTCTGAGCCCTGCCAAGACGCATCTCCGTGCAGTGCTGATAGCAGCTGCGGGTGCCGGTGGTCCTCGAGTGCCTTGCCGTGCCGCCAGAGTCGTCCCTGTTGGAGTTCAATCCCGAAGCTCCATGGAAGCTGTGAGAATGTCCCAGAACTTTCCGGAGCTTTCCTGCGCACTGCGCCGGCTTCACCGCTGCACTGCTCAGTCAGCCTCGGGGATGTTTACTCATCTTCCTGGACTCTTGTAGATAGTTCTAGTTACTTTCTCAGTAGTATAAAAGCCAGCTCTTTCAGAGCCTAATAGAATAATAATTTCTTCTCTTATATTTCAGTTAGAGCTGCCACAACTTCAATAGGTTATGGGCCCCGACACCTACAACTGAACAACAAATCCATCTATCCTCTTACTGCCTAATCATCCTCACCAGCTAAATCTTAACCCCAACAATGACCACCACAAACAACAGCACTTCGACCTATTTCAAGATCGATCCGCTAAAGGGAGACAATTGGCTTCCTTATAAGCGACGACTTGAAGCTCTGCTTACAGACAGAGACTTACTCGGGTATATAACTGGAGAGATTGCAGTACCTTTGCCAGCGGATCCTGCGAACCCGACGGCGAATGAAACCGCGTCAATCAAACGATGGAATGCTGCTGATGCGAAAGCCCGCAGCCAAATAATCCTGACACTATCAGATGCAGAGATGATCCATATCAGTGGGGCCAATACAGCGAGACAAATGTGGACTCAGCTCCAAGCGGTGAAGGAATCAAAAGGGAAGCTAGGTATTATGGCAGCCAGACGGCGCCTATACTGATCCTTTGCAGAAGAAGGAGTTGATATGGTTGAGCATATTTCACAGCTCAGAAAAACACAGGAAGAACTTGCCTTAATGGGAAGTCTTGTCTCCGATGATGATTTCATCATGCTCCTCATCACATCACTACCGGAATCTTGGGACACTTTCACGTCGGCATATCTCGGGTCCAACACAGGGTTGACAGCTGCTGTCCAAACAGCCGGCACATCAATCACAAACCCAAATGCCGCAATAAATTTACACGCCCTTGTTGCTATCCTAATTGATGAAGATAGGCGGCGCAAGGAGAAGCCAGGATCCTCAGATAGTGCCTTCATGGCCAAGGGAGGAAATACTAAAGCCCACAATCATGCCGGAAACCACCAACTTGTCTGCAGTAATTGCCAAAGATCAGGTCACCTAAAAAGAGACTGTTGGTCTAAAGGTGGAGACAAGGAAGGACAGGGACCCAGGCAGAACAAGAAGAAAGGCCAGAATAGAAGAAAGGAGAGAGCCAACCAGGCAGAAACCTTGACCGAAGAGATTACCGACGTTGCGTACACCGTAGAGGAGTCCAAACCCCAATTTGACTCCCGTTTCTCACGGTTCGATTGGCTTGCGGATTCCGGAACAACATCCCATATAGCAAATATGCGGGAAGCATTTCTTGACTATGTTCCCCTGCAGTCATCAACCATCAAGGGAGTTGCCGACCAGTCTGTCCGAGCATTAGGAAGAGGCACAATTCAGATGCACTTCCAAATTGGGAAAAACACGGTCACGCACACGATCAAAAATGTCCTTCATGCCCCGAACACGACAAATTGCCTTCTCTCCATTAGCCACCTCGATGATGCAGGCTACAATGCAATATTTGGTGGAGGAAAGATCAAAATTATGAATGGCAAAAAGTTAATAGGGCAGGGTCAAAAGGTCCATAGACTTTATCTCCTGGATGCCAGAGCACAATTGCCTGAGCAAAACCGCGCAAATCTTGCGAAAGAAAAATCCAAAGCTACTTGGGATGAATGGCACTGGAAATATGGACACCTTGCTATCTCGGGCATCAAGAAATTGCACTCGAAAAACATGGTGACAGGACTTGATATTGAAGAATCAAGTATTCCGTCACCCACATGCGAGGCTTATTAACTAAGTCTGTGGAGAGTGTGGCAAAATCAAGTTTTCAAGATGAGAAAAGAAAGAGAAAAAGGGGAGAAAAGAGAGAGATTTACCTTGTATCTGTCGAGTATGTTGCAAGAAATCAGCGCTCCAAGCTTGCCGTAGCGTGCACAATAACGTGAGACATCTTGATTACAATAACCTCGATTTGGAAGAGATAGCGATTTCAAGACGCTTAGATAGTTAAGTCTCATCGGAGTAATCTCCTCCTACGGACTCAATTCAACCAATCATAATCAAGATATTAATATCCGCTGGCACAATTTTCCGCTTGCCATCAATTCTGTCTGCTGGCACTCTTGCTGCCCTTCCACTTCCTCGTCTCCCTCCCTCCACACCCTGGCTCGACGCGAGACGACTGAACGGTAGCTTCGGGCCGAAGCTACCATTCAGTCTGATCCCAAAGACCTCAAGTCTTTGGGACCAACTGATACATTCGCAGAACGTGCAAGGTAGGGTGTTGGTTTCATTCATTTCTTCTGTACTTACTTTTTTTTCCCTAGCTCTATGGATACCCTATACAAGTAGGTACACCCCGCAAGTTATTAGCTTCACTGAACTGCTCATAACCTATAGGTTTTTAGAGTGTTCTAATACCATCGCATTGACGAATCGCCCGCGCACGCAAGGGACGAACAGATGAAAAGAGAGAAGGTGTGCAACCGCTTTACACTGGCCCAGCGGGTTGAGGGCTGAGCTCCCTACTTTACCTGTGTACCAGACACCTTACCACCACCGTGTTTCACCGGATTGTGGCCACGCTCTCCGTCTAGCCCGTTACCACCACCAACACCTCCACTGCCGCCGCCGCAGCTCTGTGCGCTCGATACGGCGCAGTCAGCGGTGCTGTCACCCTGCGCAGCTCTGCACCTCGCTCATCGCCATCCCGCCCACCGCCAACATCACCAGGACCACCGCTGCCGCCGTGCGCAGTCGGGCCCGCCGCGTAGTCATCATGCACGTCGCCCATCGCCATCGTGCCAGATAACACCAGCACGGCGGGGTGCTCATAGCATGCCGCCGCAGCAGTGCTATGTGCCCTTCGCAGTCGGCGGTGCTATCGCCCCGCACCTGCTCGCCGCATCTGTCACGCCGCGGGCGAAGCCATCGTCTCCGGCCCTCATGCGCCTTCACCGCATCCGTGCTGTCCTTGCAGCACCACTGCGGCATCCACACCCCCGCCATCGCCCTTTGCGCTCGGGGCGCGCTCATCGTCCAGCTCCCCAGCACCGATCCGCGTCGCTCTGCAGCAGTCGGCACCATCCCGGCCACCGCGGCAACAGCCATACAAGGCCTCGCTTGGATGCACCAATCGTCTGACTGCTGGCTGCACTGGGACGTGCGGTGGTGGCTCCACACTAGCACCCTGTGGATGTACTGAGTGCTGGCGCGTGCTCGCGCAGTTCTTGGTTGGAACGAGCCAAGGGCGGCGCAGGCACGCACATGAGTCCGGGAGGGATATCAATGTGGGGTTAGAGGTTCGCGCGCTGCAAGAGGTGAAGATCATAAGTAGTAGTGATATTTGTAAGTACGTACTTGTTATAATTGATGCGACCTTCTTCATTTGCATCCCACCCGCTAGTGAGTGAACAGCTGGCTGCGAAATAATTTTTATATCATTGCCAGTATGCATGAGTATTACTACAACACTTTACAGGGCACATTGACCATTCAAATTCAGTCCTCATAACTCAAATAAGCCATGCGCAGGTAAAGTGCATTATTACAAACAAAAGATATCCTACTGACTCTGTGCGAGCCGGGCAATGTTCGCCTCAATTACAGACTCGGGGATATTTACCTTTTCTCCAGGTGCCAATGGAGGATGCGGACACGCACAATGTGCGTGTCCGCCCCTCCCGGGACACTTCTTGTGTTTCACGCAGTTGTATTTACAGCATCTCGCGCAACGTCTACCCGCACGTTCAGAGGGACCAGCGGCGGGCTCAGTCGCACCCAGCAATAATGTCTGCCAGTGGTGCCCTGCTTGCTGCACCGGCGCGAGCATTGGTGGGGGATTCTGGATGAGAGGCAGAGGGGGGTTTGGGACGAGAGGTTGCGGGAGATTAGGGATGGGAGGTTGGTGATGGATGGGATGGGAAGTATTATGGAAGGTGATGGGTGGAGGCGGAGGTGCATTGTCGAATTCCAGCTTGTTGAACTGGGAGTCTCGAGGTTCCCCCATGGCTGGCGGAACTGCCATGCGGTCGAATGAACCGGGGTCATTGGGGGCTGAAATCTTTTAGTTAAATTGGCATTCAAAATTTTAATTAACTTCGAACCTTCAATGCAAAGGTCAAGTTCGCCGTCTGGAAGAGGATTCACGGGAAGGGCAGTAGCGTGATTATCTTCCGATAGTATAACATCCAAGAACTGCTTGCGAGCAATAAAGTTGCTGCCAGTAGCAAGGGTGGAACGCTCCGAAGTCAAGAGGATGCTCTTCTTGTGGTGCGCCTCAAGCTGCAGTGGGATTTTGTAATAAAGTCGTTGGTTGGAATCCGTTATCGCGGGAGACTGAATGTTGGCCTGGATATTCCAAAACTGGGTGAATTTCAGAAAGTCAATGTTCTTGTAATGCTCGTGAGGAGGGGAGGGCCTTCCGCCCTTTCTGAACATGGGGTTGTTGATGTGTTCTTTGAACATGATATACTCCTTGTGCGTATGAACCGGAATGACGGGGAAAAGAGCGAGCTGACGCATTTGGAGATAGCGGTATGGGTTGATGGGTTTTGTGGAAAGGCGAGTCAGGGTGTGGACGGGGGTATTGTGGTGGTGAGGCAGACCAGTAATGCGAGGTCGGGGAAGCGTGGTGATGTTGAGGTTGGCAGCAACAGATTTTGAAATGGGGAGTATACCAATGGTCTTGGATGTGGCAATACGGGTGGACAGTAATCGAGGAAGAGGGAGGGAGGGTTTCATTCCGGCGGTGGTAGCCAGCTCGACAATTTCGTCTCGCGTCCAAAGGTCAAAGTGTCCCCGGTATTTCATGCCCGTGCGGTTATGAAAGCCCACCTAATTAATACTGAATAACAACCTGAATGTCCGCAGGAAAAATTGTACCTTGGTATTTCGCTGCAAGATCCAGTTGACCAAGAGGCACTCAGCCAGCTCCGGAGATGCTCGTAACGAGCCAAAGATTCGCCGAAGAGTCATATGAAACCCACCCTCAATCGAGTTAGTACCGCCAACAGTGCGATAAATGTTAAGACCGTCTCGGTCCTTGCCCATCAGCCAATAAAGGCGAACGTGAGGAGGATCAGAGAGGTACCCCTTCCGGATGGTCTCAAGAAGATTCTTGGCCATCTCCTTGGCCTCCTCCGAAAAGAAAGACCCTCTATTCTTCTTTGTTGTGCAGCACATATCGGTGTAAGCCGCAAACAGCTTTTCCACACGCCCTAAAAGAACCTTGCGGCTGGGAATGTAGCGGCGGATGCATCAATTAAGAGCTGGGGCCATCGCACGCTTTGCATACTCCCAGCGAACCCCGTGTTTCTCCAAAACGGCGCGGACTGCAGCTTCGTCGGATTTGTCACGAATGAAGATGGCTTCACTGAAGTTGTGGGCGAAAGCCTTGAAGGCAGAGGGTTTCTTGGACAATAATCGGAGGAGCTGGTCCATGAAATGAAAGGTGTCGTCAAGGATCCGAGTAGGGAGTGTTTCGGACCCAACAGCCTCTTGCAGAATCGACCATGTCTGGTCAACACCCTCTATAATTGATTCAATGGAGGAGTCCTGCGGCGTGTTAATGTTAAGTTAGGGCCATAAAGAATTGAGAATCTAGCACCTTGCCTCATTGATGCTTCTGCCCAAGAATTCGATTCCGTCCATCTCATCCGGATCCGAAAAAATGAATCTGTCAAATTATTGCAGCAACTCCGTCACAATAAATTACCGGTTGTGCTGTAGATGGAATTTGACCCAGAAGATCCTCCAACTCAGCTTCATCAAAGTCAAAGTCGACTTCGTCTTCACCGCGCTCAAAATCAGTGCCCATTCCCCCAGACCAGTGCTCCGGTGCGACAGTATGGGGATCAGACAGCGAGAATTCAGCCTCGGTGTCCGAAGGAATAACTGGTGCGGGAACTGCAAAGGCGGGCTCAGGAGCCACAACCGGCGTTGGTGCAGTTTCACTGCGGGAATGAAGTTGTGATGTCGTTACGGCGGCAATCCCCCCATGTGCCATGATCCATTCAATAGTCTGTTTGTGTAATGAATGAATCGCGCCAGGAACAAGCACCTGGTATTGTGTCAATCCAAGTAAGTAAATTGCACGGAATTAACTCACCTTCGAGAGCTTGATGAGAGAACATGAAGAAGATACATTGATTCTCTTTGTGTGCCCCTCATTATCCATAGTTACGTCGAGATATCCGTCATGATGACCGATAATCGAGCCCTCTGCAATCAGCTTGCAGGCTTGTACAAGAGTCACAAGTTGTCCGTGGGATTTGGCCTGGATAGGCTGGAGCAGAAGTCCAACCGAATCGCAATCGCTGAGGGAAGTAAAAATCTTCCACAGACAGTCAATCTCGGCAAACAAAAATTCTCGAGCAGGGGAAGACCAAGGAGAGGGTGAAGAGTTTGGAATGATGAAACACTTCTGAAGAACAATGCCGGCTAAGTCATGGAATGATGCTGCAGGAGTGTCAACAAGTCCCTTCAACTTGGCATATTTTCCGATGTCAAGTATAGGTGGATTGTTACTGTTCACGGCCTTCTCGATCTCAGGGAGAGAGAATGCCTGCAAGATTGTTCGGAGGGTCTGGCGAATGTCATGGCCAACCTTGATTATGGATGTATTGGTAAGAATTGCACGTAGCGATGGCAAAACATCACTGGGTGAGGTCAGACTCGAAACCTGATTTTTGTGATGAATTTTGGTGCAGATAATTCGCTAAAATTAACATACCTTAAAGACATGTACCTTGTTTTGCGTCCTGAACTGGATAATATGTAAACGGGGAGGTTTGCCAGGACAATGCTCGGCTTTGATAGCGAGTGCAACAAGGTAGAGCTGGGATTGTGTAGTATGACCAAAATCCTGTAGTATTTCGTGCACTGCTGCCTCCATCGCCATCGAGTCAGAAACAAAGAAAGTTTGGATACCCGGGGTCAGCTGGAAAGGCGGAAGATCCGTCCAATCAGTGACGAGCACAACATTCTCGTTCAGTGAAGCAACAAGTGACTCGTGAAAGGCACGTTCCGCTGATTAAAAAAATGAGTCACATTTACCGCAACAAATATTATTTTGAACTTACCTTGAGGCGAATCTGTGTATAAAATTTGGGTCGGTAGATTTCCTGAGTCCTTGAGTCCCTGTTGAATCCCCTCGAACATGTCCTTGACCTCTTCCAATGACTTTGTTTGTGTCAATGAGTGGCCGTGAACTTCTTCAAACTGGTTCAAAAGGGTGTTGGCGGCAGCAAAAATTCGTTCCCCCTTCAACCCACCCATATGCTTGAGGAACTAGTAAGAATTAGAGTTCACGGCATGCACATTTCTTTCAAGAAAAAACTTACAGCAAAAGTATGATCACCTTTTGCTATCTTGCAAGATTTTGTCGCTGTATCTCGTTCGATGTAAATTCGATGAGTGGAGATGATATCAGTGAAAAGAGCCTTTAGATAGGGCACTGAAGGAGGCGAGCCCACATATCCATTTCGGTTATCGAAAGCAGAATACTGTTTGAGCCCAGCCTGGCCGTAAAAATTGGCTGCAGCAGTATCCATCAATTCACCATCAGCATGGGACAAATGCTGAATCTCGGAGACCATTTCAGAAAATGGTGAAGGGCCCAATCGGGTTGAAAAGGTGTTGCACATGAGCCGCATCATCAATTTTGAGATGGCACCTTGTGCAGAGATATATGCTGCACATAATAAATTTACTGATCATGCGGTAGAGAAATTAACATACCAGGAAATGCAGCCTGCACCTGTCGAGGGAGTTGGGCTAAAATATGTGGGTCGGTACCTTGCCAGCTCGTGCCACATCCTGTGTCGTTCACTGGTCTAATGTCGCAGATGAACCGGTTTGTGAACAGGAAAAAATCGTCCGGAATATCGTGAACACGGCGCGCAATAGGATCATTGTTGTATCCTGACATGTGAATGATCAAGCAGCAAATCAGAGAAAATATTGGTTGGGTACCGTTTCGAGACAAGACTCGTCCGCAGGTACAACGAAAGCGGTCGGGACAACCAGGCAGCAAATACGGTAACCATATAAAGACTCTTCGCCAATACAGCCTTGTTGGATCCAGGCCCTTGCCCTGCATACCCGCAGCAAGAGCAAAAACAGGATGCAGAGGTCTGTCAAAGAAATCTCCGTGTTCATAGCACAGTGGTATCCCCTTCTTTGACTGGGTAATCTCTGCATTGAGTTGTGCCTTCACAGACACAAGTTGCTTGTGAAGCTCCGAATCAGTAATCACCTCGGACGACTGAGTCTCGGCCTCTGGTGTCCCAGCACTCGACTCGAGGTGATCCAATACCTCATTTACGAGGCTCTTGTCGATGACTCGATCGCCAGCAGCGATGTCTGCGTGCTCGTCATTTTCAGCAATGAACTGAAACTCAGAATTGAGTTGGGTCCAGTTATTGAGCGACATTCTGCTGCTTGCTATTTTTCCATGTCAGTACAATGCGAGAAAGGGGGCATTTTATTTGCCTACAGGCTGTAGAAGCTGTGACATTGTCGGGCTGAGCATAAAAAGCGGTTGTCGAAGGTCCAGGTACAGCATCAGAACAGGAAGCAGCAGTAGAGCCAAGGCCAACAGAGCTGCTAGCAGTAGCTGTGGAGGTCCCAAGAGGAGCTGGTTGATTCGAGTTGTAAGGACGAAAGAAGGCTGCCGACTGGGTATCATCGGTAGGTCAATGACTCGAGGGCCATGTCAGCGGATCCCCGTGAGCTCTCTGTGGTTTGCTGGTTTTTTGCTTTTTGTTTTGGTTTGGGGGTCGCCCTGAACCTGCGCGCTTGCCTCCGTGAGTTCCTTTCAGCTTCCCAGCTGAATTCATGACAGCGTGGAGGAAGAGAAGAGAAGAGAAGAGAAGAGAAGAGAAGAGAAGAAGAGAAGAGAAGAGAAGAGAAGAGAAGATTGTCTTGCGGTGTTTCCTGTTTTGTCTAAATTGTACTCACGTGTGGACCGGAACATCGCCGGATCTGAGCGATCAGACACGGGTGCAAACTTATGCCTTTTCGGGACTTAGTCTCCACAGCAACTATTAATGAGCCACATGTGAGGCATGCATCCAATCAAAATTCCACGTCCGCCCGTTTCCAAAAGAAGCCGAACACCGTTCTGACATACCCGGAGATGTCGTGTACAGTGATATATGGGGACCGTCACGCACCGCTTCAATCGGAGGCCACTTATATTATATTTCGTTCTCCGATGATTGCACATGCCGCTGTGTTCCTCTCTTCATGAAGAAGAAGAGTGAATCCTTCTCTCGCATAAAGCAATATGTCAATCTCATTGAACAGAAATATGGTTGCACTCCGAAGATTTTACGAGTGGATAACGGAACAGAACTTACATCGAAAATGGTCAAAGAATGGTGTGCCGAAAAAGGCATCACAATCGAAACCACAGCACCATACTCACATCAACAACTCGGGGTTGCAGAGAGGTTCAATAGGACCCTTATTGAGCTTGCAAGGGCCATGTTAATTGCGAAAAACCTGCCCAAATTTCTATGGGCAGAAGCTGTATCACATGCAGCCTATTTACGCAATAGAGCCCCGACCCGTGCACTCAACGGCATAACACCCGACGAAGCGTTCACAGAACGCAAACCCGACATCTCGAACCTTCAAGAATTTGGTAGCGACGTCTATATTCTGACGCAGGCAAAGAATAAGCAGGGAAAACTCGATACCAAAGCAAGGAAATTTACCTTTGTTGGTTACGAAGAAGGCCCAGATGCCATCCGCTATTACGACGCCACGCAACGCCAAGTCCGTGTGTCACGGAACTATGCATTTAATTGGAATAAGAAGGCCAATGGTGTAGACATCTTTGTCACAGCCGGCTCCGATATGCAGCTCGAGGGGGAGAATCAAGAGGCAGGGGGAGTTCCCGATCAGCAATCCTCACAATCAGAAAATATGGCAAAGCCAGACTTACCAGAGCCTGTCACACCCACTCCCACGGTCTCGCACACCGCAAAACCTCGAAATGTTCCACCAAATTCCACTCCAACACCACCAGAAATTCCACCCATCCAAAGGCCGAGACAAGAGCGAGCACAGCCAGATTACCGCATCCTGAATAATCTGCGCGCTCAGCCAGCAGTCCGTCCAGCGGTAGCTCCATCAGGACAATCAGATCCAAATGCCAGTGAAAATATGGCAGTTGAAGATCACAACGATCTTGCTTACATGATAACTTCTGCCGCGACACTGCCAGATTCTGATGATGTTCCGAGATCCTTGGCAGAGGCTAAGAGATTGCAACTATGGGAAGAATGGAAAAAAGGAATGGAGGAGGAAATGACCCAGTTAATTGGCATGAACACTTGGGAAGTCGTAGAGCTGCCAGAGGGACGGAAAGCAATCGGATGCAAATGGGTTTATTCAAAGAAACGTGACGAGTACGATAATGTGACCCAATACAAAGCGCGTCTTGTCACACTCGGATACTCGCAAATCCCTGGGATAGATCACCAGGAGACCTTCTCACCTGTTGTCTGACTCGATTCCTTACGCACTGGACTTGCATTTGCCGTGATCAAAGATCTAGAGATTCAAGTACTTTATGTGAAAGGAGCATTTCTCAATGGAGATCTCGAAGAAGAAATCTACATGCTCCAAGCACCAGACTTCGATGATGGGACAGGCAAAGTCTACCGCCTACGTAAAACACTTTACGGACTGAAACAGTCCGGCCGCTGCTGGAATATGAAGCTGCATGATGCACTCTGCAAACATGGCTTCACACGACTCGAAGCCGATCACTGTGTCTACCTCCATCACAATGGAGAAGACTACGCAATATTATTAATCTGGGTAGACGACATTGCAGTTATCACAAAAACCACCGATGAAATGGCCAAAGTCAAAGCCATACTCAAAGCCGAGTTCGAGATCAAAGATATCGGAGAACCCCGTTTACTCCTTGGGATCGAAATCTCATGGGATCGACCCAACAAATCCATCACATTGTCCCAGAAGAACTACGTTGAAACTATTCTACACAGATTTAAAATGGAAAACTCATCCCCCGTGTCAACCCCACTTGATCCGCACGTTATTTTGTCAAAACACGAGGATAAACCTTCAGATAAAATCGGAAGAGGCCTCTATGCGGTTGCCATCGGATCATTGATGTATGCAGCGATGGGAACACGAGCTGACATCGCGTATGCAGTCCAAACCCTCAGCCAGTTCACGTCAAACCCAGGACCTGAACATTGGACAGCTGTAAAACGGGTCTTTAGGTACCTCAATGGAACCAGAGATTATGGACTGACCTACAGTGGTGCCAATGAGGAAGATTGGCCACTCAAAATTGTTGGATACACTGATGCAGATTGGGGATCAAACCCAAATGATCGGAAATCCATCTCGGGCTATTCTTTTATGCTCAGAGGAGGCGCGATCACATGGAGTTCACGGAAACAAAGCACTGTCGCACTATCATCATCAGAAGCTGAATATATTGCAGCTACTCATGCGACGTGTCAAGCCATCTGGCTTAGACAATTAATGTCTGGACTCCAAATTCCACAGGAAGGGCCAACAACCCTCTATGCAGACAACCAATCAGCCATAGCATTATCCCGCGATCCGCAGTTTCACACACGTACGAAACATGTTGACATCCAGCATCATTTCATCCGTGAAAAAGTTGGTAATGGGGACATAGACATCATTTATTGTCCCACGCAGGAAATGCTGGCAGACGTACTCACCAAGGGATTAGCCAAGCCCAAACACACCAAATTCACAGGTGAAATGGGGCTGCTTCAGGCTTGAGGGGGAGTGTTGGAGTTCAATCCCGAAGCTCCATGGAAGCCGTGAGAATGTCCCGGAGCTTTCCGGAGCTTTCCCGCGCACTGCGCCGGCTTCACCGCCGCACTGCTCAGTCAGCCTCGGGGATGTTTACTCATCTTCCTGGACTCTTGTAGATAGTTCTAGTTACTTTCTCAGTAGTATAAAAGCCAGCTCTTTCAAAGCCTAATAGAATAATTATTTCTTCTCTTATATTTCAGTTAGAGCTGCCACAACTTCAATAGTCCCTCCGAGTCCCACAGAGACCACCGACACTGTGTCGGTGGCTGACGTATCGGTGCTAGCGCGACCTGGAGCGGACTAGTACTAGTCGACAACAACGTGGAGGCCCACGACGGGCTCGGGTCCGAGGTCCGAGGCGGGTGCGGGATCTTCCTGATGGGAGCGTGTGCACATGGAGATAGTACGAATCTATCCATGTCTTATCGTGGCCACGCTGGAGTGTGCCACTCCGAGACAGCGGGGAGCGCACGAGCAGATGGTGTCGCTAGCTAAGACACGAGGTGATGCTATCTAGAGGTCCCTGCCAAGCACGACCAAACTCCCTACTACATGTGCCCAACACAAAAATGGTGATGTCCTCGTCGCCTCACGGAACTCCTAGCCCACAAACTCTAAGCTCCACCTCCAGCCCTGATCCATCCCAATGCTGTGAGCGCCTGACTCAAGTCACGAAGGTGGGGGTCTCGATCCCAATCGAGCGGGAACTGCAGGACGGGTTTGTCGGACGGCGGGAATGAAGTCGGCGTGCGGAAGGCGATAGATGGCGGCGGATGAGAATACGATGGCGTTGAACATTGTGGTGCTGCATGAATAGTCGATTTTTTCTGCGGTCGGCGAATAGAATGCATCTGCGGCAAATGATTTTGTAACGAGGATGAAGTCGGGGGTCGTGGAGAGCGTCGGCGGCGCCACTGCAAACTTGCGAACGGCTGCGGAGAGCCCTTGACAAGAGCTGAGAAATCGCGTGGAGTTGACGGCGGCGATTCGGAACGCAAGGGAGATGTTGGAAGGGTCAATGTGTCCTCGCCCCAGTCCAACGGTGCAGGGGCGGGGCTGACATCGACGGGGGCAGCAATCGTGACAGTGACGGTGTCCGCTTGTGCAGAGACGACGGACAGGGAACGGGGGGAAGGGAGGGAGGGTAAGACAAGACTCGCCTGCGAAGCGCGCGACTGCTGCAGCTCGGAACATAGCTTCCAGCCCACGTCAAAGCCCCATACCCGCTCCCGCTCCAGCTCCTTCGCAACGGTAGGCGCCACCTCCTTCCTTCCTAGAAGCCTCCCCTCTTTCAGCCCATGCTTGAATCCATAACGAAGAGCGGTTTTCCACAGCTGACGAAGGTGATAATGTACGTCCTCGTGAGCGCTGTCCTCATTCCACGCTGCGAAAAGTGCGTCCGAGCACAGGTCGCCAATGATTTGCTCTTCTTCCTCAGATAAGATCGGGGGATCTGCAGGTGCCATTGGACGCGAGAGGACTGCAGGTGATAGAGGCGGCAGGGGCGGAGCGGGGCGAAGACGGCAGGGGAGACGCGACGCAAAACGGCGGGAGAATACGCGATGGAAAACGGCGGGACAATACGACACGACACGGCTCTTCTTCACGGGGGTCCACAGGTCCACGGGTCACGGAAGTTGTCCAAAACGCGGATGGCTGGTTCGTCGGAGGTCGTGCGAGGGTACGAATCAAACTCTCATCACCAAGATGGAGTGTGCCACTCCGAGACAGCGGGGAGCGCACGAGCAGATGGTGTCGCTAGCTAAGACGCTATCTAGAGGTCCCTGCCAAGCACGACCAAACTCCCTACTACAACGCCACCACTCCAAGAAAAGAAAAAACGGTATCACCTGGTCGCTGTTTTGGCGATGCATACAGAGGAGGAGGAGTGGTGAGTGGGAGAGGGCGGGGAGGGGAGGCCAGGGAAGAAGAGGAGGCTCGGGGAAGGAGGAGGAAGAGAGGAAGACCTCTGGGAGGGCTAGACAGGCTGAAATTCAACCTATATTTCAACCTTTGATAGGACAGGGTTCAACTGCCTTTAGGTTGACTTTCATCGACAGTAGGTTGTTTTTTGAGCATGTATAGGTTGTTTTTATTAGGTTGAACGGTCACCTATAAACGGTCACTAACAACCTAACGTCCCGTCGGTGATTCCGATCAATTTCATCCTAGCATAGGGTATTTGAAGTAACCTATATTCCACCTATTCTACGCTGAATTTTACACGCCATCCCAGGTTGATTGTCAACAGGGAATTGATTGAAGTTCAGGACCACACAGGTTGTATTCCACGCCTCAAAACAAGCATAATATAGGATGAATTTTGTGCTACGAAAGGATAGATCTGAGAACGAAAATAAATGCGAATTCCACCGCCATTGGAGACCGCGGATGTGTTTGGGATGGCCGTCGCTCAGTTGGCCTGTGCGATGTGCGAGGCGCTGGCATCGCCAGCTGTTAACGTTAATTAATGTGTCAGCGTGTTGATCGGATCGATTGTAACCAACGTACACACCTTCAATCCGAATCGCAGCGATCGCTGCCTTGCTCGTCCTCACTTTCCTTCATTACATTCTTCGCCTTTCCCTTCCCCTTCAAATCGGCCTTCTTGCTGGACGAGACCTTCCTGTCGGCAGCTTTCTTGGCGGTCTTCGCAGCTTTCTTCAGACTGGCGGTATCAAACTTCTTGCTCTTCTTGCGCGGCGCCGACGGATCTCTCTTGGCGGAATTGGCCTTCAAGTACTCGAACTTAGTAGGGGGGTTGAGCCACCCATTCTTGTAAGCGTGGCGGCACTTGTTCTTGATGTATTGCTTGACGATCTCCTCAGTGGCCCAGTCGTTGGTAAACTGAGCAAGGTAAGGGTGGCGTTCGCGCGCCTGAATGGGTGAGATCGAGACTGATGCTATAGATAGAAAGGACGGCACTCACAACGGCGAACAGCTGTCCCTTCGACGACGCTGGTACCTCGCTCCACGGCACCTCCCAGTTGATGCGCGCCTGCAACATCAGATCCCGCAAGTTGCGCTACATGCCTCAAGGTCAGCTACGATATGCTATCAAGGGACTGTGACGCGCCTGAAGGGCTTTATACTGGGCATGATCAGCCGCGCTACCTCCCAGTCCCATCTCCTCCTCGATGTTGAAGTTGTTGCCTGCAGAGCCGCGGGGACGCGGGATCATCTCGGGTGGATCATCCACCGCCGACTCGCGCCGCATGTGGGCTTGCTCAAGCTGCCGTCTCAGCTCCGCATTCTCCGCTCTCTCCTTCGCCAGCGCGTCTTGAGCAAACATGTTAGTCTCCGTAATAATCACCCACAGAATCGGTGATACTTGCCTGACAGGTACTCTTGGTCAGCGGCGGCATTGGCACCATCACCGTTGGTGGTATTGGTGACGTCGGCCGGAACGCGCAGCTTGGACGCGTCCTTGGCCTGCTGCTGAAGCTGCCTGTTGAGAGCCTCCAGCTCAGCCACCCGCGCTGCGTGTAACGTGTCAATTTCCGTGTCTTCACGCAGAGCGGCACTGACCTTGGACAGCATCGTTCTCCTGGCGCAGGAAGACGATCTCCTGGTAGTTGGATCCTCCACATTGTGTTTCTTTTCCATCTCCTCGCTGTACGGGTCGACGGGAGTGGCAGCAGCTTGGGAACGCGTTGTGGCGAGGGGCTTGATGGGGGCGGTGTTCTCGTCCATCTTTGTTTTGGCACCTGTCGGGCGGCCTGTAGGCGCGGCGCGGCGACGAGGTACGGTGTTCATTGTCTCGAGGGAGGGAGAAACTGACTTGTACTGCAGAGGGTGGTGGTGGCTCAAGTCGAGTCACAAGGGCGGGCATTTGAAATTTTCTGTTTAGTCAAGTTTTGCATGGTCCGTGCGTACGCACCGCCTCAATACATCGTCTTTCTGCTCTAGCACTTCGTCTTGAGTCTGCCGCTCACCATGGCTCCGAGGGAGAAGGTGCTTTGTGTCTGCTGTAATCAAATGCTCTCCCGCAAGCGGGAACGGGAGCACCGCCGAGCCCTTAACAGCGCACCGTATGCGTCCCCGCCAGGCGCCTATCCATCACGACAACGGCGGGTTTTTGGCCCCAGCTCAGAGCTGGATTATTGGACAGAGGACACGGAAGCAGGCCCTTCCGGAACACACTCGTCAGATCCTTTCCTGGGGCCAGACTCTATTGACACAGACAGCTACAGCCATCTCGATGCCGACGCAGATGAGGACTCTGTGCCTGGTCCTGTTGATGCAGACGACATCGCCATTGACTTCGAGGAGGGCCTGGAGGGGCTTAGGCCCAGCGCCGCTCTCCTAGGCGGGGATTCTGATGATTCGGAAGACGAATTTTATGACGGGACTGGCGGACATTTTTATGGTGACGCGGAACGCGAGTCGGATCCAGTCAGAGACGAGGATAGCGAAGGCGAGAATTCGGATGACGATGCTGATATATTTGACTGGGATCGCTTCGAGGCCCCAGGGCTATCTGCGTGGGACCAGTTGGGCGAGTCTTACGAAGCGGAGGCTGCTGCTATTGGTACGTATATAAAGCTGCTGCGTCGAATTTATTATCTAGAGCTAACTTTGGTGTACTAGCGCATAAAGTCAACGCATACGACATGGCCATTTGTCGCGCATTCTCGTACAAGGTCCAAAGTCATACGACGGACAAAGCGTTCAAGATGCTTCCCCACGCCTTTCCCCAGACCCCTCCACTCCCCAAGCTCGATGCCCTCCGCTCACGCATCAACTTTCTTGCTGGCTTCAAGCCAGAGATTTACGACTGCTGTACGAACTCCTGCCTTTGCTATGTCGGGCCCCACAAGGATTTAGATCGGTGCATCTATTGCAATGAGCCGCGGCGGCGCGCAAACGGGAAACCACGTAAAAAATTCACGTATATTCCCCTCATTCCCCGACTCGTTGCCTTTGCTGCCAATCGCGAAATGGCAGAAAAGCACAAGCATCGTGCAGAGCATAAGCATCACGAGGGTGTTACGACCGATGTTTTTGACGGTTCTCATTATCGCTCTCTCCGCGGGAAGACTGTAGAAATTGGTAGCAAGAGTTGTAGCCACAGGTACTTCTCCGATCCACGAGACGTTGCCTTGGGCACTTCTTGGGATGGATTTTCCCCCTTCAAACGTCGCAAAAAAACTGCATGGCCCCTTATCCTATACGACTATAACCTTCCCCCTGATCTACGCTTCCTCCTGGAGTATATCTTGGCCCTGGGCGTCATCCCAGGCCCCAACAAGCCAAAAGATTCGGACTCGTTTCTCTACCCTTTGGTTTGGGAATTGATCAAACTCGCGCATGGCGTCCGGGCCTTCGACATTCTTTCTGGGCAGCTATTCAGCCTTCATGCCTACTCATCCTCGTCTTCGGCGACATCCCTGCTGTGTCGATGTTCATGCGCATGAAGGGTCACAATGGGATCTCGCCTTGCCGGATGTGCAAGATTATTGGGCTGCGTGTACCGGGCTCAAAGGCTACAACCCATTACGTCCCATTGGATCGCTCTTGCCATCCAGATGTGAAGGCAGATCCAGAGGCTGTCCGGGTGTGCGATCCAGAGCACCTACCACTTCGTACCCACAGCGAGATCATTTCACAGGGACGCGCCGTCGAGGCAGCCAAGACCGCAGCAGAAGCCGACAGGCTGGCCAAGAAGTCCGGGGTCAAGGGCGTCCCGTTGCTTTCACATCTCGGTTCTATCTCCTTTCCCGCGATCTTTCCCATTCGACTTCATGCATCTCATCTGGGAGAATCTTATCAAAAACCTGATTCTCCTGTGGACGGGCGACTTCAAAGGACTTGATACAGGTTCTGAAGAGTACGAGTTGACGAAGGCCATCTGGGAGGCGATTGCATCTCGAACAGCCGCCGCTGCGGATTCCATTCCCTCAGCATACGGCAGTCGAATCCCCAACATCGACAAGGATCGTCCCAACGTCTCCGCGGAGATGTGGTCCTTCTGGACCCTCTACCTGGGACCTGTCTTGCTGCGCCCGTCGTTTTGTGCATGTAAAATATTACCAGCATTTCATCCAGCTTGTCCGACTCCTGACCATTTGCATGCAATTTGAAATCACTGACAATGAAGTGGAAGAAATTCGTGTCGGATTCATTGCCTGGGTGCGAGTGTACGAGGAGTATGTTCCCAAACTTGTACTCAAGATCATTAAACTAACCGGTTCTTCGTAGCATATATTTCCAGCGTGATGTCAACAGATTATCCGTCTGTCCGTTGACGATCCACGCGCTATTGCATATTGCGCCCGGGATAAAATTTACGGGTCCAGTCTGGTGTTACTGGGCATTCCCGACGGAGCGTTATTGCGGTAGCATTCAGCCTGGTATACGTAGCCGCCGATTTCCATGGGCATCGCTCGATCGACATGTTCTTGAGAGCGCGCAACTCACGCAAATAAAGGTGGTTTATAATGTCTTTGAAGAGCTTTCCCTTAGGGATCCTCCTCCCGAGATTCAAGGTGCATATAAATATCAGCACAATGACTGTACGTCCATTTCAACACACTCTAGGTGGAGAACTTACTTCGATTTTCAGATCCTACCTGTATTCTCTTACCACCAAGATCACCATCACGACCACACCCAAATCAGATTACGACTATTGCTGCAGCGCTTTCAACACGTACTAAGGCAAGTATGGCACAGGTAAATGCAGCGCTGAGCACAGCAGAAATCGAAGAGTGGGGTAAAGTTCGGCGTGTTGATTCAGACGCAGGAGACACAATGCGGGCATGCTCTCTGGGAACTTCGGCAGAGGACAGCAGGGATGCTACATTTGTCCGGGTACGTGTTTCTCAAAGCTTTCCGGACATTGGGCTCAACATAATCAATTAGTATGAAATGCTCGAGGACAAGCATGCGCGAAAACGGAAACGTACTCCAGAATTGGAGCTCAAAACCTTTTATGGCCAGTTAACACATATATACAAGGTTCATTTCCCAACCACATGTCCTGTGTTGAAGATCACAAAAGGGACAACACATATTTTCGTCGCAATTCGGACTTGTGTTCTCGAGCCCGATGATCCACTTCTTCGTGATCTGGACATCCACTTCTACTCACGGATGGGACGACTTGATGTTATTGATATCACAAGTGTCCAGTGCCTAGTGGGTCGTGTCAAGGATCTTTCAGGCCAATGGGCAATCATAGATCGCAGTGGTGCACTGGCTCGGGCGGAGTGGCAGGGGGAGGAGGACGACGCAGGAGAGTAGTTATTTCCTTTTTTGGATATTGGCGTCTCGATTTTTTTTTGTTTTGGACGTGCACGACTAGGCTGTTAAATGAATGACTTTTCAACTGATAATTTTCATTCAGAGGTTAACGAAACAAGTTTTGTATCCTTCATGTGTGCCATGCAAGCCAAAAGAGAAAAAAATACTGGTGAGCATCCGACGTTGACCGTTAACAGCACTAGTGACGTAGGTTGAGATAGAAGGCACGCCTACATCAATCTCAACACACGTAATAAACCACTGAAGCACTAACCGTTCCGTTCTTTTTCGCAGGAGCTCGCTTGTTGGGCAGCTGCAGACGGACCGGTGAATGTCACCCGACCATAGGTTGAAGTCGATATAGGTTGATCAGATCATGCCGAGCTACCCCGGCAGAAATCATCCATTCATAGGTTGAATCATGTAGGCGGATCCTCATGCTAAAATATAGGTTAATCTAAATCAACCTACAATCAACCGATCCTAGGTTGAAGTGCAAAACTCAACCTAGGGTTTATTGAAATTCAACCTGCTGTGGCTCCATAGTGGACTCGGAGGGACTTCCTTGGATCGACGAACATTTGGTATCACATTGCACCTGGGACATCAATCACCCGTGTGTGAGGGTGCGCGCTTGAATCTTGTCTAGAGCCCTTCTGTCGCTTCTCCTTTTCTTGCTTTCCTCCTCCTCGCTGCTCCCTCGATGTCGTCCGTGAAATCCGAGACCGCCTCCGACCCCGAGAAGCAGACCCACGCCGCCCACGTCGACGACGACGCCGTCCACTATGGTCTGTGTCCTCTCCTCCAACTTAAGTTATACAGTAGACTAACGACGCGCGTAGACGACCTGAACGTGCTGGACGGCGGCGCGCCGGCGGCGGTGGACCCGACGTCCTTCTGGGGGCGCTCGCTCGCGCTCTCCGAGGCCCTCGAGCGCAAGATTGGCATCGAGGCCCGTGGCATTCAGCGTGTGCCCGAGGACCAGCGGCCCGACCACCCCAGTGCGAATTTATGGATGTGAGTGCGACTGCCCGTTTGCATCTGCGCCTAGCGTCTACCATCTCCCACTGGAACCGCGTCCCCTCCTCCACCCACCTTCCCTCCATGCTTCGTGCCCCTCTCACTGCCCGTTCTCCCTCCCCTCCCCCTCTTTTTAAATCATTCGCTGACGCGCATCCCCCAGCTGGCTCGCCGCCAACTGCGTCCTCTCCACGCTCGGCATCGACACCCTCGGCCCCGCCCTCTTCTTCCTCGGCCTCGGCGACACTACGCTCGCCATCTTCTTCACCAACGCCGCGACGTGCGTCCTGCCCGCGTATATGTGCGTTTTTTCTTTCCGTGTGGTTTTTGGGGGGTTTTTTTATGGGTTTTGGTTTGCGGCTTGTGTTTGCGCGGGCGTACCTCGGGTTACGAGGTGCGCCCACGCCGGTGCAGAGCGCGTCGCGTGCGCGGTGCGTCGGACGCCCGAGTTCTCCCTCTCCTTGTTCTTTGGCGCGTTCATAGGGACGGGGTTTTCTCCGCGTGCGCTCCTTTCCCGCACGCCCTTGTCCCGCTGCTCCCTTGTCTAGCGGGCTACGAGGGCTGCGACGGCCGGTGTGCGTGGGCTGTAGGGGCTGCCCTTCGTGGCCCGTCTCGCGCCGATGCAGAGTGCGTGTCGGGGTAACCACTGTCCGTATCGGACGGCCACGCATCCGTCCCCATCCGAGTCGCTCGTGTCGCTCGGACGAAGCGGAGGGGGCTGCGATATCGAATGCAGATGTAGCGCGACGGCGCCCGTGGCCGTATGGTGACGCCGTCGGGGTGCGTAGATGCACCGCGCGTCTTGTGTGGCATGTCGGTCAGACGGGGGCGTGTCCCCGTTCGCGTCCGCGTCTTGTGTGCGGTCGCGTCTTGTCGGCTTCCCACTCGCTGCGCCGGCGTCGCATGCCCACGCCGCGGATCGGCGCCTCTCGTCTTTTCCTGTCCTTCGGCTTGGGCTGCGTGGCTGTCGGTGGTCGTATGGCGGCGCATGCCCGGTGGACGACGCAGAGCGGGCGGCGGGCGGCGGTCGTAAGCGGCAGGGCCGCCGCGCCTCGCCCCACCCGTCCTTTCTCTCCCTTCCCTCTCTCTCCCCTTCTCTCTCTCTCTCGCTCTTGCACCCCCTAACCCCTAATCGCTCGTTCCATGGCGCGAAGCTCGGCCTGCGCCAGATGACGAGCGCGCGCTTCTCGTGGGGGTGGCACGGCGCGAAGACCGTCGCGCTGCTGAATTGTATTGCATGTGTTGGGTGGAGGTGCGTTTCTCGGCTTGTTCTTTTGCGGTTTCTCCTTCCTCCCCGTTGTGTAGTCGTCGCAAAGATGGCCCGTGACTTCCTTGCAACTCCAGGAACGAGTGCACTTCGCAGAGCTGAAGATGAACGATGATTGCCCTTCTCGGTGGCTTCCTGTTGCCACTGCCTTCCACACCCTCGGGCGCCTGACTATCTATCCATTTTATGTCGATCTTTTTTCAGTGTCGGAGTTGTCTTCAAGGCCTCGCACCCTTCGGAATTTCCCTCTAATGAAGGACCCCGAAGGTGTGCTATCTTCTGGCTTCCATCCTCAACAACACAGTCATCGCTCAAGGTTCTACCAACGACGCCGATTTGCCATCCTTTCTCCGTGCTTTTCCTGTGACGGTTGCTTGGTTTATTTATTTATTTATTCCATTCTTGGCGCGACAGTGCACTGGACAGCATATCTGCTTTCTCTGCGGGAGTCTGCCCCAATGCTCGTCCAGTACTTTACCTTGAATCTCCAAAACCCGCAACACACTCTGTGTTCCTTATCTTACGCTTGTCGACACCCCTGCCTCCGTAACCCTGATTCCCAGGGCTGGACGCGTACATAGAGGATCTCGAGCGCGCCGTGTAGCCATCCCCACATCCTACCGTCCGTTTGCAGCATACTGGAGCTTCAGTGGCATTTCCGTGTCGTGTACGTTAATATTAATCAAGCCATTTTTTGGCCTCAACGCCGGTTGCTTTCTCTCGCAAGTTCGGCGGGCGGAGCTGGCAGCAGAAACTCGGTCGCAATGAACAGCCAGCAAAGGGTACCATAAAAGATAACAACAGACAAACTATATATAGTGTCCATGCATTCTCGATACTGGGAGACCCTGTCTAAGAACCCGGTGGCCCAGGCACTCGGCGACCCTCCATAACAACGGGCAGGCTCTTGATCGGGCGGGAGGGGTCGCGGCGGGGTCTCAGCGGAATCTTGAACTGCAAGGCGTCCACCCCAGGGCGCCCTCAGACAACACTTAAGTTTGCACCCTCTACGATACCGTACTTTTCGGGCCCTTCCAGCGGCTTCACCTTGTACGCTGCTTCGACGGACACCATGGGACCCCTCAGGTCGAGGGGGGCCATTATCTCAAGTTTGTGGCCCGAGGGGGTGTTGATAGCTTGTTTTCTGGCGTGGTCCCAAAAGTCGACAAAGAACATGCCACTCTCGGGGTCGCTGTCTCCCGGGAAGACGCGTATGGCCTGTTCCGCGTCAATCCGGTACATGAAGACGTCCTCCCAGCTGCCCCCGTCCTGTTCTGGTTTCAGCTTTGCGTGCAAGTCAGCAGCCGGCGGGTGGCATGGACGAACGGAGACTTACGCCCAGCTTGCGAATACGCCCTGTCTGGGCGGCCAATTCGTTCGTCTGGTCGAGGATCAGCTCATCGGACACACCTTGGAGGGTATGATAGCCGCCAGGGCGAGCTCTTTCTTGGTGATGCGTGGAATCCCTACGTCGGCAAACAGATCGCTGAGCGTCGAAGCAGGGTGGATATGAATACTGGGGTTGTGCGGTTCCGGCCCTCTTCGGTGCTGGGCGCCGTACGGCTGAGCGGGGGCATACTGGTAGGGAGGACGTCGGTCAAAGTCGACGCACGTGGAGGGCACCCTTACCTGAAAGCGCTGCGACATTGGGCGGGGGTGAAGAGAGTTAGGTTAGGAGCAAGCCACGCGGCTCTGGTCCGGCAAGCCAGCCCAAGGTTGGAATGTATAGATGGGCATCCATAGTCGTGGTAGGAAACTTGGATCGCGTAGAAAGACAGGTTATTGAGGGAGTTATACAAGGTTTTTTGAGGTCCCTATTTGACGCAGTGCGAAGGGCCGGCTTGTCGGACCGGAGCCGCGTGGCTTGCTCCCAACCTAAAACTCTGATGTGCTTGGTCCCTTGCTTGGTTCCGGCCCATCTGCTAGTCTCTCTCGACAGACGTCGACGCTTCAACTGACTAACTCGTTCTAGCCATGTACATAATCTCGGACATTGAGATTCGGAGATACAGGATACACGATCACACACCAGACGTGAAACAGACTCAGTGCACATCGAGCGCCCATCATCTCCAACTTACTATCCGACCCGTGCTCTAATTAATGTGGCGGCCATCCGAACTGAGTACTGTCGACATTTGTACACATACTGCTGTACATCATATGCCACTGACCAGGGGGCAAGTCGGTCGGTCATATTCACCACCGATTGTCATATACGGCCAGTGTTGATATTGTGTTCATGAACTTCCGAATGCGGTTTCGCGAATCTAACTGTCAAATCTCAACGGATGAAGGCTGTTGAATTTGCGGGCTCAGACCGCCTCGCACGTCCAACGTTCACCGACAGGTAGCAATCCTGCATCGCATCACCAGGAACGTTAGCGCTCATTTATTATTCCCCATGCCAGTGTCGATATCACAGCAGTATTAAAAGGTGAATCTCATATTGGAGGCCATACTTACATCTAGTCCAAGCCCTCGATGTTCGCGTCTCTCTCCACTGTCATCTTCGTGGCTCTCCAGTGCACATTGTTTCGTGGGGCCGTCGCCAGCCCCCAACCTCCCGTGGTTGCTCAGCTCGAAAGCCGCGATATCTTCAGCTTTTACGCGTCACAAAACCAGCTGCAGAATGCTGCGAACATCTTCGCCAATGACCACTTCTCCACGCCGGATGGTGTGGCACAGCTGCAAGTATGCCTGCAGCAATTTTCCCGCTGCCCCAGTATCTCACTCTCGTTTTCAGGTGATCGCAAACCACATCAAGGCCTGCAGCGACTTGTTCGACTTCGCGACGATCCAGCTGGCCGTCAGTCCTCGCCCTCCCTCTCCCACATCACTCACCCGCTGACGGGCCCTACAGTCGCTCATCCCCGCCGGCGAGTTCCTCCCGCGCTTCTCGCCCGCCGACGGACCGACGCTCAACACGACGTTCGTGCCCTCCACGCAAAACACGATCCTGGGCACGCTCAACACGCTCCTCTTCGGTAAGGCGTTCTTCGAGGCGGTCAACGGCAGCCCGCAGATGCGCATTGTGCTTTGCCACTGGGTCGGTGACCTCGCGCGCGAGAATGACGCGTTCCTAGGGTTGTTGGTGCAGGCGGCTGATGTGCGTTTCTCCCGTGATGCATCCCTGCTCTGTTTGCTATGGGGCTCACGGAATTTTAGGTGCAGCCCTTCACGGCGTATTGGGCGCAGCTCAGGACGGCGGCGGCAGCTGGATATGGGGAGTTCTTGGGGAATGTGAATGGGTTCCGGTGTAACGGCCTTCAGGGCCTGTTGCTGATATGGAAGGCCCTTGAGAATTGCTGACATTAATCTTGCATTAATCACGCTATATCAAACTGAAATCATACTAGATGCTAAAAAACAGACTCGATTTCACGGCTCGCACAACACATACGTACACACAGCCCGATAGCTATCCACGATGCACCATCCATTACCAACACGCAATGTGCGCAATGATGCTTTCGACGTTCACCCCGCGCACTCAGTGTTGAGCCCTTGCATATCTGGGAAGCACTGGCCGGCAAAAAGTCATATGTACATACTGTAAAAGCAAGAGATCGAACACGCACAGAAGAATCCCGAACCCAATAGCAACACCCTCCGAAGAGAGAAAGGGGAGGAAAAAATAATTGACGAAGCACGACAGACCCAGAGTAGTCTGAATCGAGTTACACGGGCACCCGCCGCGGACGGGGCCCGAGCGCCGCAAAGTGCACTAAAGGAAGGCGCGCACCGTGCCATCCATGTGCCCTCCATGCCTCCTCGTACGCCGCAGCAACGGGCGACGGTAGTGCGGTGCTGCCCTAGCTATTTGTTCGCGCCACGTCTCCCGGTGCGTTTCGAAGAGCACACAAGTCTGGCGCCGATAGAGCGATGGAGGATGGATGACAGGGACACGAACCTCCCGGTCCCACGACGGATTCGAAGCCGCCCGCGCGGCCCTCCCTCTGACGAGATCTTAGGGAAAAAAGCGCGAGCGACGGGTTTCTGGTCCGTCGTTTGGCTGGGTGAAAGCCAGATCCATCTAGGATCAATCTAGGGGACTATAAGCCTCAGACCTTCCCGCTCGAGTGTGGACGGGCAGTCCTGTGCGGAACGAGCATCGCGGCTTTGGGTCTGTCGTGGTAGAAGAAAGACTACAGCAAAAACGTGGGGTGTCGATTGATTTGGGTGTGCTTGGTCCTGTTGTTTGGTCGCCTTAGGGTCTGGAGCTGTGACACCGTCATCTTGCTTTCATCACTTTTGCAATCGTTTCCTGGCGGCGGCTGCGGCGTGAGGCAATCATTGGTTCGGTGCCACCCGAGTGCCTTGCTGTGGAACCAGCTTTAACCAGGCACAATGTTCACGAATGTCAGGTGCTTTCAAGTTTGCATTTTACCGCTCTACATAATTGCATCGACGTTTGACACAACTTACTCACACAGCTGCTCTTTACAAACTCACTCAGGCTCTCCCGGAGCTACCACCCGTGTCGTCGCGCTCACAGATACATATTTGGATCCGACCCAGTGGCACTTGTAATTATTGGTCCTTTGTGTAGGCAAAATCAACTCCTTCGCAACTGGTAAGCCGAGTTGACGTTTCCTCAGTAGCAATATCTACTCAAACTGAGGATCCAGTAATGTAAAGATTGAGATGTGCTTAACGTGCCGGTGCCACACGTTGAACATCAACAGCCTCGGACGAGGCCTGCCATGATTGACATGTTGAACGTCAAGTGCTCAAATGCTCAAGGAGCCTTCCAGGCGATACCCTCCTATTACCGCCAGGAACGTTGGCTAGATTTTACCTAAACATCCGCTGATGTCGAGACTGCATTCGTTATAAGAGCGCTTCGCCTCACCGCCAGATGTGCCGATCGCCGCAACGCACCGAAATCCCCCCTAACATGGCAAAATCACTCTTCCTCGCGTTTTTCTATGCTGTCGTGCTCACGGTTCTTCGGCCCAATATCTTTTACGCGTTAGCTGCCGTCCCAGCCGCTGAATCTGGGCTCGAGCGCCGCGACATCCTCAGCTTCTGGGCGACGCAGAACTGGCTGCAGTACATGGCGAACACCTTCGCACAGAACACCTTCGGGACGAACTCGGGCGTCCCTCAGCTTCAGGTGGGGAAACACTAGATTGCCTTTTTGATTTTATGCTGAATCCTCGACAGGTGATCGCTAATCACATCAAGAACTGCAGCGACGCGTTCGACTCTGCGACGATTCAGCTAGCGGTGAGCTCTGCATGTGCTTCCTGACATACAGAACTACTCAACGAATGTACGCCGTAGACCCTCATCCCAGCAGGCCAATTCTCACCCAAGTTCTCCGCAGGCGACGCCTCGTCCCTCAACACGCTCTTCGTCCCGTCCACGCAGGGCGCAATCCTCGGGAACCTCCACACACTGCTGTACGGGAAGGCATTCTTCGAAGCGGTCAACGGAAGCCCGCAGATGCGCATCGTGATCTGCCACTGGGTCGGCGATCTGGCGCGCCAGAACGACATATTCTTGAGCCAGATTTCACTTGCCGCGCCGGTGAGTACTCGGGTGCATCACTTTCCCCCTATCTGGTGATTGACGTTGGAACGATGCAGTCGACGGATTACTCGACGCCCTGGACGGCGCTCCGGACTTCTGCGGCGGCGGGCTATGACGACTTTTTGGGCAATCTCAACGGGTTCCGGTGCAATGGGTTGTAGGAGGCGGCAACAGTGGTTAAATCATGAGGATAAGTATAACTAGGAAGAACTTGTCTCGGATCTTGGGGGACTTTAGTTCTGGGGGTTCAGAAGAATATATACTAGCTGTTAGCTAAGTGAAAATGAAGCAGAACAGCTTGCTCCACAGACTGGAATTTGTTCGTAAATAATTCTAGCGGATCCAACCATTTATACGGCGTTTCAAATCAGACGATTGCCTCGGTTTCTGTTTTACCCACACAGAAGTCGCGTGACTGGGACTCGCTGCACAGACTGTCGCTAGAACATCCGTACGTCTTTACTAGCCTCTCTATCAACTTAGGTACTTGCTCGACAGAAAAATCCCCTTTTCTCAATTGCCTTCGATCATTTGACATGCTAGGTGCACCGGCAAGGGGAATCCGCATAGTGTAACCACTCAAAAATCTAAGAAATTTCACAAGACTTGAATTTTCGAATTTGGTTTGAACCTCCGCCAACTTGAAGCGGAGTTCGGGAATTGTAAGGACACCGTCAGTGGC
The DNA here is from genome assembly GCA_029204085.1 of Mycena sp. CBHHK59/15. Classification (NCBI taxonomy): domain Eukaryota; kingdom Fungi; phylum Basidiomycota; class Agaricomycetes; order Agaricales; family Mycenaceae; genus Mycena; species Mycena sp. CBHHK59/15. The sequence goes on along the minus strand of JARGXW010000046.1, from coordinate 21,619 downwards.
AGTGCCGGTGGTGGTGTGCCCTCATTACGTAAAAGTCGGAGTTTGAATATGAAGTTCTTTGCAACGTCACACAGGGGGCATACCCCGTGGCATATGAATCCATATGCCACGGTGGCTTATGCGCGGCATATGCGCGGCTGTTGGTGGGCTTATGAAACCAACCTAGGGAGGGTTCGAATCCCCGGCTGGGCAATCTTTTTAAAATACATTTAAATAGTATATTTATCAGTCCATGTCAACAATGTCAGCAATTTTGCTGGCACAATCAGTCAACTACTAAAGTATTATACTGTGTATGTTTTAATAGAGCTGTTTGTAGCTCTGGTTCTGCCCTGGTATATATTTTAATCAAATATTCACGTGGTAACTATTTCACTAAATTTGGAGTCTCCTGATAGTTCCAAAGTCAGAGATTCCATGAGTCCCTCTCAGGCTCAAAGTTGGGTTCAGGAGTTATCTATGCTGTTCATTTTGTAAAATAAATCAATGGCATATATGTATGCTGTTCATTTTGTAAATTAATTCAATAGCATATATGTCTCCCACACCTAGCACGAAATCTTGACTGTAAGACACATCATATATTTGAATGGCACCTCACAAGTTTGAACAGGTGCAGGGCATATTTATGAGTTAAAGAACACCATATGTGAATAGTGTGTGACACGGGTGACACTGCGGGTGACTCCGGCCCGGACCGTACCCGCACCCAGCAATACTGTGCCTGAATGCAAACGGGTACAGGTTTGGCGGATTGGACCTGCAGTATCCAGAAAACCCCTAGGGTATTGTAACCATGGCTTTATACCGCAGTATTAGAAGGAAAAATCATGGCTTTGCAACCTCAGGTCTTTCAAGTGGGTGAACCAGTAATTCTCATAATTCATAGATTGTTATTAATATATTATAAGCACAACACAAGTACCATAATGTGATACTACGAGTGTGTATTTCGTCTGTGCATGCGTGCGTGGCTGCAGGGCATCTGGGCGGGTGTGGATGTTGGGACATAAGTTGTTAGCAGGGCACTGCGCAGGCGGGGCGTCAGGGCATGGGCGACAGATGTCGTGGCTAGGGAGCGTTCTCGGTCTGCAGTTTGAGCCTCGCACAGCGCTTGATCACGAAGACGGGACGAGATGGGGCGTGGGCGGGCGTGCGCTTCAGGACGTGAGGTGTGGGTGAGGTGTCTACGGGACGTCGGGGCCTGGGCCTGGGCGTGTTGCTGTGCAGGCGAGTCGTTGGGGCGTGGCAGGGCGCTATGCAGACGGGGAGTGGGCGCTGCACAGACAGGCGTGGGCATCGGGCGTGGGCGGGGCACTGCGCAGATGGGGAGTGGCACTGTGTAGACGGGCGTGGGCGTCGGGCGAGGGTGGGGCGCTCCGCAGACGGGGAGTGGGCACTGCGCAGACGGGGCATGGGTGCTGTGCAGACGGGCATGGGTGTCGGGTGGGCGTGGCACTGCGCAGACGGGGGGAGACGTGGCGGGGGCGTCGGGTGTGAGGTGTGGGCGTGGCACTGCGCAGATGGGCATGGGCATGGGCGTGAGCCGTGAGCATGGCGCTGCGCAGACGGGGCGAGATGGGGCATGGGTGGGTGTGCGCGTCGGGGAGATGGCCCATCATGAGCGCTGAACTGCGGCAAGCCACATCTTTAGGGCGTGTACGGTGATGAGCGACGTGGCAAGGTCACGTGCGGTTACCGCGGGTAAAACCGCTCCAGGTGGCGGTATGCGCGGTACCTGCCGGATCGGGACCCGTACCACCCGCACCCGTAACACCGCGGGTTTACCCGTACCCATGTCACACACCACAAACAGCTCTAATAAAATGTACACAGTATAATGCTTTAGTAATTGACTGATTGTGCCAGCAAAATTGCTGTGGACATTGTTGACATGGACTGATAAATATACTATTTAAATGTATTTTAAAAAGATTGCCCAGATCGGGATTTGAACCCTCCCTAAGTTAGTTTCATAAGCCCACCAACAGCCGCGCATAAGCCACCGTGGCATATGGATTCATATGCCACGGGGTATGCCCCCTGTGTCAGCGCTCAAGAAATTTTGGTGGGCGACTCAGTGATTCACAAGGAGGAATTTAAAAATTGTATTTTGGCATAGTGTAAATCATTTTGTCTCCGCAGAAACCCCCAAAATCTACCGAAAACAGTAGAAACGAAGCTTTCCAAAGTCATGTGACTGTTCAGCTGCTGGGTGTGAAAGACAAAAGAAGTCTCAGAAAATGCTGGGAGAAATAAGGGTGTATGTAGGTGACTTCCCATAACATATATATATTCCAGCGCAATTTCTGCGCCTTTTTGAGGGTGCCAGTGATAGGATCAATGAGGAGGATATTCATAATGTGCATGTTTCCCATAAGAGAAATAAAATAATTTGTATTGAATGGATGTAGCAATTGAGCTCCCCTTGGCCAGTCAGGATCCCTCCATGCATGCTCTGCAATCTCATAATATGAAGCAAGGCTTCCTGGGGGAAGTGGGCTGCTATTGAACAACTTTGTTGTGACTGGAGTATTGTCGTTGAGCACGATTGTCCATGTCGGAAGAAACAAAAAAGATGTATAAGACCAATCATGAGAGTCAACCGGATGCACAGCAGAGCCTTGCACATGCATAGCACTGCAGTAGCGCCAGGGGTTGGCCAGGGGGCTGCTTGAGAGTGGGCGGAGAGTTTGTGACATGAGTGACCATCAATTACAGATGTCCCAAAACAGTTTATTCAGTCTACTCAAATCTGTTTGGGGGGTGCCTACCCCCCAAACAGATTCGAGGTAATTCAAGTGATGGCAGAATAAATCTGGTCTGTTTTGGGACAGTCCAATTGATGGGGTCCTGACAGGTGCCTCAGCATCGCAGCGGAAAATGCATTGAAATTCTCTCAGAATAAATTTATCTTACGGGAAGTCACCCCGTAAGAGGGTTAATTAACACATTTTGATTGCTGAGAATTGCTTATAACTACTCGAAGTTCTGAAGGCTTTGTGTCAATCATTGTTGAGATTCAAACTCCGAAGTTTACAGCCCGATCCGACACCTAAGGAGACACCTATTTCATTACATAAACCCCCTCTTAGGGGGGTTCTTTTGTAGTACCGAAACCTACCATTAAATGTACAACCAATTGAAATATAGAGCTGAAAGGCAATTATGAGAACCTATAAATAGCAAAGTTCATCTCATAGAGTGCAATTATATCCCAGATACTTTCTGACAGAGTTTGAACCTCAAACTGGTGAGTGTATATTAGAGTATGTAGGTGTCTCAATGCACCACTCTGATGTGGGAGAAGTTCCCAGTTTTTTCTCTTGAACTTTTAAAAAAGCTTGTTAGCTCTGATGCTTGAACATCCTCAGAACTGGAGCCCTCTGAAAGGCTCCTGGTGTGCAACAAAGTCTTGCAGAAGTTCTGCAGAAGCTGTCAGGCAGGTCTGAGGGTTGGGTCTAAATGAGGAGTGGGGAGCACAATATTTTACAGTTGAGTTTCAAAGACATATAATTGGAACATTTGGTTCAGCAGAGGGCACTGAGAAAACATCACAACACTGTACTTTGGTGTTAATCCACTCTACAATGACATGAACATTACTGACAACTGAGATTTACATCGCTGTTGTTGTTGCAGTCAATGCAGTCAGCATTTGGGTGGAAGATTTGGTCTGTAGAGGGCTCCGAGGGGGATCTATCACTGTTTTGTTTTTGAATCCAGCAGCCAGAAAATACTGCTTGGGGTCCCTTTCAGAGCATATCAGCACTTGAGAATATTTATCATGGAGTTTTGGAGCTTTCTGGAAGCCAAGCTTGGCCAAAGGTGGGCACCAAAAGAGGCGCTGTTGAATCTCATTTCACACATAGTCACTCGCAAATCATAAAATTTGACATGTAGACATGGGTATATAAGACTCTACTCCCATGTGATGCACAAAATGGGTGGTTTATACAAAATGAAGCAAAAAACGGAGGCCACCATGCATGCCACTGTGCAGGTCTATTTGGAAGCTAATGGTGTTCAAGGAGGACCAAAATTTACCAAAGACATAATGGTCATTGCATCCGAGACTTGCTTGCTTGGGAGTGCTCGAATATGGCAGAATGGACCCAAGGTTTGCCCCTAGGAGGCTACGAACATTTGCCGCCAAAAGCGGAAGGCTTCTATATTAGTAATATTACTCAAGGCACCGCGGAGCCTGGGACCTCTTAGGTAGGTTTCGGTACTACAAGAGAACCCCCCTAAGAGGGGGTTTACGTAATGAAATAGGTGTGCGATCCGACACCTGATCTTAATAACAGACTGCAACAAGCAGGTCCGAGCTTCGTCGTTGAAGTGTCAGAGACTATGCCGAAGTCTCTTACTAGAACCTATGTAAGTTCTCAGGAGACAATGTCTGGTGACTTCCAAGCTCTTCTCTTCCGGCTCAACATATCAGGCGGTTCCCCACACCGACTTTAAAGCCACCTTCGCTTGGCTTTCGCACGGAATTCTTCCCAGTGTAGACACCATGTCGGTCACCAAAAGCAATGACATTCAGCACCACGAAAGGGCGGAAAACGACAGTACTGCTGCGCCAAATGCCGGCATGCCTGTGCTCCGCACGGACTCGTTCCTCGACGAGGAGCGCGTTATGCTGACATGGCGCTCGTGGGTCGTCGTGCTCATCTCCTGCTTTGCGATCTTCTCGCAGGTATTCGTGGTCACTGCGGCGGGCTCTGTCATTGCTTTCATCATCCGGGATCTCGGGGAGCCTGCCATAGCAGGTTTGTCGCCCACATTCATGTGTTAAAACTCTGACCGGTTTGGGTTCAAGGCTGGGTCATACAGGTAGGGAAATAATGCCTCAAGGCGTGTCTTGTTATTGAGATTCATGTGTGCTGTAGGGGCCTCTGCTCATGCAAAGTGTTCTGTCCCCTGTTGTTGGCCGTCTTTCAGACGTCCTTGACCGCAAGTACCTTGCTGGTATCCCTCCACTGATTGCATTTGTTGGATCAGTGGTGAGTTCCTTCGCGTATCACCTCTTTTCGAATCTAACAATGTACTACTAGATGTCAGCGAAGGCTCAGTCTATGGCCATTCTGATCGGTGGCGGCGTCCTCATAGGAGCAACACTGAGCACAATCGCCATCGTTCAGGCTATCCCTTCGTACGTGGTACCCCACTTATTGTATTCTTCATCATTTTCACTGCTGTAGCGAAATTCTGCCCCTCAAGTATCGTGCATTAGCCAACGGATTCGCCTTTCTCGCCGGCTCATTTGGTCACTATTCTTGCATTCATTACAAACGCCGAACATAATAATAACCACCAATCCAGGCGCTCTCGTCGGCGTTCTTGGGTCAGGAGGCGTGTAAGATCCATCTCCAAGTTTAAATGAAGTCGCGAAACTGACATTCCAAAGCACTAATCTCAATCCTTCCGGCTGGGTATGCCATCTCATTTCTTATAGAACTCGGTATTGAAATCTCTCGGGCAGAGGAACATATTCTGGATGCAAGCCGCGTTCCACGGCATGACCGCTGTCGGATTACTCGGCTTCTACTGGCCGCCGCCGTCGGACTACCCACCGCTCAGCGCGCGCCAGCTCATCTGGGCGTGCGACCCCATCGGCTCGTTACTGATGACAGCCGGCACTACGCTCCTACTCCTTGCATTCGACTGGGCCGGCGGCACCTTCGCATGGCGCGATGCGCATGTGCTCGGCCCGCTTGTCACCGGGGTGGTGCTCCTCATTTTCTTCGGGCTGTACGAGTGGAAAGGCCGCTCGGACGGGATCATCGCGCATGTGTTCTTCGAGCGCGGGCCGAACTTCGGGCTGTCGGTGTTTGCGTTCGCGGTGGAGGGCTTTGTGTTCTATAGCGCGGTCAATTCGGTCGTTCCGCAGATCGTGCTTAACCTCGGCTTCGAGACGAATGCGTGGCGGATTAGTGTGCGGCAGCTGTCGTATAATATGGTGATCATTGTCACCTCGATTCCCGTTACGTTCGTCTGTTGCTTCGTCCTTCAATCACAAAACTGACTATGTCTGGAACCAGATTGTACGCGACGAAGTATAAGGATCTCAAGAGCCCACTACTTGTCACCTTCTTCTTTTTCCTCGTCGTGTAATTAGCTTCATTATTTCCCATTGAGACGAAAATTGATTTAATGTCATCAAGGTCGATATGTTATGCCACGATCACCCCAAAGTTGAACCACGCTCAAATCGGTTATAACATCATAGGTCTGTAGCAAGAAATCTCTGCTTCATTCAGAATGCTTAATCCCTATACGTGCTAGCCGGCATCGGCCAATCAGGCCCTCTCACTCTTATTGTCGCGCTCACACAATTCACAGCCCCTCACCAATACCTTGTGAGTATATCACATCATCACCTGAAACATACCTTCGCTGATTCCCTTTCCCCACAGTCCACAGCCACAGGCCTCGCATTCAGCGCGCGTGCCATCGGCGGTGCATTCGGCAGCGCCATCCTCAACGCGATCATCAACAACAAGCTCGCGTCGTACGACGCCGACGTCGGTGCCGCCGCCATCGCCGCGGGGCTCGCTCCCAGCGCGGTCCCGTCGCTCCTGCAGGCGCTTGCGGGCGGCGTGCCTACCGTCGTGCCGGGTGTCTCCGACGCGGTTCTCGCGGCAGCGACGAATGCGTCGCACGAAGCGTACGCGCGCGCCTACCGCTTCGCGTGGATCCCGGTGATCCCGTTCGTCGTCGTGGGCATGGTGTGCATCGCGTGTCTGAATGGCGTGCGCGAGCTGATGACGGAGCATGTGGAGGCGACGGTGGAGCGGGTTGGTGAGGCTGTGCAGGTGCACGACGTGAGGGAGGAAGAGAAGGAGAAGGGGGCGGCGAGGTGAGCGGGATGGTTATGTCGACAAGACGGGACGGGTTGGAGACTGGGAACAAGACATTCATACACCACGACTGCAACGTTTTTATGCAACATTGAACACTGCCCTGTACTACAGTAACGTCAGAACAGCATCAGAACACGAATGTGAGAGAAATTCGTCAGGTCCAGTTCCGGGCATCAAACAGTGAAAAGGCGAATGGAGCCGGTCGGACTTACGAGCAGAATGGAGCCATTGAGTATTGGCAACATGCGTACGGCATTTAAATGTCCTCTAATCAGCTTCTTCTCCATTGTCCAATAAGCGACTGAAAAGAAATCTAGGAACCGATTGTTGCAAAATTGTTGCCCCGGCATCTCCCGGCATCTGATTACGTCGTTCGCCTTCGGTTCCCCAAGTTTTACTCTCACAAAAACTACTGGATGTTCACACACCTGCTGCGCACCCAGCTCTCTGGAGTGGCACGGCTTGTCTGCGCCATTTGCGTCCTTTGCCACTCAGGTGTATACTCCACTGCCACAACTCTCGTGTTCCCAATCTGTTTCCGACTCGGCGCTCTGACTCTCAAGTTCAGGCTGTCCTTGATGCCAATGTTGGCAATTGAATCTATCCCGCAGGCATTTAAATATGGATTCGCTGATGGCGGTTCGCCAACTTGTGATGATTATGATCAATATATGGACAACGATTTCTTTGGACGGACAACGCAGTACTCCATTCCCACTCGAACCGCCCTGAGATGGACCCGGAAAAGCTGGACATCGAACTTGAAAGTGAATGTGTGACCTCGAGCTTGGGCTCGGTGGGCGACGATAAAGCATGCACAACAGGGAGTCAAGACCATCTTCCGCCCATGGTACGTGGATGGGTCTGGACCGTCTTGCGTAGCGCCCAATTTTTTCAGGACGGTGGGTTTCATGCAATCGCATATTTAATCAGCGCTTGGGTCGTCGAGCTTCTCATGTGGTACATACTCTAAATTTCTTGATCTAGTAATTACCATTAACGTACTTTTCAGGTCGGTCCCGTTCTCGTACGGTGTCTTTCTCGAATACTACGAAACACACGTCTTCCAGGATGCACCGTCCTCATTGCTTCCTCTGGTAGGATCGATATCCACGGGGCTCGTATACCTGACTTCCTGGATGATTCTTCCGTTTCTGGCTCGCTATCCCGGGCAGAAAAAAGTTCTCATGGCTGTGGGCGTCGTTTCTTGTGTTACAGCAATGATTGGCGCGGCATTCGCAACTCAGCCGTGGCAACTTGTTCTCACACAGGGAGCTATATATGCGCTAGGCGGTAGTAAGTGATCTAGAAGAGCCATCTAGCTTTCGAATACCGATCACGATTTAGGCTTCCTGTATTTTCCTGCCATGACATATCTATTCGAATGGTTCTCGGAGAAGCAAGGACTGGTGCGTGCTATCGATGCTCAATACGCTACGAATTGAATATTGTCGATCAGGCGAACGGCATAATATTCTCTGGGACAGGTTTGTTTTTCTTGTCTGTGCTTGATCTACGCACTAAACTGAGATTGATGATTCGCAGGAGTGGGTGGAGTCGCCTTTCCGATTATCGTGGAAGTCCTTCTGCGAAATTACGGGCACAGAGTCACATTGCTGTCACTTGTGAGCACCAACAACCGGGACTTGTGGAACATATAGATTTCTCAAGAAATGTCTAGGCTGTTGCATTCACGGTGCTAATCATCCCCACCTTTCTCTACATAAAACCTCGACTTCCCCCCGCTACGACCGCTCCACCTCCCATGGATTTTGTCCGCTCTTCCCCTTTCTGGATATTATTTGTGGCAAATCTCGCACAAGGCCTGCCAGTATTTATACCAACGCTGTATCTTCCAAGTGTGCTATTATCATCATCCCTCCTAGTGATTTTATCTCATAATTCTTCCAAGCCTTTGCCTCAGATCTGGGACTGAGCGCGACAGCCGGCTCGCTGACGGTCTCAGTCCTCAACGGTCAACATCATTCCAGATCTTGCGTGCGACACCGTCTCATCTCCGTATACAGGTGCCTCCGTTCCAGGCCTCATTTTTCTCGGCTGGCTATCTGACCGCTTCGACCTCCGCATCTCGATGCTCGTCTCCACCATCGGCTCGGCCCTCGCCGTCTTCTTGCTGTGGGGCCTCTCCGCCAGCCTGCCCCTGCTCATGGTATTCTCCTTCGTGTACGGATTCCTCGGCCCAAGCTGGTCGTCTTTATGGCCTCGCTTCGCCACAGCCATCGCCGGGGATGACCCCCGCCAGTCGTCCATCGTGTTCACGATCATTTATGGCGGTGCGCATGATACTGTATGGTTCCCTTCGGAATCGACGTTGATATTCTACGTGCAGGCCGCGGCGTCGGAAACATCCTCTCAGGGCCTGTGGGCACCGCCCTTATGCATCGCTGGGCGCTCACCGACAAAACGACTTTCGCATACGGGCTAAAGGGCTACGGCCCGCTCATTATTCTTACCGGACTCATGTTGCTTGTAACTTCTGTTGGCGTCCTGTACCGGGGCTTTCGCGTTCCGGGGTTGCATTGAGTCGAAAGATGAATAGTCGAATCCTCTACGGACTACCTGTCGGACTCTATAATTTATGATAAAACACAGGTGAGGCTCCAGTTGGACCGATGGCGGCCAACAACGGTAGACATTCCACGTGGGGGGAGGAAATACAATAGCCAACTCGCCTATTTAATTAATGTGTGTTGATCAATGTTCAAGTTGTCAACACTGGAATCAATCGAAGCGCGACGATCCCGACGATCCCGATTCGCCGTGACACCCACTCTTACCCAACCAATCACTCAAAAATAGGTCAGAAACAAGTCAACGGCATGTGTATCCAAACCAAGCAGGGAGTAGTATGTAGAGTATCCACAGTGTATTTTATGTAACACGCAGTCGGTACATAGCATGCGAGTACATATGTAGATCTCGAACCGCCGCCAGATCGCACCAACAAATCAGATTATTAACATTAGCCCTTCCGTCCTCCATATCCTCCATTCTGTATATCCATCCCGCATATCCCATACGCAGCAGGCGGCGTTATGGGGAGGACAGCGTTCACCGCCCGATGTACTTGAGCTCGAGGTACCGCGCGGGCAGGCTGGGAGCGGGGCGTCGTCAGCGGCGCGGAACGTGGGGTGTGGAAGACAAGGAAGGACAGGAAAAGACACGCACTAAACGATCGCCGCAAACGCGCCACTCAGCTCGAACCCGATGTCCCCGCCGAAGGGGTTCGCGCTCCCGCCCACGAGGGCGCCGATTTTGCCGATATACTGCAACCCACCAATACGTTAGCACATGTGTGGAGGGGAAAGAGCAAGGAAAAGGCATACCCAGACCTGCGCCATGCCCATCGCTGTCCCGAGCGCGCCGAACAAGAACGCGATCAGCGCCGCGATGCCGACGGGCGTCTTGTCCTGCCTGTTCCACGTCTCCGCCGCGTTGTAGCGCGCAAAGTCGCCGCCGCGGAAGACGAAGTGCTCGAGCAGCACGACGGCGACGAAGATCGAGAGCTGCGAATACGGGCGGTGTTAGTGAGTGCGGGTCCGGAGGAGAGGGCAACGCACCCAGTACCCGAGTACGTTCATGAAGTCCTCGAGCGACGTCGAGAACGAGTTCGCGCCGGCGATGCTGTATGCGCCGTCAGTGACTCTGCTACGCTTTTGCGAGGAAATGCTTACGCGATGGGGATGTACTGCATGGCAAGAGAATGTGCGAATTAGGACGAAGGCACGGGAGTAGGGAGCATGGGAAGAGACGCACGATAGCGGTGATGACGATCGGCCACACAAGCCGCGGGACCTTCGCGAGCCACACGCCGATCACGCTGATCGACAGGCCCATCGAGTACACGTCTGCCGGCACGCATGCATCAGCATCGCGCGCAACAGTAGGAAGAACGCGACGCACTGATGATATTATTCGCCACCACGCTCAGCACGAGCAGCACCATGCAGAACTTGCCAAAGTTGCCCACGACGGGGACGAGCACCGCGCCGAGCAGCCCGCCGAGCTCGTCCGTCGCGTACGCGGCGACCCACGCGTCGTTCGACGGCGCGGCGCCGCCCGCAACGCACATGATCGCCGCGCCGAGCCACTGGATGAGCACGAGCGGGAGGATGAGGCCGGCCTGGAAAGGGGGAGGGGGCGTCAGCGGATGCGGGTGCGGGTGCGGGAGGATGGACAGGACGGTAACGAGGCGGCGGTGTGGGTGGGAGACAGCATGGGAAGGGGAGGTCGCGGGCGGGCGGAGTTACGGTGTGGAACACGGTTAGGGAGCCTTGAGTGGGCGGACGAGGAAGGGAAGGAAGACGGGGTGGAGGGGTTATAGGAAGGGATGGATGGGCAGCACCCCGCATTACACGCTCCGCTCATGACGGAGAAGAGGACACACGAGGCGCAAGCTGCCCCACCACTGCGCACGAACGGGCGCGCGGTAAGGCAGCGCAACGAACGCCCGCCGCGGGCGGGCGGGCGGACGATGTGCACGGAAGCAGGAGCAAACAAAGCATGCGAAAAAGCGAAAAACGAAAACACCACTCACATACGTCCACCCAAACGTCTTCCACGCCGGCGTGGAAGCGGGCTGGTACACATTGTAGTCGCTCGCGAGCGACACCCAGCCGACGGCGAACCCGAAGATGACGCCCATGAAGGAGAGGACGTTCGAGGCCTCGGCTTGGCCGCTGGGGGAGGGAGGATTAGTATGTGTGGATCGGGAGAAGGTGGGGAGGGGAGGGGAGGGGATGGAGGGAAGCAAACTCACGTCCCCATCGGCACATTCACGAGATGCTTCGCCGCACACCCGAGCAAGATGAAGAACGTGATCGCTGTGGGAATCCACGACCACTTCTCGTACAGGTGCACGTACTTGTACCCGAGCATGCCGAGCGCGAGGGTGATTACCTGCGCGGGGAGGGGCGGGGTTAGTGGGGGCATAACGGCGGGGGTAGACAGAGATAAAAAGACGTAAAACCGCGGAGGGAAAGGTATGTGGGAGGCGAGAGAGGTGGGGCGCAGAGGAGGCGCACGCGCTCGCGACTCGCTCTCGACGGCGCCCAGCACTCACACCGGTACGCACACGCACACGATCTCCAGCACAAGACGCGCGATGCGGTCGACGAGATGGGCGATGCGTCTGGCGGGTCGCGGCGACGCGATGCGCATGACGAGCAGCGCACGCAGCCGACCGGTACGCCGCCAATGAGCACATCCCGCTCTTCCGCATGCCAGACGACCTTCCGCAAGCACACCCGGCGCGATCCCGAGCTGCGACGCGACACGCCCGACTAGCCCCTGCAGGACGCACGAACCGCGCCACACCCGCCACGGTTGCGGCAGCACCACCGGGGGTATCAAACCCGCGACTGCTCCCCCCACCACCGGGGGTGTCAAACCCGCGACTGCTCCCCCACAAGTCTAGTCGAATGCGAGCCGCGACGCACGCCGGTCGTCTCGAAGCCACCGCTCCCTCCGTCCGCTGCGCGAGCCGAACGCGCAGAAGAAAGGCAACGCGCGCGGACGACAATAGAGAAAGCGGAGGAGGACAAAGGAAGGGAAAGGGAAGAGGAAAGCGTAGGAAATAACGAAAAGGAAAGGAAATCAGGAATAGAAGAGGAAGCAGGGACGCACAGCGATAATGACCACGCCCGCCGCGTCCGAGATGGTGTCGTCCGCGACGACGCGCAGCGTCTGCGCGCCGGCGATGGTGTTGATCGCGCTGGGTGGGAAGTGGGGGTCAGCGTCAGGAAACGAGATGGGGAGGGAGGGGAATGGGGGGAAGGGGGAGCGGCGAGACAAAGGGTGGGAGCGAGGCAAAGGGTGGGAGGGAGCGGGAAGAGAGGGAGGGCGGGTAGACGATGCGGGGCGAGGGCGCGAGAGGGGGGCACCCCGACTGCGCACCCGCGAGGAGGGACGGGAGGAGGGCGGGGAGGGCGGGAGAGTGGGGGGCACGAGGAGGGGAGGGAATGCGAAGGACGGAGGCGGGCGCCGGATGGGGAGCGGGAGTAGGGGAGGGGATGAAGGATCGAGGACGCGTCCTGCCCGAGCGGAGGCGATGCGCGGACGGGACAGGAGCGTCGCCCGGATGCAGGACGGCGCGGAGGAGACGGGGAAGAATATGGCAGGACGCGGGCGCGACGGGGAAGGGTGAAGAGCGCAAGAAAACGCGGTGGACGTGGGAGGGCCGGGGGACGCGTCCGGGTGCAGGACGGGTGGCGCGAAAAGAGGGGGAAAAAGAAAAAAAGAGAGAGAAAAAACGCACCTCCACCCGACGCACGCAATACAATTCAACAGCGCGACGATCTTCGCGCCGTGCCACCCCCACGAGTAGCGCGCGCTCGTCATCTGGCGCAGGCCGAGCTTCGGACCGAAGGTCGCCCTGCAGGGGAGTGTGAGCGAGCGATTTATAAATTTAGGGGTGAGCGGGGAGCAATTATAGGGAGGGGAGGGGGAGCGAACGAAGACGAAGGCGGTGGCGGCGCACGCAATTCTCGCGCACGCCCAAGTGCTTGCTATGCTGTCCCGTTGACGCAACGCACACACGACGCCGACGCCGGCCGACACCGCCCGCACCACCGCTCTGCACCGAAGACAAGGCAGGGCACGCGGAGACGCCCGAAGACCGACTACGCACGCCGCGCGCCGGCCTGTCCCGTTGGCGCTTGACGGGCGGCCCCCGCACACAAGATGCGGGCGAGCGCACACACGACGCCGACACGCGTCTCCACCACGCACCGACCCGCGCGCACGGCGGGGGACGCGGCACCATGCATACCATGTCACCCGCCTGCCCCATCGACGTGACGTCGGCGTATCGGACGTCGCCGCCACCGCGTGAATGTGCGACACGCGCACGCCGCATAAGCCGGGATCGCAGCCCGCACGGAGGATGGGAGGGACGCAGGGCGGAGCGGGCTCTGGGGCGCATGCCCACGTCCACCCCGAGCGCACACGAGCAGCCTGCGTAGGAGGGACGCCTGCGCAGTCCTCACGGCCCACGTCGCTGCCCCAACAGCGCGCTAGAGAAGGGGCGCGCGAAAGAGGATGTCGCAATCCACGAAGGAGGGCCTGGTAGCATTCGGATCCCCGCACCCCGCTAGAGAAAAGGGAGCGCGACGGGGGCGTGCGGGGCGCACTCAAAAACGCAAAAGAAAAGAAAAAAAAAAGAAAAAAAAAAAAAAAAAAAGAAACGCAAACGCACATATACGCGGGCAGGACGCACGTCGCGGCGTTTGTGAAGAAGATGGCGAGCATGCTGTCGCCGAGGCCGAGGAAGAAGATGCGGGGCCGAGGGTGCCGATGCCGAGCGTGGAGAGACGCAGTTGGCGGCGAGCCAGCTGGGGGATGCGCGTCAGCGAATGATTTAAAAGAGGGGAGGGGAGGGAGAAGGGCAGTGAGAGGAGCACGAAACATGGAGGGAAGGTGGGTGGCGGAGGGACGCGGTTCCAGTGGGAGATGGTAGACACTAGGCGCAGATGCAAACGGGCAGTCGCACTCACATCCATAAATTCGCACTGGGGTGGTCGGGCCGCTGGTCCTCGGGCACACGCTGAATGCCACGGGCCTCGATACCAATCTTGCGCTCGAGGGCCTCGGAGAGCGCGAGCGAGCGCCCCCAGAAGGACGTCGGGTCCACCGCCGCCGGCGCGCCGCCGTCCAGCACGTTCAGGTCGTCTACGCGCGTCGTCAGTCTGCTGCATAAGTTAGAGGAGAGGACACAGACCATAGTGGACGGCGTCGTCGTCGACGTGGGCGGCGTGGGTCTGCTTCTCGGGTCGGAGACGGTCTCGGATTTCACGGACGACATCGAGGGAGCAGCGAGGAGGAGGAAAGCAAGAAAAGGAGCAGCGACAGGAGGGCTCTAGACAAGATTCAAGCGCGCACACGGGTGATTGATGTCCCAGGTGCAATGTGATACCGAATGTTCGTCGATCCAAGGAAGGAGGAGCACATGCTCCCTCCGAGTCTTCCTCTCTTCCTCAGTCTCCTCTTCTTCCCTGGCCTCCCCTCCCCGCCCTCTCCCACTCACCACTCCTCCTCCTCTGTATGCATCGCCAGAACAGCGACCAGGTGATACCGTTTTTTCTTTTCTTGGAGTGGTGGCGTGGCCGCGATAAGACTTGGATAGATTCGTACTATCTCCATGTGCACACGCTCCCATCGGGAAGATCCCGCACCCGCCTCGGACCTCGGACCCGAGCCCGTCGTGGGCCTCCACGTTGTTGTCTACTAGTACTAGTCCGCTCCAGGTCGCGCTAGCACCGATGCGTCAGCCACCGACACGGCGTCGGCGGTCTCTGTGGGACTCGGAGGGACGACTCTGGCGGCACGGCAAGGCACTCGAGGACCACCGGCGCCCGCGGCTGCTGTCAGCACCGCGCGGAGATGCGTCTTGGCAGGGCTCAGAACACACTGCGGTTGTGTGCGAGTGTGGGCGTGCAGGGTTCAATTCGCCCGCTTGGGGGGGATTCAGTCACAGGCTGGCGCGTGGGTGCTCTCGTCGTGGCGATATAGATGGGCGTCGTCACATCCCAAATATGAATTCTGCGTCTTCGAATCTTCTTGGGTGTTTATTCTGCTTCTCCTTCCGTGTCTCCTGCCAGTGCTTCACTTCTGCCTCTCTTCCAATAGTCACCGTGTGCTGCCAGTCTTCTCCCCGCGTGCTGCTGTGTTGCCTGGAATAATATTCTGTGTACCTCCTCACACCCACTGCATCGATATCGCGCCAAGTCTGTCTCAGCGTCTGTGGGCGCCAGGAAGCTTCATCACGCGCACGCGTCCTACTCCTAGAATCCTATTTCGATTCCTCTTTCCGTTCTATTTCTATATATTCCTGTGTCTATGAACATCCCACAGCACGCGCCAATGCCCTGCACACCCACGCCCACACCCAACCCCCAATATACGTCCCTTCCCGTTCCCCGGCGTCCCGTACTACGCGTGCCTTCTTGGTGTGCCACTCTCCACACGGCGCCCGCCCAGTGTGTCTGTGAGGGCTCCTCACTGCCAGCGTCATTATAATGATGCATCCAATCCATCTTCATATTCGTATTTCTAGTTCTATTCCTAAGTTATCAACATATTTTTGTTGACATCGCAGCCTATGCCCACCCCCTAGATATTCCCTTCCTGCACGTGCTGTCCCTCTTAGTATCCACACACACATATATATTCTGTGCGTGCAGTTTGTTCCTTCCTTCTGCTGGACCCTGGAGTGTGATTCGAAAAGCTGGGCCACAATGTTCTCAGCTGGCGCCCCTGCATCCCATCTTCTCTTCGAGTGAGCACTGTCCTGCATCAGTGTAAATACCTCTGTGCGACTTTCCACACCCGCCTACCCACCCATCACACCAAGTCTGTCTGTGCGCACACGGCCCATTCCTATCTCCGTTGTGCTTTCTATTCAGTTTCTATATATATATTCCTATTTTTATGAACATCGTACAGCATGCGCCAACACCTTTCACACCCACACCTGTCATACGGTGGGGGAGTGCGACCCTGAGGTGGCGGGGGTGGGTGTGAGCGGGCTAGAGAAGTGTCCTGAGGATCGCGTGCAGCGTGCTGCGTGGCGGGCACAAAGCTCATGTTGAGTGCTGCAGGAGGAGCTCGAACTCGCCGGCGGGGGAGTGCTCATCCACTCTCGATTGCAACCCAATCGTGGCCACAGTGATCATGTGCTTCTGAAATACCGATGTCCACACATTCAATGCACATGAATAATAATTGAACTGTTATTGCAGGCTCGCACAACACTCTACTTTCAAGAACCACAACTCCTCAACTCTGTGCAGCCCATGTACCAGCCCACCAAGTAAACACTCGACACTTGACACGCAACATTGTGCACCCTTGGGACACAGATATTATGCCCACTAATTCACATCTAGGTGAGGGGGATTGGGAGTATGCAGGGTGGATTAATGTATTTACGTACCTCGTCTGCATTGGATGCCTGGGCTTCATTGGATGCCTCTTCTTCTTCAGATACCTCTTTTTTGTCAGATACCTCTTCTTCGTCGGATACCTCTTCTTCTTCAAATACCTCTTCGTAATGGCGAGAACCATCTGACCAATTGACATTGGCAAGCCTTTGAAATGTGCAGTCATGTTATATGGAAAATACTGAAGGGGCCAGACTTACGATGTTTCACGCTGGAGGGTAAAATTGCACAACAGTCAAAAGTCCAAAAAAGGAAAAACTCACCTGCCGTTGCAAAAACTGTTGAAAGAAGAAAGTGAAGGGGTAAAGCAGGATGCACAAGTGAATACCAAGAAAACTCACTCGCTGTTGAAAGAAGAAAGCAAACAGGTCAGGCAGGATTCATCAGTGAACAAGGAGAATACTCACCCGCTGTTGAAAGAAGAAATCAAACATGTCAGGCAGGATGCACCAGTGAACAAGAAGAATATTCACCGGCTGAAAGAAGAAATCAAACATGTCAGGCAGGATGCACCAGTGAACAAGGAGAAAACTCACTGGCTGTTGAAAAAAGAAATCAAACATGTCAGGCAGGATGCACCAGTGAACAAGGAGAAAACTCACAAACTGTTGAAAGAAGAAATTGAACATGTCAGGCAGGATGCACCAGTGAACAAGGAGAAAACTCACTGGCTGTTGAAAGAAGAAATTGAACATGTCAGGCAGGATGCACCAGTGAACAAGGAGAAAACTCACTGGCTGTTGAAAGAAGAAATTGAACATGTCAGGCAGGATGCACCAGTGAACAAGGAGAATACTCACCCCCTGTTGAAAGAAGAAAGTGAACATGTCAGGCAGGATGCAGCAGTGAACAACGAGAAAACTCACCAGCTGTTGAAAGAAGAAATCAAACTTATCAGGCAGGATGCACCAGTGAACAAGGAGAATACTCACCCACTGTTGAAAGAAGAAATCAAACTTGTCAGGCAGGATGCACCAGTGAACAAGGAGAAAACTCACTGTCTGTTGAAAGAAGAAATCAAACATGTAAGGCCGAACACATTAGTGAACAAGGAGAATACTCACCTCCTGTTGAAAGAAGAAATCATACATGTCAGGCCGGATGCACCAGTGAACAAGGAGAATACTCACCTCCTGTTGAAAGAAGAAATCAAACATGTCAGGCCAGATGCACCAGTGAACAAGGAGAATACTCACCTCCTGTTGAAAGAAGAAATCAAACATGTCAGGCAGGATGCACCAGTGAACAAGGAGAATACTCACCTCCTGTTGAAAGAAGAAATCAAACATGTCAGGCAGGATTCACCAGTAAACAAGGAGAATACTCACCATCTGTTGAAAGAAGAAATCAAACATGTCAGGCCGGATGCACCAGTGAACAAGGAGAATACTCACCTCCTGTTGAAAGAAGAAATCAAACATGTCAGGCCGGATGCACCAGTGAACAAGGAGAATACTCACCTCCTGTTGAAAGAAGAAATCAAACATGTCAGGCAGGATTCACCAGTGAACAAGGAGAATACTCACCTCCTGTTGAAAGAAGAAATCAAACTTGTCAGGCAGGATGCACCAGTGAACAAGGAGAATACTCACCCACTGTTGAAAGAAGAAATCAAACATGTCAGGCAAGATGCACCAGTGAACAAGGAGAATACTCACAAACTGTTGAAAGAAGAAATTGAACATGTCAGGCAGGATGCACCAGTGAACAAGGAGAAAACTAACTGGCTGAAAGAAGAAATCGAACATGTCAGGCAGGATGCACCAGTGAACAAGGAGAAAACTCACTGGCTGTTGAAAGAAGAAATCAAACATGTCAGGCAGGATGCACCAGTGAACAAGGAGAAAACTCACAAACTGTTGAAAGAAGAAATTGAACATGTCAGGCAGGATGCACCAGTGAACAAGGAGAAAACTCACCGGCTGAAAGAAGAAATCAAACATGTCAGGCAGGATGCACCAGTGAACAAGGAGAAAACTCACTGGCTGTTGGAAAGAAGAAATCAAACATGTCAGGCAGGATGCAGCAGTGAACAACGAGAAAACTCACCAGCTGTTGAAAGAAGAAATCAAACTTGTCAGGCAGGATGCACCAGTGAACAAGGAGAATACTCACCCACTGTTGAAAGAAGAAATCAAACATGTCATGCAGGATGCACCAGTGAACAAGGAGAAAACTCACCTCCTGTTGAAAGAAGAAATCAAACATGTCAGGCCGGATGCCCCAGTGAACAAGGAGAATACTCACCTCCTGTTGAAAGAAGAAATCAAACATGTCAGGCCGGATGCCCCAGTGAACAAGGAGAATACTCACCTCCTGTTGAAAGAAGAAATCAAACATGTCAGGCAGGATGCACCAGTGAACAAGGAGAATACTCACCTCCTGTTGAAAGAAGAAATCAAACATGTCAGGCAGGATGCACCAGTGAACAAGGAGAATACTCACCTCCTGTTGAAAGAAGAAATCAAACATGTCAGGCAGGATTCACCAGTGAACAAGGAGAATACTCACCTCCTGTTGAAAGAAGAAATCAAACATGTCAGGCAGGATTCACCAGTGAACAAGGAGAATACTCACCTCCTGTTGAAAGAAGAAATCAAACTTGTCAGGCAGGATGCACCAGTGAACAAGGAGAATACTCACCCACTGTTGAAAGAAGAAATCAAACATGTCAGGCAGGATGCACTAGTGAACAAGGAGAATACTCGCCCGCTGTTGAAAGAAGAAATCAAATATGTCAGGCAGGATGCACCAGTGAACAAGGAGAAAACTCACCGCCTGTTGAAAGAAGAAATCAAACATGTCAGGCAGGATGCACAAGTGAACAAGGAGAAAACTCGCTGCCTGTTGAAAGAAGAAATCAAACATGTCAGGCAGGATGCACACATCCCCAAGCATGAAACTCACAGTCTGTTCCAGGAAGTATGAGGGCAGCTACCTCAATGAAACTACTGAAGATGCTTACCATGCCATAGACAATTTGGATAAGACGAAACATTTCTGTCTGGTACTCTTGCTCACTGTTGTTGAGGTTCCCATCATGTACATCTGTGTAACATTAGCAATATTACTTACGATATTTGGGGAGAAGAAATTTCTTCAATCTCATGCACCCCCCCATTTGAGACTTGATACCTCTTCCCGCATGTGAGATTAGAACTGGTGTAGGAAAAGTCAGCATGCTCAATATTATACATGAAAGAGCTCAGTTATTTACCAATTGATCCAACTACCTTCTGCGGCATCTGAGTTGGTGTAATCACAATGTGGGCACTTCTGGGCCATCAGGTTTTGCCGGGCACGAGGGTATCGCTGGTGCCTCCTTCGCTTGATAATGCTCATGTCAAACCGTATACCCGGTCTCAATGTCCGAGCAAAATCCACGGGCAAGATAATCTTGCCTTCTGCAGATACAAGGCTGTAATCACCACGCTCAACATACCTGCCTCCCATCTGAGGATCACGTATAAAGCCCTTCAGGATGTGATCGAGATCCTACAGTGACATGAAATAAGATGTTGTATATGAAAATGGGACACACATTAAAGTTATTACAGTGGGACAGTTGAATGGTTATATTTCCCCCCACCGGATTCATCACAACAAAAACAGGATCCGAAATATCATGCAGCGACATTCTGTTCATCATGTCGCCTACTCGGCTCATCACCCTACGTAGTCAGCAGCATTTTGTCAGTGCAGCGGCAACTTGGAGGAGAAAAACATTACGAACAAGCGGCCCTGGGCCTCAATGCTGTTGACCCTGGACCCAACATACTGCACTTGGGACCCAACCCGTCCCAGCTGGTCAACGGAACGTTCGCTGTAGATAGTGGCACAAGATTGTTCAGTTCTCGGGCATCGGCATATTAAATATTGGACAAACCCATATAATAACACCAACAGTAGGTAGAGCGCATCACGACGCTCCGATACCTGAGTCTTCCAGGATGCCAATTCCTTCTCCTCTTGAATAGCCATCCATATCCTTCCAATAAAACCATTGAGTAGCTTGATTCTGGCACAGAACTTGTCCATAAGTGCGCGGCACAAAGTCACCTCGGCCGCCAGTTTGGTCACAAGAAACTGAACGTTGGGCGATGATGAATCAACGTCGATGGTCGACATCATAGACATGTATTGGGCCATGACCTGCAAGGTCGAGATAAGCTTTTGACGCTCGGTTGAAACCCCTGTGCCATGTAGGACATCGATGATCTGTTTCGCAAGTTTGGCGGTCTCCACTATATCGCCGAAGGAACCGTAGGTCAGAGCGAATAGAAACATATCGACTGTGGACAAGAGACGATTGGGCTGGGGAAAGGGGAAGATACAAGGAAGACACGAGGTTTGCAGTGTTGCACTATGTACACCTGCCATACAGCCTTGTCAGGTGCACCCACCTACTGTGCTTCGAATCGATCGGCCTCCAACTAAGCGCTGCAGTGCCACGGCAGAACCAAGCGCCTAATATGCCCAATGTATTGATAACGCCTCCCCGCTCACGTTGATTACCACCGTCCTCACACAAGCTGCTCCAGTCTTCACTACGTCCGCCCGGCCGGTGTGATCTCCACCCACATGACGCTCGCGTCGCCGTCGTGCACGGCGCCGGGCCCCTTCCTCGCCAAGTCTAAAAATACCGGCTGGCGCCCGCTCGGGCTGTGATACGCATCTGGAATCAGACAGCTTTGCACAGCCGTCGAGACGATCTGAGCCAAAGCGAAGCGATGGCGAGCCAAAGGGACAGCAGATCGCCAACTGGCGAGTGCTAGTACACCGTTGGCTGGCATT